>CM035410.1:165843980-165918980 GCA_020310875.1 Ceratopteris richardii
TTTAAGAGCTATTTAGCTCAACCATCTGGGATGGATCATCCAATCTCAAAACCATAAGCAGTGGCAGTTATTTTGAAGAGTCTTTTACAACATGATTGTCATTACTTTGCAAAACAAATCTAATCCTAATCTTCACAGAATAATGGCAGCCATGCAAAAGGAAGAGAGAAGACTTAAAACTAAAGAAGGCAAAGAAAGTACATTTACAACAAGGGCAAAGAAATTCAAGAAACTCAAACATTGTGGAAGAACAAAGGCAGGTTGGTATGCACTTAATCCATGCAAGATTTGTGGAGGGAAAAACAAAGCAGAATTTTGTTTCAAGAAGAAGAAAGAAGATGAGGCAATTGCAAAAGAAAAGCATGAGAATGATATTGGTAGAGTGGTTGAAGAAACCACTGACTTTGCATGTAGAACCATGCCATCTATGTGTGTGTGTGCGCATGAGAGCATATAATCTTGGTTTGAAAAGGACTTGCCAACCTTGATAATCTTGGAAGTATGTTTGAGTCTATATTCTATATTCTTCCTTTGCACCTTATATTTGTCTCTATCCTTCAAAGTAGTACTTGATTGAGACCAATGGGAGATGTATGAGTTCTCCTTGTGATGTGTGTTATGGAAGCGCTCTTCATGGCTAGGTTCTTGCGTCTGCTGGTGGATACTTAACATGACCTTTGAAAATTACACAAGTATCTAAATCATTAAAATAATAATAATAATAATAATAATAATAACAACAACTTCAATAGCTTACATACTCTCTTAGTTTCAAGTTAGGAGGGGATCGTTAGAAGAATGAGCAACCTTCAAGCTTCCACTAGGGAGCTCAAGTTGCAAACCAAAGACAGGAGAATTGAAGATCAAGAATGATCAAAAATAGTTCCATTTCTCGGAAATGGTGCTCAAAAATTTTTATTGCATAGCCAAACTGTAAATTCAGATCCAAGTTTGAAAAGCAATTATTAAGTGTGAAAAGCAAGTGCCACATATCGACGGTGATTAAAACTTGAGTTAATGATCCAAGGGCTGAAATTAAACCAATTAAAATATTAAAAAATGTATTAAAGAAAGCCCATATATGCAAGTTCTGCACTTTCAAACACAAATCATGGAACTCTTCTTTTGCAGCTTTTCTCATTTTTCTCACCCTAAAAAGCTAAAGGGCAGGGTTGTCTATATAAACACCCATCATGTGGCACATAACATCAACTTGCACATTATCTTCATGAGCTCTAGGTGATCTTGAAGCTTGGAGCTTCCATTGTAAGTCTATTTTTGTATAGTAGAGCCATTTTTAAGGGTATTTTGCTAGTTTTGCTATACTCTCGTTTCTATTGTCTCTCTCTCTCTCTCTGTGTCTCTTTTATTCTAATTGTGGGCCCAAAAACCAACAGTCTACTCTTACGCTTTACACGAAAACATCAACTTGCACATTATCTTCATGAGCTCTAGGTGATCTTGAAGCTTGGAGCTTCCATTGTAGGTCTATTTTTGTATAGTAGAGCCATTTTTAAGGGTATTTTGCTAGTTTTGCCATACTCTCGTTTCTATTGTCTCTCTCTCTGTCTCTTTTATTCTAATTGTGGGCCCAAAATCCAACCGTCTACTCTTACGCTTTACACGAAGAAACATTACTAGACTCATAGATCAAAGTTTAGTTCCAAGTTCCAATACATGATAGAAGCTAAGATTGAGATGATCCAAGAATTGAGGTTTTTTTTTTTTTTTTTTTTGGTTGGGGGGGGGGGGGGGGGGGGGGGGGGGGCGAGGCTTTCTACAAAGAGCATCCTCTCCAAATCATGATAGCTGGGTTTAAAATCAAGAAGAGCTATTTGATTGCAAACTTACCTCATGGACTTCAAGGTGCCACTAACCAGTCGCACATCTTGTCACCAGTTTGCTACTGAGTCTTGTAGATACAAAGGCACACTAGCTTAAGCAAGGGTTCATTGTGTGACAAAGACCCAAAGACGTGCATTACATAAACATCTGCCCAACACTCTCCTAAATACCTTCCCTTTTACCATTTTCACATGATAATCCCAAACAAGGACTTGTCTCTTTATCTACTCAAAGGAAAATGGAGAATGTTGAATCAACAACCATCTAATATGGGACCAAGCTCAAAACAAACAAACAAAATATGAGGATGATAAGGAAGTATATAGAGGGACAAGCAATGCTTTGAAGCAAAGCACCATGGAACTGATTAAGACTAGCTTTGCATGAAAGGATGAATGATATCAAGACCACCTTGTGTTGAATAAATGGTAGGTGGGAATTAGTTACTGTTGTCCTTTTGAAGTTTTTTAGAGATTCTAAGCATCATGGAGGTTTAGAGGTTACTGGAGGTACAAGAAATCTTGGGAAGACAGCTGATAAAGCAAGCTATGGTGAAGGTACAGTAGACGAACTAGTGGGCCTTAGAAGTAGTTGTAGCCTGCAAGTGACCATCTCTAATCCATCCAAAAGTAGATCTTATCTCGTGAAGAATCGGTGATACATGAATAATAGCACGCATGAGAGAATAAACACACAGAACAAGATAACAAAAAAACAAAACACATAAAGTATGGTCAAAAGTTACATGCTCCAATTCATGCTAACCCATGTTCCAAATCTAACTACAAAAGTAACACATGAAATACTCACAACCCATGAATACCAAAGAGGGCAAAGTGAAGAATAAGCAAATAGCATATGAAGACCCTTCAGCTGATGAGGAACTCCAAAGTAACCTCCCACAAGGGTATGTGAGTCCTCCAAAAGTGTATGAGCATACACTACTCGTAACTCCAAGCACTCCCTCATAGCTTCAACGAACATTAACTCCTCCAAGTAGATGTATAAGTACTTCACCTTACTATATGTAATTGCATGAAAGAAGCACCAATGGGATAGTGAAAATAAACATTGATCTGCTGCCCCTTATATAACGATGAAATAGCAATAGCTTTAATCTAATGAAGCTAATGGAAAGCTCATGCAAGCTTTTTGAAGTATACCGTTATGCATATGTGAGTTATGGTGAAAATACCAATTCTCTTTTCATTAAACAAAACTAGCACAAGTAAATTGCTGATGTGGCATGCATGAACTTTCCACAACTCATGTGATCTGTTTTTGGAATATTAAGCTAACTTTAGCACATTTGCTATGTATTATTATTGCGAGTTGAAATGAATATGGGAAAACATGTCTCAACTTAAGATGGCATGGCATGAGCCTTACAAGCTTCTTCGATCTTTTACGTGAAGCGTTGGTGCATAATATATTCTGACCTTACCTTGCCACTTGGCACTGTCCTTATAGATATCATGTGTGAAGTTTTGGGCTGTTGACTTTGTGATGGGTTTGAGCAGAATTTTTTGTTTCACTTTGAAGGGTGAGATGAAGCTTATCGAACAAATCTTATATATGATTGGGTTGCCTTCTTCGAGTAGTTCAAGAATGTGTGGTTCATTTCTTATGAGCCATACGATTATTTTGACCATTACTTTGACATATTCTTATCTAAAGAAAGTGTCATGAATATATACAATGTTCCTAAATCTACAATATATAGCTTATAATTTCTGAAGTGCTAATGCGCTAGATATCCATCGGACACAAGCACTCTAATAATCGATATTAGGTTTGTTTCCACAATCCAAACTCAATTTCATAAAGCGTTTGAAATTTGAGAGCTTTAGAGGAGCCCTATTTCTAATGTGATTGATACAGAGATTCAAGAAGAGCATCAAACAATTTATAATGAAAAGGCTTCTTATTTATCAACATAGTTTCCGTCATTTCAATCATAGCTCAATTTTTCCTTTCAATAACACCATTTAACTAAGGTGTCATCCTTATGGTTTAAATGATGTTTCATTCCTCTAGAATTAAAGAAATACATGAACCCCTTAGGAACATAACCCCCCCAAATAAGAACATAGTGCTTCAAACTTGCTCCAAATTTAGTTTCAATAATATTGAACAAACTTTTCAACCTTTTGAAGACCTTTGACTTAGTTTTAAGTACAAAGATCTAAGTAAATCTCAAACAAAATCACCTATAAATATCACAAAATAAGTAAAGCTAGATCTAGACATAGTCCTTACGCATCCACATACATCAAAGTGCATAAGTTCAAGATTCTTAAAGGCTCTTTCTATTTCATCTTTCTTGAAGAGGAGTTTATGGAGCTTGCCTAGCATGCAGCTTTCACATAAAAAAAGTAGGAACTTCTAATTGTAATAATGATCTCACCCTGTCATGCTTTTAAGTGTGAGCAACACTTCAAAATTCAAATGCCCAAATCTACCATGTCGAAGCTCCATGTTCTTTATAGTTGTGTTAGCATCATATGTAGCTAAGGCTTTCTACTTTTCTTGATCTAAAATAATGTATCCTCTAACTACTGATCCTGAAAAACATAATCTGCCCTTTACTTTGATCTATGACAATATACTTATTATCATCAAAGGTTACCATTTGACCATGCTTGAGTAAAGCAAATTGCAATGTTATGAACATTAAGATCATCATAGCATAAGTACTATCACTCTTGGTTTGTATAGGTACTACTCCCATGCCCTTAACTTGGATAGATTAATTGTTTGCATATGTGGCAATCTGAGTCGGATTCGAAGATGGCATCCTAAAAAACAAATGTTTATGAGGACTAATATGCTTAGAAGCACCATTATCAAGCAACTAAAACATCTAACAAAGAAGTTTGATTTGCTCTTCACCAATTTCAATGAGTGTTGCAAGGACATCATCTTCACATTCACTAACTATATTTGCATTCTCATATTTGTTTTCATTATCACCATTGTTAACAAGATTTACCATAATCTCTTTTTTTTTTAGCTGATTTTAATCTACATTCACCAATATAAATTATAATGACAAAATTTGTTACAATGAAAAGATGTGCTTGGTTTCCTAGGTGTACTAAAAGTTGTACTTGACTTTAATTTACTAGTGCTCTTCGATTCTTCGAAATCTTGTGTGATTCTTACAGTTCTTAGAGCTACTATATTTTTTACTCCTACCTTTCCCTTTACCTTTGTCTTTGATAGACATAACAAGATGTGGCAATGAATCTTGTAATCAAGATTAATCCTAGTCTGTCCTTGTAACAAAAAATCTTGTAACTTTTCAAAGTTACTACTTTACAGGCAATAATAAAATAGGGTTAAGAAGCCCATATAGGATTTAGGCAAGGGCTTCAAAGTAATAGTCACAAGCTCATCATCAATAAAGACACTCATGTTAATCAACTGATCTACAAGATCTTGCAACTTAATTAAATGTTCTTACATAGATAGACTTTCCAATTCAAAGATTATTGAGTTGCTTCCTCACATAGTATTTCTTAGCAACATTAGATGACTCCATCCCATGTATTCTTTTTAGTTATACAAGGATGTAAGTGTGGAATCAATCAAACATATTTTATGAGGTATATGATTGAAAAGAAAATATAGATCACTCAAACATATGTGTAATGATGTGAGGAATCAGAGTGTTTTAATATAAACACACAAACTTTGAGTAATTGTTGAGATTTAGAATAGACTATGAACCCTTAAGATTTAGTCCATGATGAAACATAAAGCATAGTGGACCGTAAAACCTTAAAGTTTGAAAATGAACCTTCAAAGCATTTATCATTCAATCATTACAAAAATCATCCAACAACCATTATTTAGTACTAAAGAATAAAGAGCAATAGTTGAATAAGAGATACAATGATACATCTGAAAAAGGCCGAAGAAAGCTACGTGGTGGTATGCTTGGTTGCTCCAAACACCAAGGGAATGGGCCGCTACGTGAGGAGAGAGAAAGTAGAGAGAAAAACTTGCACAAAAATTTGGAGAAGAAGATGGAGAAGCTAAAGTTGAAAAAGTCCCGATCAAGTTATGAGAGTTTTGGGACCAAGTCTTATTGATAAGTGACTTTTGGGTCATTTGAGCATGTTCACACACATGCCCAATGACCAAAAGTCATAAAAATAATGTAAATGCCTATAGCTCTCCAATTTGGAATCCAAAAAATATAACAAATATATGTTTGAAAAGCTCTTGGAGAGAGCTTTCACTTGGAAACGTCAAAATATACAAAAGGAGAGTCGTTGGAGCCTTTATTCCAAACAATCTCCCACTTAAAGGACCAAGGAGGCTCCTTGAAGCTAAGTCAGTCCCACCATCTGTATACATGGTTGATGTTGTGCCTTGGGTAGACACTTAGTGAGAGCATCTGTAGAATTTTGTGAAGTATTGAACTGGATAAAAGTGATCAGGCCATCCTCTAACACCTCTCTGATGACGTGGTATCTCACATCAATATGTATTGTGCAATCATGGAACATGGCATTCTTTGCCAAACATATGGCACTCTAGATATCGCATCCAAGAACAGGTGCCTTTTCAGGCATCCCAAACTCACTACACAAGCGAGCTAACTAAATGGCTTCTTTGGAAGCCTTTGTGGCTGAAATATATTCAGCCTCTGCAATAGATAGTGCAACTATCCTCTGAAGTCTAAAGCACCATGAAATCGCACCGCATCACATGCCATGTCCGAATCACGGAAACACTTTCAGCTCCAATGAACCCTTTCCATAAGATAGGCATTTACCTTTGGCCCTTCTCAAACATCTCAAGATATATTTGAATGTCTCCCAATGAGCTTTGGCAAGACTAGCCATAAACCTACTAACAACTCCCTGCACATGAGCAATGTCTGCCTGAATGGCAACTATGGCAATCATAAGGGAACCACAAGCTTATACATATGGAACACTCTTCATGTAGTTGGCTGCATCATCATCTTTGGGACATTCATCGTTGGAAAGCTTAACATGTGGCTGCAATGGCACAACAAGAGGCTTAGCATTAGCCACATTAAATCTGTCCAGCACTTTTTCAATGTACTTTTCTTGAGATAAATGCAAAGTATGCTGCTGTCTATCCCTATTTATTCGCATACCAAGTATATGCTCAGCTTCCCCAAGGTCTTTCATTGAGAGTGCAGAGTTCAGCTGCTGTTTTAAAGCATTTAGAGTGCGCTTTTTCTTCCCAGCCCGCAACATATCATCTACATACAGCACAAGAATGATTGGGCTGCCATCTTCATCCTTTTTAGTGTACAAGCAATGGTTTGCATGGCTTCTTTTAAACCCATGTTTGAGCATAAATGCATCAAACTTCTTATACCATTGTCCAGGGGCTTGTTTCAGCCCATATAAACTCCTTTTCAACTTGCATACCAGATGCTCTTTTCCAAGAATAGCATATCCTTCTGGTTGTTTAATGTATAGTTGTTCGTCTAAATCGCCATGCAAAAAGGCTGTTTTAACATCCATTTGGAATAACTCCAAATCCAAGGCAGCTGTGAGAGCAAATAACACATGTATCCACTGGAGAGAACACTTCTTGGAAATCAATGCCCTCTTTTGGGCATATCTCTTAGCAACCAGACTTGCCTTATACTTGGGTTTTCCATCAACAGTTTTGATTTTGTATACCCACTTGTTCAGAATGGCCCTCCTACCTTTGGGCAACTCAACCAAGTCCCAAGTATCATTTGCATACAAGGCCCTTATCTCGTCTTGCACGGCTAACTCCCAGTTCTTATGCTCCATAGCTTTGTCTCTTTATAAGTGAGAGGCTCACCCTCATCTGATAACATAACGTAATGTACAGAGGGGTCATACTGTTCACAGGCCTCTTAGGACGTGTAGTTCTTACCCAAGGATCTACATTCTTTGGTAATGGATCTATATCAGGAGGTAGATCAACTTCCTCATTGTTAGTGGGCTGTTGTACATCATTTCCAGCCCTGTTTTCAGCATGAATAGGTGGCTGCATATGCCCTTCAAGAGCCTAGTTTTGCCAACATCATCTAGCTCAATAACCACTGGCTCCTTGTCATTTCCAGCCATACGTGGTGAATCCCAACAGTTCATATCAAATTTAACAGGCTGAAATTTGACTCTTTTATGGTCATCTTTAGAGGCACAGTTGTTTTTTACCAGCCTTGCCTCATTAAATACAACATCCCGGCTGTGTATCACCTTCTTGAGTTAAGATAGCCATATCTTGTGGCCCATTTCACCTTCATCTCCATAACCCATGAAGATTCCTTTCATGGACTTTGCATCTAACTTGCTTCTAAACTCAGGCCTTATATGCACAAAAGCATCACAACCAAAGATGCGTAGGTGATCATATTAAGTTGGTTTGCCAAACCAAACCTCTTCCGAAATGCCAACTTTTTAAGGACATATGAGGGGATCAATTGCAAACATGAATTGCAATTTTCAAAGCCTCTCCCCAAAATCCATGAGCGAGATTAGTTGTAGTCAGCATGCATCTCACCCTCTCACATAGAGTCATGTGATACCTTTCAGCCACACCATTAGAAGTGGGGCTGCTGTATGGGATTGTTAGCTCCCTCTTAATACCAAGATTTTCACAAAATCTATTGAATTCCGCACTTGCAAACTCACCCCCGTTATCTGTACGTAAGCATTTCAGCTTTCTACCTGTTTGGGTGGTCACAAACGCATAAAATTACTTAAATGGAACGAAGGCTTCATCTTTAGATTTTAACAAATATACCCAAAGCTTCCCTGAGTAGTCATCAACAAAAGAAACAATGTAAAGAGAACCCCCCATAGATTTGGTGGGCCTACTGCAAACATCAAAATGAACAAGATCAAGCACATTAGACTTACAAAAGGCACCAGAGTAATAGGAATTCTTTACTTGCTTATCATATTGGCATTCATTACAAAAATCAAGTTTTCAGCCTTTCGCATCAAACTTGTCCAAATTACATAGTTTATCAAGGCCTTTTTGACTCACGAGGCAAAGCCTTTTATGCCATAACTCTGTGAATGGATTTCAGCCAAATCAATAAACTTTCCCAACAAGGCTTTACTATGAAAGCAATAAAGAGCTCTTTGTCCTTCCCTTTGTCCTTTGAGCTATCATGTGCTTCATGTTGGGGATAAAGGCCCCAAGGACTCTCCTTTTGTATATTTTGACCCTTCCATGTGAAAGCTCTCTTCGAGAGCTTTCCAGACATATTTTTGTTGTATTTTTTGGACCCCAAATTGGGGAGTTATAGGCATTTACATTATTTTTATGACTTTTGGTCATTGGCCATGTGTGAACATGCCCAAATGACCTAAAAGTCACTTATCAATAAGACTTGGTCCCAAATCTCTCATAACTTGTTGGGACTTCTTCAACTTCAGCTTCTCCATCTTCTTCTCCAAATTTCTGCGCAGGTTTCTCTCTCTACTTTCTCTCTCCTCATGCAGCAGCCCACTCCCTTTGTGTTTGGAGCAACCGAGCACACCACGACGTAGCTCTCCGCGGCCTCTTTCAACTGGTATCAGAGCTTTGAGCTGTTCCATCGCGACAAAGTTGCTCAAACTGCTTTTCCACTTCAGCCTATGTTAAGCTGAAGGTGTTTTCTTGCATTTGGGAGAATTTCATCGCGAAAAACCCTCTTTTTTCGCGATAAAAGGGCTGTTTTTGGAGGATTACTTCAGCCCGGAGCAAAGCTGAAGCAAATTTTGTGCTTTTTAGAGAGTTTCATCGCGAAGAATCTCTTCTATTCTTTTTTTTTTGTATCCCCACAGGTCTTTTTCAGCATCCACATTGCTGATTTTTTCATCTACAGGTCTTTTGTGGCAGAATTTC
Source organism: Ceratopteris richardii (assembly GCA_020310875.1). Classification (NCBI taxonomy): domain Eukaryota; kingdom Viridiplantae; phylum Streptophyta; class Polypodiopsida; order Polypodiales; family Pteridaceae; genus Ceratopteris; species Ceratopteris richardii. The sequence continues at coordinate 165,853,689 of CM035410.1, forward strand.
TCTCATTTTTCAAGTGGGAGGACATGCACAAAGATTGAGGAAGTGCATACTTGCTGGAAACTTATTACAGCAGGTCATTTCTCTGATTTTACAGGTCATATTGCTGCAAAAAAATTGGGGCTTTTGTGAAAACAAGCACCCATTGCCTTGGTTTTATATCTATGTATGCTTTTTGTGGTTGAAAAACAACAAATTTGTTGTTTTTGATTCAATTACAGCTTGCTGGAATTTTCTGAAATTTTCTGCAGAAAATTTCAGAAATTGATTTTTGCAAGTTTTGGACAGTTTTTGGGCTTAATTTCTCAGCTATAGTCTCCTAAGGTAATTGCGCACAGGACAGCAGGTGAATTTTACCTTTTTTGGTGAAATTTTGAAGCTCTTAGTGTGCAAACATGGCCTCTACCTCCTCTGATGTCAAAAGCTTGTTTGAGATCAAGAGATTTGAAGGTAATGGTTTCGATTTGTGGAAAGAGAGAATGTTGGGCATCCTCTTTCTTAAAGATTGTGAAGGGGCTCTTGAGGAAGTCAAGCCTGAAGATATGACAGATGCAACATGGATGAACCTAAACAAGAAGGCCATCACTTACATCAAGATGGCTGTATCAGATGAAATCTTAGTGGATTTGAAAGGCCTTACAACTGCTTTTGAGGTATGGGAGAAGCTGAAAGCCACTTATGAAAATACCACGCCTGTAAATCAAGTGCATCTTATGCGTAAGCTAGTGTGTATGCAGCTTGATGAGTCAAAAAGTGCGGCTGAGCACTTATCTTTGTTTACAGGTACTCTTTCACAATTGCAGGACTCTGGTTTACCTCCATTTGATGATAAGCTTAAGGCCATCTTCTTGTTGATGACCTTACCTGATTCGTGGGAAACATTGGTTGTTTCACTTTCGAATAGCCCTAGTCTTACCTTTGATGGTGTAAGGGGTTCTATTTTGAATGAGGAAATCAGGAGGAAAGCTAGTGGAGAGGGCAGTGGTTCAGCCAATGTGGCTAGAGGAAGAACAGAAAAGAAAAGTGGAAATGTACAGAGGAACAGGAGCAAAAGCAAAGGCAAGGCTGAAGTGACTTGTTATCAATGTGGTAGGAAAGGTCACAAGAAGCCTGATTGCAGATTTTATAAAGCTGAACTAGAAAGAAAGAAGAACACAGGTGACAGGAAGAAAAAGGACACCAAGAATGAAGCACATGATACCTCAAAGGACAAAGACAAAGAGAAGGCCAATGTGGCCTCTAGTGTCATCATTGAGGAGCTATCAGATGAAGAAGATATACTTTGTGCTACTATGGCAGAAGAGCATGTTGAAATTTTTGATGCTTCTATTAATATTCATGCACAAGACATGCAAATCACAAAGAGGGATTTGATTGATGCCTTGCTTACTGTGAATGATGCTTTGTCACAAACATGGATTGTAGATTCAGGTGCATCGTTTCATGTAACTCCTATTAAGGAGTGTTTCACTACCTTTCATGCAGGCAGCCATGGACATGTATATCTTGGAAATAACCATGCTTGTTCAATTGAAGGTATTGGCACAGTGCATCTCACAGTGGATGGTACCAATGAGCTGGTTTTGCATGATGTAAGGTATGTACCAAGCATCAAGAAAAGCTTATTGTCTGTTGGGCAAATGGATATGCATGGATATAGTACCCTCTTTGAGAAGGGGTCATGGAAGCTTATCAAAGGCTCTAGGCTGATTTTTAAAGGTACAAAGAAAGGGACTCTTTATTGCTTGCATGGTAAAGCATTGTTGGGCAAGTTTATTGCTTTGGCTGAAATCCATTCACATATGGAATTATGGCATAAAAGGCTTGGCCACATGAGCCAAAAAGGTCTTGATAAACTATGTAATTTGGACAAGTTTGATGCTAAAGGCTCAAAACTTGATTTTTGTAATGAATGCCAATATGGTAAGCAAGTAAAGAATTCCTACTACTCTGGTGTCTCTCGTAAGTCTAATGTGCTTGATCTTGTTCATTCTGATGTTTGTAGCATGCCCATAAAATCTATGGGGGGTGCTCTTTACTTTGTTTCTTTTGTTGATGATTACTCTAGGAAGCTTTGGGTATATTTGTTAAAATCTAAAGATGAAGCCTTTGCTGCATTTAAGAAATTTCATGCATTTGTGACCACTCAAACAGGTAGAAAGCTGAAATGCTTACGTACAGATAATGGGGGTGAGTTTACAAGTGCTGAATTCAATAGATTTTGTGAAAATCTTGGTATTAAGAGGGAGCTAACAGTCCCATACAGCCCCTCTTCCAACGGTGTGGCTGAAAGGTATAATAGGACTTTATGTGAGAGGGTGAGATGCATGCTGTCCACAGCTAATCTCCCTCATGGATTTTGGGGAGAGGCTTTGAAAACTGCAGTTCATGTTTGCAATCGATCCCCTCATATGTCCTTAAAAGGTGGCATTCCAGAAGAGGTTTGGTCTGGCAAACCAGCTTCATATGACCACCTACGCATCTTTGGTTGCAATGCTTTTGTGCATATAAGGCCTGAGTTGAGAAGCAAGTTAGATGCAAAGTCCATGAAAGGAATCTTCATGGGTTATGGAGATGAAGGTGAAATGGGCTACAGGATTTGGCTACCTCAACTCAAGAAGGTAATACGCAGCCGAGATGTTGTATTTAATGAGGCAAGGCTGCTCAAAAATAATTGTGCCTCTAAAGATGACCATAAAAGAGTCAAATTTCAACATGTACAGTCACCAATTAAATCTGATATGAACCCTCGGGATGCACCACATATGGCTGGAAATGACAATGAGCCCGTGGTTATTGAGCCAGATGATGCTGGACAGCAAAATGATGATCCTGAAGGGCATATGCAGCCACCTATTCATGCTGAAAACAGGGCTGGAAATGATGTGCAACAGCCCATTAACAATGGACATGTTGATATACCTCCTGATGTAGATCCATTGCCAGATAATGTGGATCATTGGGTAAGAAGATCTACACGTGCTAGGAGGCCAATGAACAGATATGATCCCTCTATACATTACATTATGTTATCAGATGAGGGTGAGCCTCTTACTTATAAAGAGGCAAAGCTATGTGAGCACAAGAAGAAGTGGGAGTTAGCCATGCAGGAAGAGATAAAGGCCTTGCATGCAAATGATACTTGGGATTTGGTTGAGTTACCCAAAGGAAGGAAAGCCATTCCAAACAAGTGGGTGTACAAAATCAAAACTGTTGATGGCAAACCCAAGTATAAGGCAAGGCTGGTTGCTAAGGGATATGCCCAAAAAGAGGGCATTGATTTCCAAGAAGTGTTCTCTCCAGTGGTGAAAATGACCACTTTACGTGTGTTGTTTGCTCTCACAGCTGCCTTGGATTTGGAATTATTCCAAATGGATGTTAAAACAGCCTTTTTGCATGGTGATTTAGATGAAGAGCTGTACATGAAACAGCCAGAAGGATATGCCATTCCTGGAAAAGAGCATCTGGTATGCAAACTGAAAAGGAGCTTGTATGGGCTGAAACAGGCCCCCAGACAATGGTATAAGAAGTTTGATGCATTTATGCTCAAACATGGGTTTAAAAGAAGCCATGCAGATCATTGTTTGTACACGAAAAAGGATGAAGATGGCAGCCCAATTATTCTTGTACTGTATGTAGATGATATGCTGCTGGCTGGGAAGAAAAAGAGCACTCTGAATGCTCTAAAACAGCAGCTGAACTCTGCATTCTCAATGAAAGACCTTGGGGAAGCTGAGCATATTCTTGGTATGCGTATAAAAAGGGATAGACAGCAGCATACTTTGCAGGTATCCCAAGAAAAGTACATTGAAAAAGTGCTGGACAGATTTAATGTGGCTGATGCTAAGCCTCTTGGAGTGCCATTGCAGCCACATGTTAAGCTTTCCAAGGATGACTGTCCCAAAAATGATGATGCAGCCAGTTACATGAAGAGTGTTCCATATGCATCAGCTTGTGGTTCACTTATGTATGCTATGGTTGCCACTCGGCCAGACATTGCTCATGCAGTGGGAGTTGTTAGCAGGTTTATGGCTAATCCTGGTAGAGCTCATTGGGAGGCAGTCAAATCTATCTTGAGATATTTGAAAGGGACCAAAAGTAAATGCTTATGTTATGGAAAGGGTCCATTGGAGTTAAAAGGATTTTGTGATTCAGACATGGCAGGTGATGTGGACACACGCAAGTCCACAAGTGGCTATGTATACATACTTGCAGGTGGAGCTATTTCATGGTGCTCTAGACTTCAGAGGATAGTTGCACTATCTACTACAGAGGCTGAATATATTTCAGCCACAGAGGCTTCCAAAGAAGCCATTTGGTTAGCTCGGCTTTGCAGTGAGTTTGGGATGCTTGAAAAGGCACCTCTTCTTGGATGCGATAGCCAGAGTGCCATATGTTTGGCAAAGAATGCCATGTTTCATGCTCGCACAAAGCATATTGATGTGAGATATCACTTCATCAGAGAGGTGTTAGAGGATGGCCTGATCACTTTGATCAAGGTCAATACTTCACAGAATCCTGCAGATGCTCTCACGAAGTGTCTACCCAAGGCACAACATCAGCTATGTATACAGATGGTGGGAGTTACATAGCTTAAAGGAGCCTCCTTGGTCCTTTAAGTGGGAGGTTGTTGGGGATAAAGGCCCCAAGGACTCTCCTTTTGTATATTTTGACCCTTCCATGTGAAAGCTCTCTTCGAGAGCTTTCCAAACATATTTTTGTTGTATTTTTTGGACCCCAAATTGGGGAGTTATAGGCATTTACATTATTTTTATGACTTTTGGTCATTGGCCATGTGTGAACATGCCCAAATGACCTAAAAGTCACTTATCAATAAGACTTGGTCCCAAATCTCTCATAACTTGATTGGGACTTCTTCAACTTCAGCTTCTCCATCTTCTTCTCCAAATTTCTGCGCAGGTTTCTCTCTCTACTTTCTCTCTCCTCATGCAGCAGCCCACTCCCTTTGTGTTTGGAGCAACCGAGCACACCACGACGTAGCTCTCCGCGGCCTCTTTCACTTCATTCTTGGTGTCTTTTTTCTTCTTGTCACTTGTGCTCTTCTTTCTTTCTAGTTCAGCTTTGTAGTATCTAAAAATCAGGCTTCTTATGACCTTACCTATAGCGAGTCACTTCAGCCTTTCCTTTGTTGTTGCTCCTGTTCCTATGTCCATTTCCACTTTTCTTTTTAGCTCTTCCTCATTGGCTGAACCAATGCCCTCTCCACTAGCCTTCCTCCTTATTTTCTCATTCAAAATAGAACCCCTTACACCATCAAAGGTAAGATTGGGGTTATTCGGACAAGGTCATCAACAAGAAGATTGCCTTAAGCTTATTATCAAATGCAAGCGATAAGAGTCATCCAATTGCACGAGAGTACCTGTAAAAGGAGATAAGAGCAAAGCTTCACTTTTCGACTCATCAAGTTGCATACACACTAGCTTACGCATAAGATGCACTTGAGTTACGAGCATGGTATTTACATAGGTGGCCTTCAGCTTCTCCCATACATACCTCAAAAGCACTTGTAAGGCCCTTCAAATCCACTAAGATCTTCATATAAGTGATGGCCTTCTTGTTTAAGTTCGTCCATGTTGCATCTATCATATCTTCAAGCTTGACTTCCTCAAAATCCTCTTTGCAATCTTTAAGAAAGAGGATACCGAACATCCTCTCTTTCGACAAATCAAAGTTGTTATCCTTAAATCTCTTGATTTCAGGAGGACTAAGCCATGTTTGCACACTAAGAAATTCAAAATTTCACCGAAAAACTAGAAATTCGAAAAATTCAAGAAGACTATAATTGCATCAAAAACAACAAAGGCATACATAGATGCAAAACAAAGTCGATGGGTGCTTGTTTTCACAAAAGCCCCAATTTTTGGGGCAATATGAATTTTAAAATCAGAGAAATCACATGATGTAATATGTTTCAGCAAGTATGTACTTCCACAATCGTTATACATGTACTCCCACCTCAAATGAGAGAGAATTTATGCAACAAAGGACATGTAAATGGAAAGCCAACAGTGTGGTGGCTGAAAACGACCTCTAGGGATACAGGAAGTGTTGATATATTTAGGTAGTGATGTGTGTGAACACTCTAGGACCGCCGGGGCACTTTTTTCCCTCTTTAGGAGGTTTTTTTCCCCCGGCTTGTATATACGCCTATTGCCCTAATGGGCTACTTATCTTTGTACATTCTCTAGTATTACATTCAGTCTTGTGTGTTGTGCTCCAAGCTTCTTCTTCTTCCTTGTGCTGTTCGCGTGCTTCCGCAGACGTCTATCTCCAACAATTGGTATCAGAGCAGGTCGTCGCTTCTTCTAGGGCGCCGTCGACACTCCTCCGTTTGCAGTCTCAGATTCGCATGAAATTTGGTGAGCATACTCAGGGTGTTTCCGAGATCAAAACAGCTTCGCTATGTGGTGCCGAAATCGCGATTTGAGCTCGTTTCGGCCTCCCAACGCACTATCGCAGCGTTTGTGCAGGCTATTTCATCCTTTTGTGCCAAAGGTATATACCAGTTTCTGTTCGCCAGTTTAAGCGTCTCGAAGTATGCTACAGGTCTAGCAGAACTCGTATGGGCAGTTCTGTTCAACTTTTTGAGATACAGTCAATTTTCTGCATCAAGGTATTTTAGTCACCGGCCATGGCTGAAAGCAGTGATGTATTCCGTATGTTGGCTGTTGAGGATAAGTTGGATGGTACCAACTACCCATTATGGGCTTATATGATGCGACATGTACTGGTTGCAAAAGGATTGTGGAACATTGTGCAGGGTGTTGAAAGACGTCAGGTTACACCTGTAACGACAGGTACTGCAAATACAGGTGTTGGAACTGATGAAGATGGTGTCGAAGATGATATTCCGCAGATTCCTGTTCGTGCTGCTGTTTCTGTTGCACCTACTGCAGAGCAGATTCGTTGGGATGGCAGAGATGCCCAGGCACATGCATTGATAGCCTTGTCTGTCAAACGTGCCATTATTCCTCACATTCGCTCTTGCAGAACAGCAAAGGATGCTTGGGATACACTTACCACTTTGTACCAGGCTAGGAATGAGGCTCGTGTTGCTTACCTCCGAAAACAGTTGGAGAGTGAGCACATGAATGAAGGTGATTCTATGGACAGTTTTCTTACAAAGATCAAAGACCTGAAGGAACAATTGATTTCTGCTGATGAGGTTATACCAGATAGCTCACTAGTGCAGACCGTTCTGAATGGTCTTCCTGATTCATATCAGAGTTTTGCCTCTACTCTTCGGTTGATGATGAAAGGCAATCCGAATGCCTTGTCATTTGAGGAATTAGTCTCTGTTCTATTGCAGGAAGATCAGTCCAGGCAGAACAGGTCCATTATGCGTGTTGCAGATCAAGCTTTCCTGGCTAGTCAGAAGGGCAAAGGAAAATGGAGCTCTTCTACTAGTAAGCAGAAATCTGCAAATGCTACACAATCGAAGAACCAGGATAAAGATGAAAAGAAATCAGAAAAGCAAAAATTGTTCTGCAAGTACTATAAAGGAAATGATCATATTATAAAGAACTGTCCAAAACTGGCTGCTAAAGAGGCAAAGAAGAAAGAGGCTGGAATGGTTGTTGCAGAGGCCTCTACACAAAAAACTGAGTCTGCAAATCTTGTGCAGGAAGAAGAATGAGCGTTTACTACTGTCTGCAGTTTTGACCCATCTTCTCATGATCAGTGCATGTCTGCAGTAGACTCAGATGTTTGGTACTTTGACAGTGGGGCGACCAAACATATTACCTCGCAGCGCAGTTTCTTCTCTTCACTCGAGCCTGCCCCTACAGGGAATACTGTCACATGCGCCAATAACTCCTCTTATCCTGTTATGGGAGTTGGTAAGATCATTCTGACTACTGCTGATGGTAGTTCTTTCACTTTGTCAGATGCTTTATTTGTGCCAGGGATCAAAAAGAACCTGTTATCAGTTTCTGCATTAGCCAAGATTGGCTTGGTTGTGAAATTCGTTGATGACAGGTGTACAGTCCATGATCTCTCAAATGGCGATGTGATTATTGCTTCTGGCATTTTATGTCGTGGGTTGTATAAGCTCATAGACTATGAAAGATCTGTGAATGATTCGGCATGTGCAGTTCATGATTCTCAGGCTATGTCACATGCAAAGCTTTGGCATGCACGATTTGGTCATCTGAATTTTGCTAGTTTGTTACGCCTGCAGAAATCTGAAATGGTGTCCTCTTTTGCCCAAACTTGAGGCACCTGGAAAACATGTTTGTGAAGGCTGTATTTTGGGCAAAATGCAGCGTTCTTCCTTTCCAAAAGATGGTTCAGTTCGGGCTACGCAGAAATTGCAGCTTGTACATAGTGATGTCTGTGGTCCTATGTTGACACCCTCTTTTGGAAATTACCTTTACTTCGTGACTTTCATTGATGATTTTTCCAGGCATGCATGGGTATATCCACTCAAAGCAAAGTCCGAAGTGTTCATATGCTTCAAACAGTTTTTAGTTTTGGCTAAAAATCTGTCAAAATGTAAAATGAGCACTCTCCGTTCTGATCGAGGGGGGGAATATATGTCTTCAGATTTTAATGCATTTCTGGCTGAACGTGGGATAAAACACCAGTGTACAGTGCCGTATACACCTCAACAGAATGGAGTTGCTGAACGAAAGAACAGGTCACTCATGGAGATGGCGAGGTGCATGGTCAAAAGTCAGGCTTTACCACATAGTTTCTGGCTTGAGGCTATCATGTGTGCAGCATATGTACTGAACAGGTGTCCCACTAAAGCGTTGCAGTCTATCACTCCATATGAGGCTTGGCATGACCGCAAGCCATCTGTTGCTAATCTACGTGTTTTTGGTTGTTTGGCATATGCATTAGTGCCTGAACAACATCGCAGAAAATTGGATGATAAGGAAGTAAAATGTATTTTTGTTGGGTACAGTTCTGAAAGTAAAGGCTATCGTCTGTATCATCCACAGCCTAAACGCATTCTGGTTAGCCGTGATGTTGTCTTTGTGGAAGATGCTATTCAGCCATTGCTTTCATGTACTAAGGAGACATCTGTTAGCTCCAAAGACATGTATGATACTTTGATGCCTCTTTTTACAGGTGGACAGGCTAGTGCTGGTCCTAATGAGGCAACTTCTCAACCTTTGCAGGTTTCATATGATGATGCAGATCATTCCATTTCTGATGCAGATTTACATGATGCACTTGTTGATGAGAGAGCTCATATTGAGCAGGCAAAAACTATGCCAAATGGCTGGTGCAGACTTTGCGTGATAGCAAATTAGATTCACCTTTGTCATATCGTACTCGTTCAGGCTCTCATAGTGCCTCCTTTGCATCAGATTGCTATGCTATGGCTGCATCTAGTCTCTGTGATGAGAATGAGCCTGTTTCTTTTGATGAAGCACAAAATTCAGAAAATTGGATGGTTGCTATGCAATTTGAATATGATGCTATAATGAAGAATGGTACATGGTCTTTATGTGACTTGCCTCCTGGCAAAAAGGCCATTGGCACTAAGTGGGTATACAAGCTGAAGCGTAAACCTTATGGTACAGTTGACAAGTATAAGGCTAGGCTTGTTGCAAAGGGTTATGCACAGGAAAGAGGCATTGATTTTGATGAGACCTTTGCACCTACATGCTGTATGACTACTGTTCGCAGCATTTGTGCACTTGCAGCCAATCATGGTTGGAATGTACATCAGTTGGACATTAAAACAACATTTCTGAATGGTGACTTGCATGAAGAAGTGTATGTTTTTCAGCCCCGTGGCTTTGTGCAGAAAGGGCATGAAAACCAGATTTGCAGGTTAAAGAAGGCATTATATGGTTTAAAGCAAGCACCAAGTGCTTGGTATGAGAAGATACATGCCTATCTGATTGCACATGGTTTTGAGAATAGTCCAACTGAAAGCACCTTATATGTTAAGCGTGCTAATGATGTGCTTCTGATCATTGTTGTCTATGTTGATGACATGCTGCTCACTGGTCCTATTGAGACACATATTGCTGATTTTAAGGCTGATTTGCATGCCTCATTTGAGATGTCTGATTTGGGGCATTTGCATCACTATTTGGGCATTCAATTTATGCATGTTGATGGTGGAATGGCTTTGTGTCAAACGAAATATATTGACACATTATTGCAGCGTTTTGGCCTTGAAGACTGTAAGCCTATTGCCATTCCTATGGAGACAGGTTTACGATTGAGTCTTCACGATGCTGGAGATGCATTTGTTGTTGTTCTCTATCAGCAGGCTGTTGGATGCTTGATTTACTTATGCATTACTCGGCAAGATATTCAATTTGCTGTCTCACAGATGAGCAGGTTTATGCATTGCCCAGGAGTCACGCATTGGAAAGCAGTTAAGCGCATCTTTCGCTACTTGAGTGGTACTCGGCTACTTGGGTTGTTTTATCCCAAGGGGGGATCACTACGGCCAGATTTGCATGCTTTTTCTGACTCAGATTGGGCTGGTTGCTATGACACTCGTGTGTCCACCAGTGGTTTTTGCTTCATGCTTGGTAGCTCATGTATATCTTGGTTGAGCAAGAAGCAGCCTACTGTGGCCACTTCCAGTTGTGAGGCTGAGTATAGGGCAGCTTTCACAGCTACTGTTGAGTGTGTGTGGCTCAGACGCCTTATGGCTGATTTGGGTGTTGGCCAGTCTTCTGCCACCACCATCTTCACTGACAGTCAGAGCGCATTGGCAGTTGCGAGGAACCCTGTGTTCCATGCTCGCACTAAGCACATTGAGGTGCATTATCACTATGTCAAGGAGAGGTTCTCTGCTGGGGAGATCAGCTTGGCATATGTGCCCACGCAGGAGAACATTGCATATCTTTTCACGAAGGCTCTGCCTAGGGAGAAGTTTGAAGCTTTCTGCAAAGCTTTGGGCTTACTTCCTTTTGTGGAGTGATTTCCACATAGCTTGGCACTTCCTTATACATGAGTGCCAGCTCCTTGTTCACCGCATCACTCCCAGGGGGGATTTGTTGATATATTTAGGTAGTGATGTGTGTGAACACTCTAGGACCGCCGGGGCACTTTTTTCCCTCTTTAGGAGGTTTTTTTCCCCCGGCTTGTATATACGCCTATTGCCCTAATGGGCTACTTATCTTTGTACATTCTCTAGTAATACATTCAGTCTTGTGTGTTGTGCTCCAAGCTTCTTCTTCTTCCTTGTGCTGTTCGCGTGCTTCCGCAGACGTCTATCTCCAACAGGAAGCACAACTAAAGAGGTTCTCCACGATGAAACTCTTTGAAAAACTCAAAATTTGCATCAACTTTGTTGTGGGCTCAAGTAATCCGGCTAAAAAGCACTTTTATAGCAAAAAATAAAGGTTTTTTGCAATGAAATTCTCCCAAATGTAAGAAAATACCTTTAGCTTAGCATAAATTGAAATAGAAAAGCATTTGGAACCACCTTACCGCGATGGAGAAGCTCAAAGTTCTGATACTAGTTGAAAGAGGTTGCGAAGAGCTACATAGTGGTTTGCTTCGTTTCTCCAAACACTAAGGGAGTAGGCTGTTGCATAAGGGGAGAGAAAGTAGAGAGAAACCTGCATAAAAATTTGGAGAAGAAAATGGAGAAGTTGAAGTTGAAGAAATCCAAATCAAGTTATGAGAGTTTTGGGACTTATAAGTGACTTCTCGATCATTTGGGCATGTTCACACATGGCCAATGAAGTCATAAAAATAATGTAAATGCTTATAACTCCCTAATTTGAGGTCCAAAAAATATAACAAAAATATGTATCGAAAGCTCTCGGAGAGGGCTTTCACCTCGAAGGTCAAAACATACAAAAGGAGAGTCCTTGGGGCCTTTATCCCCAACAACATCAAGAATCAAGAATCATAACATAATATTTGAACCTAAATGCACCATAGTGCATAGCAAATTGTCAATTATTAATGTGCATCCAAAGAAGTGTACTAACATAATGTCATAGTCTACAAAAGTATCACATATGTGGTTAATCATCATAATCAAACTTCTCCTCGATGCCACATGAATGTTTGAAGCATACTGAGAAACATTCTTTGTCCCTAGGATCATAATTGATATCAATAATATATGTTATTGTCCATATGTATGTATGGCTACATTAAAACCCTATAAGTGAGTGTATCCCTCTAAGGCACATTAACCTAGCATGTAGCTTGAATGGTAAATTCTTATTCAACAAACAAACAATAGAATTAAAAATTAGCAACAACTATGTTAATTCTCTTAAGACAATAAACTTACATCCTAGACACAAATATAACAAAACTCCACTAGTATCTTGTGTCTTTTCCATATAAGATCTCCTCTCCCTTTTTCTTCCCATGCCCACTCAATTAGACACTCAAATATACCCATGAAACAAGGTCCATTGTTAGATCCTCCCTTATAACTCAAATGAAGGATTTTTAGTATCTTAGCACAAATATTAACCATATGTAGACATGCATACCAAAAGGCTGAAGGAAATATCCAACACTGTCTTATTTCCCAATATTATTGCACAATCAAAATGTTTATCACCTTATAAAAAGCTCCAAAGAAACGCATATACATAGGAACACATGATAAGAACGACATCCACAATTATAAACAAAACAAAGAAAAAGATCAAAAAGGAGACATGAGCACTAAAAACAAGAAATGATTTTTTTAATTAATTGTTTATGTAAATACTTTGATTATAAAGGAGATGTAAAAAATAGTATAAATACTTTGATTATATATGTAAAACTTTTTTGTTACTTTTCTTATATATCTTTTTTATAACTTAATTTTCCCTTATGAAGAAATCCTAAATAAAGATACATACATAAGAAAAAAAAGCAAGAACACCTAAGAAGAAAGAAACGAAGATAAAACCAAGCAATACGAAAAGAAATATGGATTGAAATAAGGAAAGTTTTATTAAAAACATAATAATAATGCTTCATATCAATGCTTTCAAATACTTTTCTTGTCATTATATACATGTTACAACTTAATGTTAGCTCAAGACAATAGAAAAGAGATCTCACAACAAGACTAATAACATACAACAAGAGAACAACAAATGAAGTAACAAAAAATTGATTGATAAGATGTTCCTTCTACAATTCTCATGTACAAGAAAGCTTCTCCAAGAATAATGGATAGCAAGATGAGTATAGCAATCAGTATACCTTCAGCTCCAAATCTATCCAGAAACACTCCACTCTGTCTTAATAGTCCATAAGCTCAGATAATAAAAGTGTCATTTGCAGCTTTTTTACGTAGAGCTTGCCTTAATGCTCTAATAGCGCTTTAACCCCGAAAAAATTAAACGCAGCTTTTTAAAGCTTTAAAAGCTAAAAACTCTTCCTTTTATAAAAGGTAAAAAAACTTTTGTGCAAGTCTTTTTGCTTTTTTGTGCTTTGATTTTTTTGTTCCAAATTTTGATTTGTTTTTCATACTTAAAAATTTGTTTTTAGCTGAAAAATAAGGTCTAATAATTTTAGGGTTTCATGACAAGATATAAGAGTGTATGAGGTATGCTTGGAAAACTCTCTTCATATACAATAGGAATATGTAGTCAAACTAAGAAGAAGCCATAACACTAAAAAATAATTTCTAGACTTAGAACTTTATATATGTCAAAAATAATTACAAATGTAAATTTAGTACTCTAATCTCTTACACTTAAAAGCAAAAACACAAGATAAAAAGTAGGCCTAATTATAATCGGATAAAGAATACCACTATTAAATTTGACCAAAGCATGATAGACACAAGCTTCCTCAAAACGCAAAGAATGATCAAAAAATGAACAATTGGACTAAGTTTGAGCTTATATATAGTCATGCATCTATGATACTTGTAAAGGTATTGTTAAAAAAGAAAAAGGCATCGTATGCGAGAAGGCCTTTACTCTAAATCATGAAATATTCAAGAAGCAAATAATCATTCTTTCATTTCCTTCTTCTTTCTCTATCATTTTCTTTGTCAAAGATAATCATTTTTTCATTTACTTGTTATTTTTCTATCATTTTCTTTGTTCAAAATGTACAAGATAGATATGCACTAACATAAGAATGTGCCCGCACTAACGTGCTTCTATTACCAAGTAAGCACCCCCATAAGAATGGACATTTAAAGGGGTGTGGAGAGGTTATAAAGGAAATTATGGATCAAAAACACTTAGGCATAAGCAAGTCCGTCATGTTCTACACTCAACCAAAAAGAATATATGTTTCACATGGAGAGAGAGAGAGAGGGAGGGGAAGGGGTGAACCCTGGTAACTAAAGACCCAAGAGATAGATACCATGGTGTCATCTAGTCTCAAAATTCTCAAATACTTGAATGTCCATTTACAAAAGCAGTCTTAAAACCATTACCTCCAATTGAGGCAGAGTTCATAAGACATTTATTAGCTTCACCATTTGACTCATTAACGGTTAATTTACTCTTTAATTCAGCCAAACATCCTTGAATACTCAGATAAAAGAATAAACAAATTATTCAAAATTATGGGCAACGTATATTGTGAAACAACACCAACTTGGAGAGATTGTTTGCCACTCTCCTGGAACTGCTGAAACAAGACCAACTTGGAGAGATTGTTTGCCACTCTCCTGGGAACTGCTGATTCGCTTCAAAGGTGAACATTATATGTGCAATAGATTATAGGCCTACCAAAAAAGCTAGCATGCATAGAGGACATTAAAAAATTTGAAAGTGAAAAATGTCTTACAATATTCTCCTCAAATTTCATGATACAATCCTAGAATTCATGTATTTAGGATGAAGAAACGACATCACATATCTTACTTGATGAAACAATACCAAAACATAAGCCTTGTTCACCTTCTTTCAAAAAACATGGTGAAGGCATTGATAATCATGTCACTGGTGCAGCTTGATTGAGAAACATGAGCAAGGCATGACCGACAAGCCCCATTTCTTCTTTGAAGAGACATAGGCATAAAAGTTATATATTTCCTCATATGTATTAGTTTGTGGCAGGGTATTTCTCCTTCGAGCAGCAATATTTGAATCAAACATCTTACTGAAATTCAGACGTGCATATCTAAATCCTTATGCACCCCCAGTCTTGAGGAAGATTCCTTAAAGATCCAAATATCATTACATTAAAACATAGAAAATGCACTTCTAATCAGAATATGGTCGGAAACAAATGCAAAAATGAAAATCAGATTCAACAACAAGCTGGCTACTATCATGTAGAAAAATCAAGTGAAATAGATATTTCGAGTCAATTATCTTAAGCATTTGAAAATACCCGAAGTCGTGCAACCTCTCCAAGTTGCATTCCTAGAACTCCTTCATCCCAACCTGCACCATAACCACAAGAACAAAGTATTAGATCCGTCAAAAAAAAAAAAACGATACTGATAAACTACGATATTGCTTGCTCTTTACATAAAGGAAAAACCTGACATTAGCGGATAGGATGGTGATTAAGAATCTTACAACTTGAACACTTCACATATCATATTCCATGCCTTAAGTGTCTCCAACATCTTATATCTCAGTTGCTTTAGGATTTTTACATTTGCTCCATCCAAAATTCAAGCAAGTAAAAAAATTGTGGAAAAAAGAAGTTAAGGATTTTGTAGAAAAAAAAACAACGAAAGAAAATACTGAGAAGCATCAAAGATTAGAGGGGAGAAAAAAAATCAGTAGGTGATGATAAGCATTCCAAAGTCTGGTTTTGCATAATGCAATTTTGAGTATCAAATTCTGCACGTTTACAATTTTTGTATCAGTAATGGCTAAGAGTTTTTTATTACTTTGGTATATGATAAAAGTGCAAGCATGCACAAATCCCTGAGATTCATGAAAGGAATATAACTAAGGTGTCGAAGCTCGAGAGCCTGCCAAAGAGTAAACTTATCTTTTCATACAAAAAAACGCCATACTAATTTGAAAGTTTTATAATCACAACAGCGTGAGGGAAGCTTATAGTTGCGCATGCAAACATGTGGCATTGAGCACAGAACAAAAGCATCCAGAAAAGTTAAATACCAAACTTCTAATTATTCGATTGTAATATTTCTGTAAGAATGATGATTATAAATAATGATAAAAGGTTTCACCTTTGATCACTCTGCCTTGTCCGATTTGGAACTTGAACACTTGTTGACCTGGATCCTTTGTACTGGAACATCAACAAAAAGATAGGTAACTACTTCAGAAAATGTAAACGGAATCGGAAGTCTACATAAAGTATTGTTCACGAATGCATTGGAACAAATTTTCATGCACATATGCACACGCTCAATCGGTACGAGTACCTCCAAAATTTCTGTGTCAGATCTCCATTCTTTCCTGGATACATGTATAAAGAAGAATACTTGAAAACAAGCTAGACATGAGCCCAGAAAATGCAGTAATAATGGTGGACAGAACAATACTTCATTGTGAAAAAAAATTCAAGGTGCGTGAATCGAGTAAAGAGCGCTTATCAATTAGAAAAGTGTAACATACCATAACCAGTGCAATGCACTGTAACGGTTTGGCCGGGCGACGGCCTGGGGCCTTGACCAGGGCGAAGGATCTGCTTTTCCACTCCCATTTTGTTTCTCCTTTTGAACTGATGTAACTCTGTAATGAGGATATGATCGTAAAACTCCACCACGATAAGAATGATTTGAAGCAATCTACATTTTAAGCCATTTTAAGCACTGAGAGTCGAAAATTTGACGAATGAAGCATCCCATGTTGTCTTTCTGTAATGAAAATATCTTTAGGTTCATTGACCTTTCCCCGCCCTATATGTTCCTAACGGATACCTCACCATGCTCATTCATTGTCCATAAAATGTTCAATTTTATTCTAACTTTTAAGGCTAGAGTTAATGTCAAACTCTACATGAGAGTGAAGTGAAATCAATGGGTGACTTCGATCCATTGGTTACATTGTTCAAAGAGTACAAAGCCCTAATTCGAATAGAGAAGTAGTCTCCTATCTAGTATCCTATTGGAGAATGATATGTGTTGTCACTTTCCTCCAAAGAAACAATACCCTCTATTAGATTATCCTCTCTAGAAATATACTTTTTAATTTTACTAGCATGAAACACTCGATGGAATCTACAATATGGAGAAAGCTCTCATCAGTATGCAACATCGCGAAGAGTCTTAACTCTCTTCCAACGTTCACAAAACCTTACTGAAAGTTGAGTGCACTTCCCTATGGACAATGAAGTTGATCTTGTTGGTGCTTGAGGAAAACATATGTCTCCTTCTTCAAAGACTTTAGGAGATTTCTTATTGTAAGCATACACTTTAGCCGTAACAATGGCTTCTTGCATCTTTGCTCTAGCTATTTCTACATTTGCTTGAAGATTTGCTAGGAACTCCGAAGCACTAGGACATTTCTTTGGCATCCTATGGTATTGGAAGGCAGTGGGATTCATGGCTTACTTTTAACTAATATACTTGAAAAAGAAGAATGATCAAGAACTTTTGTGAAAAACCTTTTGATTTTATTGATCTTTTGTTGATAAACCTTGAATTCTATTGATAAAGAAGGGGCTAGGGTCTTAGTATGATCCTCAGATTGAAAATTTAAATATTTGAGTTTCTTGATCCTTTATGCTATGATGATTGGAGAGGACAACTCCAAAGTACAACAAACATTTTTTGGCACCATTGTTAGGGATAATTGAAGCAAATGTTGGAGATAGACATCTGCGAAAGCACGTGAACAGCACAAGGAAGGAGAAGAAGCTTGGAGCACAACACACAATACTCAATGTATTACTAGAGAATGTACAAAGATAAGTAGCCCATTAGAGCAATAGGCATATATACAAGCCGGGGGAAAAAACCTCCTAAAGAGGGAAAAAAGTGCTCCGATAGTCCTAGAGTGTTCACACACATCACTACCTAAATATATCAACAAATCCCCCCTGGGAGTGATGCGGTGAACAAGTGGCTGGCACTCATGTATAAGGAAGTGCCAAGCTATGTGGAAATCACTCCACAAAAGGAAGTAAGCCCAAAGCTTTGCGGAAAGCTTCAAACTTCTCCCTAGGCAGAGCCTTCGTGAAAAGGTTTGCAATGTTCTCCTGTGTGGGCACATATGCCAAGCTGATCTCCCCAGCAGAGAACCTCTCCCTGACATAATGATAATGCACCTCAATGTGCTTAGTGCGAGCATAGAACACAAGGTTCCTCGCAACTTCCAATGCGCTCTGATTGTCAGTGAAGATGGTGGTGGCAGAAGACTGACCAACACCCAAATCAGCCATAAGGCGTTTGAGCCACACACACTCAATAGTAGCTATGAAAGCCGCCCTATACTCAGCATCACAACTGGAAGTGGCCACAGCAGGCTGCTTCTTTCTCAACCAAGATATACATGAGCTACCAAGCATGAAGCAAACGCCACTAGTGGACACACGAGTGTCATAGCAACTAGCCCAGTCTGAGTCAAAAAAAGCATGCAAATCTGTCGGTAGTGATCCCCCCTTGGGATAAAACAACCCAAGTAGCCGAGTACCACTCAAGTAGCGAAAGATGCGCTTAATCGCCTGCCAATGTTTGACACCTGGGCAATGCATAAACCTGCTCATCTCTGAGACAGCAAAGTGAATGTCTGGCCGAGTAATGCATAAGTACCCACTTAGTGCCAATGGCCTTCTTGCCAGGAGGCAAGTCACATAAAGACCAATACCGTTCTTCTTTATAGCATCATATTTAGATTGCATAGCAGCCATCCAATTTTCTGAATTTTGTGCTTCGTAAAATGAAACAGGCTTATTCTCATACAGAGACTAGATGAAGCCATAGCATAGCAATCTGATGCAAAAGAGGCATTATGAGAGCCAGATCGAGTACGATATGACAGAGGTGCATCTAATTTGCTGTCACGCAAAGTTTGCACCAGCCATTTTGGCATAGTTTTTGCCTCCTCAATGTAAGCTCTCTCATCGAAAAGTGCATCATTTAAATCTGCATCAAAAATGGGATGATCTTCATCATCAAATGAAACTTGCAAAGGCTGAGAAGTTTCCTCATTAGGACAAGCACTAGACTGTCCACCTGTAAAAAGAGGAAGCAAAGTATCATACATATCTATGGAGCTAACAGATATCTCCTTAGAACATGAAAGCAATGGTTGAATAACATCTTCCACAAAAGCAACATCACGGCTAACTAGAATGCATGTGGATGATACAGATGATAGCCTTTACTTTCAGAATTGTACCCAACAAAAATACATTTTACTGCTTTATCATCCAATTTTCTTTGATGTTGTTCAGGCACTAATGCAAATGCCAAACAACCAAAAACACGCAGATGTGCAATAGACGGATTGCAATCATGCCAAGCCTCGTATGGAGTGGTAGATTGCAGCGCTTTAGTGGGACGCTTGTTAAGTACATATGCTGCACACATGACATCCTCAAGCCAGAAACTATATAGTAAAGGCTTACTCTTGACCATACACCTCGCCATCTCCATGAGTGACCTGTTCTTTCGTTCAGCAACTCCATTCTGTTGAGGTGTATACGGCACTGTATGTTAGTATATGATCAATGTCTACCCCTCATGATTGTATGCACATTTTGTAAGGCCCCCGTTATGAGGAGAAGCCAAGAGTGCATTACCCAATTGATGGGAATCCCAACTTGCATGTTGGATGAAGGTCATATTGGACCATGTAATGTATTGTAAGGAAAGGGAGTTACGAGGGTCCCTAATTGGGGGATCCGGGTTTAGGGAATATTCCATAGAATATTCCCTATCGGAGTCAGAAATCATTTATATTTGTTAGGTCGGTTCAACCGGTCTAAGCCGTGTATGATAATTACACGGGCGGTGGCCGCCCATGTATAGCCGTCCACGGAAGGCCACCCATGATCCTATATATACATGACTTCTTCACTACCTGAGACATCAAGTTGAGCCAGCATACCTCTACCTTGTATCTCCCTATCTAGATTTGTCTAGATCGCCATTTAAGCTCTACCTTGAGAGCGCACAGGTGGACAATGTCATCATCTTTGCACTTGCTATTAGTAGAAAATTGTTGAGATTCTCCTATATCTATTATCTTCTCTGCTACTGCTCTTGTGTTATATTGCGTAACTATTGTCTTACAATGTACACTGGTGTTTTATCCCACGTTCAGCCAGAAATGCATTGAAATCAGAAGACATATATTCCCCCCCTCGATCAGAAAGAAGGGTGCCCACTTTACATGCTGACAGATTTTCAGCCAAAACCAAAAACTGTTTGAAGCACATGAACACTTCGGACTTTGCCTTCAATCGATATACCCATGCATGCCGGGGAAAATCATCGATGAAAGTCACGAAGAAAAGATAATTTCCAAAAGAAGGTGTCTGCATAGGACCACAAACATCACTATATAGAAGCTGCAATTTCTGAGTAGCCCAAACTGAACCATCTTTTGGAAAGGAGGAACGCTGCATTTTGCCCAAAATACAGCCTTCACAAACATGTTTTCCCGGTGCCTCAAGTTTGGGCAAAGAGGACACCATTTTAGATTTCTACTGGCATAGCAAACTAGCAAAATTCAGATGACCAAAGCGTGCATGCCAAAGCTTTGCATCTGACATAGCCTGAGAATCATGTACTGCACATGCGAAATCATTTACAGATCTTTCATAGTCTATGAGCTTATACAGCCCACGACATAGAATGCCAGACGCATATAATCACGTCGCTATTTGACAGATCATGAACTGTACATCTGTCATCAACAAATTTCACAACCAAGCTAATCTTGCTAATGCAGAAACTGATAACAGATTTTTCTTGATCCCTAGCACAAACAAAGCATCTGACAAAGTGAAAGAACTACCATCAGCAGTAGTCAAAATGATCTTACCAACTCCCATAACAGGATAAGAGGAGTTGTTGGCGCATGTAGCAGTATTCCCTGTAGGGGCAAGCTCGAGTGAAGAGAAGAAACTGCACTACGAGGTAATATGTTTGGTCTCCCCACTGTCAAAGTACCAAACATCTGAGTCTATTGCAGACATGCACTACTCATGAGAAGATGGGTCAAAACTGCAAACAATAGTAAACGCCCATTCTTCTTCCTCCATTGGATTAGCATACTCCATTTTTGGTGTAGAGGCTTCTGCAACAACCATTCCAGCCTCTTTCTTCTTTGCCTCTTTAGCAGCCAGTTTTGGACAGTTCTTTATAATATGATCATTCCCTTTACAGTACTTGCAAACACTTTCTGCTTTTCTGATTTTTTCTCATCTTTACCTTGGTTCTTCAAATGTGCAGTGTTTGCAGATTTCTGTTTACCAGTAGAAGAGCTCCATTTTCCTTTGCCCTTCTGAGTAGCCAAGAAAGCTTGATCTGCAACATGCATAATGGACCTGTTTTGCCTGGACTGGTCTTCTTGCAACAGAATAGAGACTAATTCCTCAAATGACAAGGCATTTGGATTGCCTTTCATCATCAACCAAAGAGTAGAAGCAAAACTCTGATATGAATCAAGAAGACCATTCAAAACGGTCTGCACTTGTGAGCTATCTGGTATAACCTCATCAGCAGAAATCAATTGTTCCTTCAAGTCTTTGATCTTTGTTAGAAAACTATCCATAGAATCACCTTCATTCATGTGCTCACTCTCCAACTGTTTTCGGAGGTAAGCAACATGAGCCTCATTCCTAGCTTGGTACAATGTGGTAAGTGTATTCCAAGCATCCTTAGCTGTTCTGCAAGAGCGAATGTGAGGAATAATGGCACGTTTGACAGACAAAGCTATCAATGCATGTGCCTGAGCATCTGTGCCATCCCAACGAATCTGCTCTACAGTAGGTTCAGTAGAAATCGAAGCACGAACATGAATATGCAGAATATCATTATCTTTGACACCTTCTGCATCAGCTTTAGTACCTGTAGTTATAACAATTGCAGGTGTGATAGGACATTTTTCAACACCCTGCACAATGTTCCACACTCCTTTTGCAACCAATACATGTCGCATCATATAAGCCCACAACGGGTAGTTGGTACCATCCAACTTATCCTCAACAACCAACATACGAAATACATCACTACTTTCAACCATGGTCGGTGACTAAAATACTTTGATGCAAAAAATTGACTGTATCTCAAAAAGTTGAACGAAAGTGTCCAGACGAGTCTGCTAAACCTGTAGCAAACTTTGAGATGCTTATATTGGCGAACCAAAACAGGTATATACCTTTGGCACAAAAAGATGAAATAGCCTACACAAGCGCTGCGATAGTGCATTCGAAGGCTGAAATGAGCTCAGATCACGATTTCGGCACCACACAACAAAGCTGTTTTGATATCTGAAACACCTTGAGTATGCTCACCAAATTTTGTGTGAACCTGAGACTGCAACGGGAGGAGTGTCGACGACACCTTAGATGAAGCGACGACCTGCTCAGATACCAATTGTTGGAGATAGACGTCTGCGGAAGCATGCAAACAACACAAGGAAGGAGAAGAAGCTTGGAGCACAACACACAATACTCAATGTATTACTAAAGAATGTACACAGATAAGTAGCCCATTAGGGCAATAGGTGTGTATACAAGTCGGGGGAAAAAACCTCCTAAAGAGGGAAAAAAGTGCCCCGGCGGTCCTAGAGTGTTCACACACATCACTACCTAAATATATCAACAGCAAAGATTTGGACCTTGCTGGATCTTCCAAGTCAACAGTAACAAATGCTTTTTCAAAATACTTTTGAATCACCATGTAGAGAAAAGATGGAGAGGTAACTATGGTTTAATCTTGGACAAAGATTTCTTCATTCATCTTGTTGAAAAGGTAAAGTAAGAGTTGTGTTTCATTCTTTAATTCCATATACGATCCAATATTTCATCATGAGCTTTTAGCTTCATTTTCTAGAAATGTTGATATACTTCGGTAGTGATGTGTGTGAACACACTAGGACACTTTTTTCCCTCTTCAAGAGCTTTTTTCCCCTCAACTTGTATATATGCCTATAAGCCTAATGGGTTACTTATCTTTGTATATTCTCTTGGTAATACATTTAGTATTGTGTATTGTGCTCCAAGCTTCTTCTTCTTCTTCTTCTTTGTGTTGTTCACGTCCTTCCGCAAACCTCAAACTCCAATAATTGGTATCAGAACAGGTCACTGCTTCATCTAGGGTGTCATTGACACCCCTCTATTCATAGTCTGAGAATCACACATGGGCTGATTAGTAATTCAAAACGGCTTCAATTTGTGGTGTCAAAATCACGATTTGAGCTCATTTCGGTCTCCAAACACACTATCACAATGCTTATGTAGGTAATTTTGTCTTTTTTGTGCCAAACATATATACATGTTTTGGTTTGCCAGTATAAGCACCTCAAAGTCTGCTACAAGTGTCATATTATAGATGCACACTCTCTTGAATGAGGTGGCATAGATGCCACATGGCATCACTAGGGGCATTATGCCCATTTGGTAGAAGAGGGGAGAGAGGAGTCTCTCTCTAGAGAGATCATAACAACAACTCGGGCGTGGTTGGGATTCTCTCTCTAGAGAGATCATAACAACAACTCGGGCGTGGTTGGGAGTCTCTCTCTAGAGAGATCATAACAACAACTCGGGCATGGTTGGGAGGAGAACAACACGTCATCTGTGTGTGTGGGCGACGGCAGTTCGCAAGTAGCCATGGCAAAAGAGGAAGTCTAACAACAAGTTTAGCAAAACTCGAGAAGGTAGTTCTACTCAACTTTTCGAAATACAATCATTTTTTTGCATCATGGTATTTTAATCAGTGGCCATGGTTGAAAGCATTGATGTATTCTGTATGTTGGCTCTTGAGGATAAGTTGGATGGTACCAATTACCCATTATGGGCATATATGATGCATCATGTATTGGTTGCAAAAGGACTATGGAATATTGTGCACGGTGTTGAAAAATGTCCTTCTACAACTGTAAATATAGTTATTGAAGGTGATGCAGATGGCATTGAAGATCGTGATCTTTAGGTTCCTATCCGTGTTGCAACTCCTACTGCACCTATTGTAGAGCAACTTTATTGGGATGGCAAAGATGCTCAAGCACATGCATTGATAGCCTTGTCTATCAAACGTGCCATTATTCCTCACATTCACTCTTTCAAAACAACAAAGGATGCTTGATATACACTTACCACTTTATACCAAGCAAGGAATGAAGCTCTTGTTGCTTACCTCCGAAAACAGTTGGAGAGTGAGCGCTTGAATGAAGGAGATTCCATGGACAATTTTTTGATAAGGATCAAAGATTTGAAGGAGCAATTGATTTCTGCTGATGAAGTCTTGCAACATAATTCACTTGTGCAGACTATTTTGAATGCTTCTAGATTCATATCAAAGTTTTGCTTCTATTCTTTGATTGATGATGAAAGGCAATCCAAATTCCTTAACATTTGAGGAGTTAGTTTCTATTATGTTGCAAGAAGATCATTTAGGAAGAATATGTATATTATGCATGTTGTAGATCAAGCTTTCCTGATCTTGGTTGTGGAAAAATGAATTCACCCTTCCGAGTGTAGGCATGTCTTCCATGCTCGGTGACCACGAAGATCCTCTCTGAAGTACTGTCTAGGTAGGTTACTTTGCCTGGGCTATCAGGATCTTTAAACTCGTAGATTGTGAGAGCTTCCACCTCATTGGGCTGGTCAGTCTTATACCTCCAAAAAGCCTCGTCGATTTCGCGGTTTAAAAGCAAGTCTATGCTCTTATTGTCCTGGGGAACCCACCCTGGAGTAATGATTCTGGTCAAGACCGATTTGCCACGGGGAGTCCTTGACTCTCTTCCTAAGTTCCCTTGCTCTATGTCACCCATGTCAGTCTTTGCGATCACATTGCCGAACTCGTTTGTCCTATCTGGAAGGGTGGTGACCACATAAATAGTTCCTTCTTTATCTAGGTATGCTCCATTCTCAAACTTGACCACCGGATGTTCTAGTCCATGGGGTTGATCAGGGTTCTTAATCTGGACCACAGATCTTCTCAGGCCGTCTTCGTAGATGCGAGCACCTGGACGATTAGTCCTGATATATTCCAATTGAGTCTTGTAAGGTCCTTCTAGTTTTTCTAGGTACGCCACCCCTGAACTACCTACTTGGCTCTCCATGTTATAGGACATCTCATAATCGCTTGTTTCTGATCTTGGAGTGTATTGGTAATCACTTAACTGCTGGGCCTAAGACCTAGCAGCATGATTGACACTAGCTTCAGAAGATCTGAGGCTTTGTCTGTCTCGGCCTAGGTGTCTTCCTGACCTAAGGTTCATATGCCTGGTTTCTTTATCCCCTTGGTCCCAAGTACAATCTCGTTGCAGGTTAATTTGTACCAATCACTTTGTTCTTTTTAGTTGAATATTATGTTAAGCCCTTGTTGGGAATCACATCGTCAGGATTACTTAAGTGAATTTCGCACTTGATATTCGATCGATTCAAGTTTACTTTTGTTCCTTAGAATTTTTGAACTTGAGATCTACTTAATGCTTGTCCTTAGTTGATTAGTTCTTTTGGACTTGATTTGTGCCTAGCATTACTCTAATTAATCACCACACCTAAGTCGTACTTAGCCTAAGCTAGGAATTGACGAAGGAGGGTTGAGAGAACTTCCAACCTTAATTCACTTGTTGCTCAGACTGCTACACGAGCCCAGGAAACCGTCTCCCAAGATTGGTACTCATCCTTGCTAGCTTGCTTTGGATGCCTTGATTGCGCACAATGTTCCTGCAAAAGTTCACTAGTTAATGTTGTCTTGAATTACAATGAATCGACAGACACACATCAAAAAGCATAGGCCCCCCTGAGACTAACTCTCTGCACCCCCAAAATCCTATGGTTACCTAAGTCCACCTAATGGCCAACTTAAAAATACTTGATCCAAAACTCCATGTATGGTTCTTACAAAAACCAATCAAAGTTCACATAGGATTCTCAACGAGCTTTCCAACGAGACCGAAATGTCATCAATCGGAGTTCGTATGGTGGAGTTATGACCATTCAGGCACTTATGGGTCAAGACAGCCTCTCAGGGTTCATGAAATTCATCTATGGTTTTCTAGGTATTTTGCCCACTTCTAAGGCTCTAATGTATTCCCAATGTGTCAAAAATCAAGCCCAAAATTTCCCCAATTCAATTAATTATTTCACCCCAAAAAATTATTCGTAAAGCCAATGTATCGGGATAGCTCGGTTCGAAGTGTCGTGATAGACCGAAGTGTTGTGATAGACCGAAGTGTCGCGAAATCGAAGTGTCGCGATAGACCGAAGTGTCGCGATAGATCGAAGTGTCGTGATAGACCAAAGTGTCGTGATACACCGAAGTGTCGCAATACACCAAAGTGTCGTGATAGACCGAAGTGTCGCGATAGATCGAAGTGTCGCGATACACCGAAGTGTCGCGATACACCCAAGTGTCGTGATAGACCGAAGTGTCGGGATAGACAGAAGTGTCGCGATAGACCGAAGTGTCGCAATAGACCGAAGTGTCACGATAGACTGAAGTGTCGTGATATTTCGAAGTGTCGCGATAGACCGAAGTGTCACGATACACCGAAGTGTCGCGATAGACCGAAATATAGTGAATTCTATTGATCAACCTAGTGATCCTAGGAGCTCTCAGGCTGCGCTGTATCATGGTGCACTCAGATTCTCAATAGGGTCCCATTTTTGGTGTGTCGCGATAGCTCGAGGTTGACGCCTCAGGGCTTGCGCATAGAGATTCAATACGTGCTGAGCTTGCTGGAGATGGTGAGGATGCTGCAACCTACAAGAGTCATGCAAAAAACACACAAACACAACAATGCACACTAGCTCTCTCTCAAACTCTCACCAAGCAAATGAGGAGAATGAAATGGAAGTGGGAATATGAGAGGATGGAGATGGTGGGGAGCGGAGGTGGAGATGGAAATGGAGATGAAGAAGAGAAAAAAAATACAAGAAATAACATACTACTTACCTTTCCAACGCGTCCTCTCTACGTCTTACCATCACACGCTCATCCTCAAAGCTTGGATCCCCGGCAACGGCGCCAAAATTTGGTGTAGCTTAGTGATGAGTAGCACCTCTTTTAATGTCAATCCGGGAAGACATGAGGATGGTATGAAGACCTCGAACAAGTGATGGCACAAATGTGTGAGTGAGAAGCACACTAACATGCACACACATACACACATGCGCACACAAGGCAAGAACAAAGAGAGAGAGACAATGGAATCGCTTCTATTGTAAAAGATTTCTCATACAACTTCAAATCTACAACAAGCTAACCTCAAAAATGAGCTCTCTAGCTCTATTTATAGTTTTTGACTAGCTTTGGTCCTGTTCAGACCTAGTGTCCGGCCTAGTTAAAAATTAGGTCCCTAAGCTATTTTGGAGGCTCAAACGAGCTCTGAAAATTATGAAACTTGGTAGGCAGATACTACTAAAGCTCCTCAATCTCGAGGACTCCTTGGCTTGCACAAAATGGAGCTACAAAAAGGTGAAATGGTATTTACAATGGTTTTTAGTTATGAGAATCACTTTTAAAATAATGTGAGGATTGAAAAAAATTGATTGGTTGCCTCAGTGCTAGATCTACATGTATGCCCATGCTTCTTCCAAGATGATGCCGACACCTTGATATGATGTTCAAAGCTTATCAAGCGAGAATATAAGAAGGACCACAAGTAGGAGAATCTAGCAAGAATAACCCAAGAGCTGATTTAGAAATTGAGAGAATCAAACTATGCATGAAAATGGTGGAATTAGCCCAAGAAATGTTTGAACCATCACAATACCTCAATTGGGAAATTATGGTCAGGCTTGAGTTACATTTTCAAGGACTATTAGAGAAACTAGGACAAGTCGTATCTAACCCTATGAAAGTCAGTTCTAGCACACAAATTAGCCCAACTGAACCTTTGATGACCACTCTATTCGAACGGGCTAGGTCAGATTCGGAAAATCATCAAACGGGTTATATGGATTCACATGCCATCTTGAAAGAGATTCAAGAAGAAAGATGGAGATAGGAACAAGAATCTCAACCACCTATACTCGAGATTGATGACTCAGGAGAACAGTTCCTTGCAGACATCCCATCTATATATAAAGATCAAGTAGATGACTGGCCAAGTGAGCACACTAGTTTTGAATATAACTGTTTGCAAGAGTTACCTCACTTTACAAGCCCTTGGGAAGACTGTTCAATTCAAGTGAAAGCTCCCACTATTTGAGTACGGGGAGATAACTCAGTTCTTCCTAGGAATACAGAAGCTATTAGGAACACAAAAGTTCAATGCCATTTAACTTTGGATGAGCTGTTGAAGATCAAACATGAACTATGGAAACATGTAGCAAAAGAGTTTCCAAAAATAGCCACAACCTCCTCTAGACCAAGTGCATGAGGAAAGGTGCCGGAAATACCCCTAGATAAAGTGGGAAATGCGAGTGAAGGAGAGGAAGGTAATGCTTATTTGCCCATTACGCACAAGGGTCACACTACCAAAGCCATCCTAGATACAGGCACATGGGTAGCTATCACAGCCACTTCTCTGTGGAAATGTTGGGGAAAACTCACCCTTAGAACTGCTAGAATGAAGTTGCAGATGGCAGACGGACATATAGAAAGAACCTTAGGACTATTGGAAGGAATTAATCTATCCACTTGAGGAGTAGAATTTGATCACACCTTTGCTATATGCGATTTTGGAAAGAATCAAGCATATGAGGTGCTCTTAGGTAGACCTTTTATGTGACAATTACAGGTAGTGCAAGACTGGGGAACCAATTCCTTGTACTTACAACACCTAGGAGTAACCACGAGAGTGAATCTCACATATTATTCACATAGGGACATACCACCCTTGCAATGGAATAGAGCACATGGGAACGAAGAGGACAAGGAATCGATACATTCCTTAAGATCAGATCCATCATGGTTGCATGAGGATACACACCTGTGGATGTGTAAACTTGTAGCCAAGGAAGAGGAATGTGCAAAATCGAGAATGTTAGGAGTAGGTCACACTTCTAGACTTGTGGAGGACCCAGTGTATGCTCTGGTAGTATTTCCAGATGAGGAATTTGAACCCAATGGCCGGGCTGAGATCTTGGCGACTATGGATATTCCAATTAATGAAGATAGTTATGATACATCCATCTTCACTATAAGCCTAGTAAGAGAAGAAACAGAAGAGGGTAATCTTAAAGAAGACATCTCAGGATGAAGTAAATAGGTGAATGATGAGGAATGGGAAGTAGATTCGGATAGACCTGAATATTCATCGGAAGAGGAATTCCTAGCTGGGTAGAAGCCATGTCCCCAGACCTCACCACGCCTAGGAAGGAAAAGGAAAATTCAAGTTCCAATCAACGAGATAAAAAGGTGAGGAAGGAAAAGAGTGTGAAAATCGAGGAAGAAGAACCATTGATGGAAGCGCCAGAAAACTTTAGGAAATATACGGTGGAAGACCAAAAAATCATGATCAGGATGCCAAAAAGAGATAAAAGTTCGGGAGAAGCTTATGACAATAAGGAAACCACGAAGAAAGTTGTAGGGGCAATCGAGGAAGGAGAAGAATGATGCACGTACATAGGACATGATTTGACTGAGGTGGAGGAAGAAAGTTTGATTGCTCTATTGAAGAGGTATAGGGATGTGTTTGCATGGAGTTATAGAGATGTGAAAGGGGTAGTCCAGACATATGTTCCCATAGGATACCCATGACCACCGAGGCAAGACCCACTAAGCAAAAGCCCTATACGTATGATTACAATTATGCATTGAAAATCAAGGAAGAAATAGAAAGACTCATAGAAGTCAGATTCATCTATACACACATTTCATGTGATGCCATTTGGGATTACCAATGCACCTGCAATAGTCCAAAGGCTCATGTGTCATGTCTTTAAAGAGTTCTTGCAATAGAGCTTAGAAGTATATGTGGAAGATTTATGTGCTCATTCCCAAGAAAGAAGACACCACATCCTAGAGCTAAGACAAATCTTCAACAAGTGTAGAGAATATCAAATTTTTCTACACCCAAAAAAGGGTGTCTTCATGGTACATCAAGGTAAGATCTTAGGTCATGTTGTTTCTAAGAATGAATATCAATAGATGAGGACAAAGTAAGAGCCATAAAAAAGTTGCAAAGGCCAAGAATGTTAAAGAGCTACAAGCCTTTATGGGCCATTGTGGATATTATTGCACCTTTATCCACATGTATGCAATCTTAGCTAAACTTCTTTATACTCTGATGAAAAATTTTGAGTGGAATGATGAATGCAAAATTCCTTCAATGAGCTGAAGAGACGATTTGTGCACAACACTAATACTGACCACTCCTAATTGGAATAAACCATTCCATGTCCATGTTGATGCATCCAATTATGCAATAGGATGTGTGCTAGCACAACCCATAAGTGAAGTGAATTTAGATTTTCCTATAGCATATACTAGTAGATAGCTAAACACAACTAATCAAAACTATACAACAAATGAAAGAGAAGGCTTAGGCATGGTATAGACCGTGAAGAAGTTTAGACGCTATCTATTGGCTAACAAGTTCAAGTTTTTCATTGATAATCAAGCTTTACTATATTTGGTCAATTAACCTTGCAATATAGGATGTTTAGTAAGATGGCTCCTCTTAATAATGGAATATGACTTTGAAGTGGTTATTAGGAAAGGTAGGACCCACCTCAGGGAAGATCACCTTTCTTGCATCACTTCAAGAGAGTCACCGCAAGGAGTATTTGATGAACTTCCCGATGCTTATTTATTCAATTTAGAAGTTGGTCCTAAATGGCCAAATAAGTTGATATCTATCTTAACCTTTAGACCCTAAATAAAAATGTGAAAATGAATAAAGATGAAATTATAAAATCACAAAAATATAAAATATTGGCAAGAAATATGTACAAACAGGATACAGCGGGTGTACTATCTTGTTGTGTCGAGGAGGATGAACATAAGAGTTGGTTGCAACAAGCCCATGAAGGATTGCTAGGAAATCACTATTCTAAACAATGAACATTGCAGAATCTGGAATGTTTAGGAGTGTATTGGCCTAGTATGGACAGAGAAATACATGAGAGGATTAAGAATTGTCCAATGTGCTAGAAGAGACCCCCAGTGGAGTATGCTACCCTTTATCATGTGTCATTAATTCCAGAATGGAGTGCTCCATTGATAGAATTTATGAGATTGGGAACACTACCTAGTGAGGCTAGTCTAGCAAGAAAATGAAGCATGGAGCAAGAGGCTCAGGACTACGGCTTCGTAGGAGAACCTATACCAAAAAGGCAAAGATGGTTAATTAAGAGTGTGTGTTCACAAATCAGACTATTTGACAATCTTAGAAACTATACACAACAATGTTGTAGGTGGAAACTTCGGGCCTGACCGAGTAATTAAGACCATTCTATTCTCGAAAATTTGGTGGCCCAATCTTCATATGGATCCACATACCTATGTGAAGAGATGTGACACATGCCAATGTGCACAATATCCAATAAAAAAAGACGAGATGCCTTTGAGGCCAATGATGGGAGGATGTGCATTCTCAATATGGGATATAGACTTTGTAGCTCCTATAAACCCCCCAACTAGAAACTCCCATGCAGAGTACATTATTATAGCCACATATTACCTTACAAAATGGGTAGAAGTAAAAGCCACAACAAAGAATGATGCTGAAATGACCGCTAAGTTCTTATTTGAGAATGTCTTCAGCAGGTATGGGTTACCAATAGAGTTAGTAACTGATAGAGGTACATGCTTCTTGAATGAAGTCATTGAAAACCTTCTCCAAGAATTATGATGATACATAAGAATTCTACCCCCTATCATCCACAGGCTAATGGACACGTCGAGAGCACAAATTAGATCCTATGTAATGTATTGATAGAACTAGTAAATAATGAATCCTCTGATTGGTATAAACAACTTCATCATGTTGTTTGGGCTTACTGAGTTGCCTACAAAATGGTACTGAGTGCCACCCCATTTCAGATGGTCTTCAAATAGAATGTTGTGTTATCATTAGAATTCTTGATCCTGACTTTAAAAGTAGCACAAGAGCACGAGTGGAATGGACATGAGTTGTCCTCCATGATATTTGGTCTAGAATGCTTAGGTGAAACCAGGCTATGTGTGGGAGCAGGCATCTATGCTGCAAAGAGAAGACAAAAGGCATACTTCGATGCACACATCAAGGATAAAGAATTGAAAGAGGGAGACCTAGTGTTGGTTTATGCACTAAAGAAGCATGCCTGTAAATTAGAAAAACAAGGATATGGACCCATGGTCATTATTAGAATTTCCATTAGAAATGCAATTCGATTGGCCACTCTAGAAGGTGACATCTTGCCAAGCTATATTAGTGGATGTCGAGTCAAGCTATGTCAAGAACCTCTTATAGAGGATATGCTAATGAGACTCAACAGTGCTAAGAGGCGAAAAGAAGAAGAGTTATGGGTTAGAGAAGAAGCACATGCACAGGCCAGAGAGCACATTAGGTAAAATCAGTTATATTAGGTGACATCTTGCCAAGCTATATTAGTGGATGTCGAGTCAAGCTATGTCAAGAACCTCTTATAGAGGATATGCTAATGAGACTCAACAGTGCTAAGAGGCGAAAAGAAGAAGAGTTATGGGTTAGAGAAGAAGCACATGCACAGGCCAGAGAGCACATTAGGTAAAATCAGTTAAGGTGACAAGGCATAGATGTCAATCCCAATGCCCCAAGATATCACATGGATATGTGCACCAAAAAGAGTACACATCCTAGCATCATAGATAGATGACCATTCATCATGGTTGAACTAGGGCACGACACTGCAAATAAGATGATCAAAGCTCTTATCGACGTTGGAGTTGCCACTAGTACAATTAGGTACTCATGCTGTAAAACATTGGAAGCTTAGTTAGTGGGCTTAGTTAGGAGGCATGGAAACCCCTTGTCTCGATGAAGCGGACATTCCTATTCTCTTAAAGGATGTCCCTTTGACAATAAAGTTGCTAGTTTGCCATGACGAGGGCATCATAGAACATATGATATTAGGGCAAGATTGGTTGTATGATCATGCAATTGACTTACACCTGCGACAACAATTACTTTAGGTCTAGGTTAACAAGTAGTGCCAAATAGTTGAATTTGGAAGAAAAGGGCTCTTTTGATTCCAATACGCCACACTTTGCAAGCACTATAGAGTCCAATGTGCACCATTCCTCATCTATTGATGGGGAGGTCATGAAAGTGCTAGAACCCCCTTCTCTTCCAAAAGTATCAACACCACAATTGGAACAATCAATTTCATAGAGCACAGGACAACTGCAGCCAAATGGCAAGAAGGAGGCCACCTCAGTGACAATATCTACTACACAACCTTGCTCCTTGCACACAAGGACAAAACTTGAACCAAATTTCAAGACTAAAAAAATATGGGTGATGAAAGGAAAGAATCCACTAGCTTTGCCCTAACAATTCTCATCTAGGCAAGCCAACTATGCCAAAAGAAGAATCAAGCAACTAGGACAAGCTCAACCCCAAGGTATTCGACAAATTTGGGTGCCTAAGGAATTAGTTATAGCTTGACAAGGGGGATTACACATGTGGGTACCCAAGGAACTCTTACATACACAAAACCCTATGCTCCCCCTCACGAGAAAAGTTCTCAACAAAGAAGCCAGCAAGGGTCAGAACCAAGCACATAGATCAAAAGAAGATCAATTCACCTCTTTGGCATAGTAAGAAGACAACCATCAAGGGTATGTTTGGAGGCCAAAAGAACCAGTAGCCCCCATAGAACCAAAGATCCAACCACGAGGGATACAAAATTTAAGAAACCATCCAAAGATGAAGAGGCCAAAAGTGATCTATACACAGCCAAACACTGTTCTAAAATGGATCCCTATAAGGAGGAATGATCAATTGTCATCCAACCATCAATTCATTACATCATTTTGAGATTCTCTAGATACCTGCAAACAAACATTAAATAAACATCTACAAGTAGCATCGAAAGCCTTGACGTGCAAAAACCATGTGCCCTTTGCATAACCCCATCTTTTGCACCATCCAGGTCATGCATTTCCATAGTATGCATTAATATAGGGCCACATTACAAGGTCGTGCATAGACACAATTGAGAATCCTAGGCACATGAGACACATTTGACATATGTAAACTATTTTATAGATACTAACCTCTTTCTAGATGTTTTGTGAAACTATTCCTAAAAAAAAGAAGGGATTGGACCATGCACTTGAAGAATCTCATCAATGAATGATCAACAAGGATATCCATCACAACGAAAGACAAGCCAATGCTCAATCACCATGATGGGATTATAACTCAAAGAGATGAACATCGACCGACCTTTCACCATGGTAAGAATCCCCTACTTTGGTGGCACTATAACAATGATAGATTAGGTAACCTCTTTGTCAACATACCCTTGAGCACTTAGCTCAAGACCCATTTTTTGCACCATACTTCTTACAATGCATTCCCCAAGTAAGCATGCATAGAGCTACATTATAAGGTCGTGCACAAGGAAATATTTTCTTCAACCCATGCACTAACACACTTACTCATCATTCATTATGGGTTACGAGTTCTTGACATGATAATTATGAAACTCATGTTTGAAAGATCCATAGGACATCAAGGTTACAACATCAGTACCTATGAAGCAATTCACAAGAAAAAAATGCTCAAAATCAACATTGAAAACCTCTTTTGAGCAACTAGCAATTTTTGAAAGCTCACAAATACACCATCATGCTGGAATCCAAGGAATACATACATACAAAGGGACTATAACTTGCAAGGCTAGCAGTGAAAAAATGAAGAACATGACAACCCACCCCGCTACATTTGGAAGACAAAGTGCTCTTGTTGATACATGATGGACACTACCTCTCAAAGTACTACATGGAACACCCACTCCAACAAGGGTTTGTCAAGGATGACAAATTCGAGAGGGGGGGAGTGTTGGCACTCAAGGTCATGCACGAGGCATGGGAATGCATCAAAGAAGTGGACATAGAAGAAGAGGGAGCATGTATGGAACTCCAAGAAGTATATGTCAAATTCTCATAAGAAATCCCTATAAAAATAGTGATTTTGATCACTAAAAACCATTGTAAATATCATTTCACATTTTTGTAGTTCCATTTTGTGCAAGTCGAAGAGCTTTCAAGCTTGAGGAGCCTAGGTAGAACTCATGTTTTGGATTTCATATTATTAAGAGCTCATTTGAGCCCTCCAAAATAACTTAGGAACATAATATTTCGACTAGGCCAGCCATTAGGTCTGAAATCAGACAAAACTAGTCAAAAAACTATAAAAAGAGCTAGAGATCTTATTTTTGGGGGTTAGCAATTTAGAGAAAGAGCTTCTTGAAGAGTGTAACCGAGTTATTGAGAATCAAAGCTTCCATTGATCCTATCTTTGTTATCTTGCCTTGTGTGTGTGTGCATGCATGCATGTATGTGCTTGTCACTCACATTTGCTCGCCGCAATTGCTCATGATCTTCGTATCCTCCTCATGTCTCCACGGAGTGACAAGTAAAGGAGGTGGCGCTCACGCTTGGGCTATAGGGAGGATCAAAGTACACATTTGTCACAAATAGACATAGAGGAACACAATGGGGAAGCAAGAACATGTGACTAAGGAGATTATAAAAATATGCTCAAGTACGTGTACACAAATAGGTTTAATGCCTATGTGTATCACAATGGATTGCATAAGGAACTCATTAGGTTGAGGAACTTAGAAATTCCTTTAAACTTGA
Organism: Ceratopteris richardii; assembly: GCA_020310875.1. Taxonomy (NCBI): domain Eukaryota; kingdom Viridiplantae; phylum Streptophyta; class Polypodiopsida; order Polypodiales; family Pteridaceae; genus Ceratopteris; species Ceratopteris richardii. The sequence continues at coordinate 165,889,447 of CM035410.1, forward strand.
TGCTAGTGGCTCAATTTAAGGATGGAACAATAGAGGAACTGATCTTCTAATATATGATCAATGTCAATGGGAGAATTAAATACCACCCACAAAAGAATTAGCTCAAGCCATAGCAAAAGCTTGAGGAACTATAGTCAAATCAAACACAGTCAATTCCAGAATAACACAAGCATGAAAATGTTATGTGTGTGGAGAAAACCATCCTACTCACATGTGTAGCTATCAAAAACCATATCACCTACATGATAAAAGAACACTCAGACATTGCACCCTAGAAAAGAAATGGATTAATCACATAAGGGATGAGTGTTTCTATAACAAAAAACTAGTGAGAGAAAGGGAGTATCAAAATCAACTAGTACAACTAAGGTAAAGGAGATACCATGAAAAAATAAAGGTGACTACAAGCCAATACAGATTTTTCAAGAAGGTTAGACACTTTGATCAAAGCATATATGACAAGAATAGAGGAAGGGCCCATACCAATTGATCAAGAAAACCAACTTGCATAAATTGAATGCCCAAATAGTGATGCAAATGCCCCAAATCAGACATCTCAAATGAGGCATGTAAATTAGCCTTAAAATCAACAATATGTGTGTCATGAGGACCAGTGAGCAGCATGTCATCAACATACACCACAATGATCAGAAGCACATCATTAGCAGGCTTAACATATAAGGTGCTTTCAGTTGGACTGTTCTCGAAACCATGTGCAGTGAGATAGGCATGTATCTTTTCATACCAAGCACGTGGTTCTTGCTTTAAACCATATAATGCCTTCTTTAACCTGCACACTTGGTTTTCATGCCCTTTCTACACAGAACCACGCGGCTGAAAAACATACACTTCTTCATGCAAGTCACCATTAAAGAAATGTGTTCTAATGTCCAAGTAATGTACATTCCAACCATGATGAGCTGCAAGTGCACAGATGCTACGAATAATAGTCATTCGATAAGTGGGAGCAAAAGTTTCATCAAAATCAATGCCTCTTTCCTACGCATAACCCTTTGCAACAAGCCTAGCTTTATACCTGCCAACTGCTCCATCAAGTTTATGCTTCATCTTGTATACCCACTTAGTGCCAATGGCCTTCTTGCTAGGAGGCAAGTCACATAAAGACCAGGTACCATTTTTCATGATAGCATCATATTTAGATTGCATTGCCGCCAGCCAATGTTCAGAATTTTGTGCTTCATCAAACAAAACAGGTTCAATCTTTTCACAGAGACTAGAGGCAGCTATAGCATAACAATTTGATGCAAAAGAGGCACTATGAGAGCCTGATCGAGTAGGATATGACAGAGGTGCATCTAATTTATTGTCACGCAAGGTCTACACCAGCCATTTTGGCATAGTTTTTGCCTGCTCAATATCAGCTCTCTCATCAACAAGTGCATCATGTAAATATGCATCAGAAATGGAATGATCTGCATCATCACATGAAACCTACAAAGGCTGAGAATGCCTCATTAGGACCAACACTAGACTATCCACTTGTAAAAAGAGGCAACAAAGTATCATACATGTCTTTGGAGCTAACAAGTGTCTCCTTAGTACATGAAAGCAATGGCTAAATAGCATTTTCCACAAAAATAACATCACGGCTAACCAAAATGTGTTTAGTTTGTGGATGATACAGATGATAGCCTTTGCTTTCATAACTGTACCCAACAATAAAACATTTTACTACTTTATCATCCAATTTTCTGCGATGTTTTTCAGGCACTAATGCATATGCCAGACAGCCGAAAACACGTAGATGAGCAACAGATGGCTTGCGACCATGCCAAGCCTCATATGGAGTGATAGACTACAATGCTTTAGTGGGACACCTGTTCAGTACATATGCTGCACACATAACAACCTCAAGCCAAAAACAATGTGGTAAAGCCTGACTCTTAATCATACACCTTTCAATCTCCATGAGTGACCTGTTCTTTCGTTCAACAACTCCATTCTGTTGAGGTGTATACGACACTATACACTATTGTTTTATCCCACGTTCAGCCAGAAATGCGTTAAAGTTAGAAGACATATATTCCCCCCCTCGATCAGAACACAGGGTGCCCATTTTACATGCTGACAGATTTTCAGCCAAAACCAGAAATTGTTTGAAGCACATAAACACTTCGGACTTTGCCTTCAATGCATATACCCATGCATGCCTGGAAAAATCATCGATGAAAGTCATGAAGTAAAGATAATTTCCAAAAGAGGGTGTCTGCATAGGACCAAAGACATCGCAATGAACAAGCTTCAATTTCTGAGTAGCCCTTACTGAACCATCTTTTGGAAAGGAAGAACGCTGCATTTTGTTAGAGTTAGACATCTACGGAAGCACGCGAACAACACAAGGAAGAAGAAGAAGCTTGGAGCACAACACACAATACTGAATGTATTACTTGAGAATGTACAAAGATAAGTAGCCCATTAGGGCAATAGGCGTATATACAAGCCGACGGAAAAAAACCTCTTAAAGAGGGAAAAAAGTGCCCCGGCATTCCTAGAGTGTTCACACACATCACTACCTAAATATATCAACAAATCCCCCTTGGGAGTGATAAAGTGAACAAGTAGCTAGAACTCATGTATAAGGAAGTGCCAAGCTATGTGGAAATCACTCCACAAAAGGAAGTAAGCCCAAAGCTTTGTGAAAAGCTTCAAACTTCTCCCTAGGTAGAGGCTTCATGAAAAGGTCTGCAATGTTCTCCTGTGTGGGCACATATGCCAAGCTGATCTCCCCAGCAGAGAACCTCTCCCTGACATAATGATAATGCACCTCAATGTGCTTAGTGCGAGCATGGAACACAGGGTTCCTCGCAACTGCCAATGCGCTCTGACTGCCAGTGAAGATGGTAGTGGCAGAAGACTGACCAACACCAAAATCATCCATAAGGCATCTGAGCCACACACACTCAACAGTCGCTATGAAAGCGGCCCTATACTCAGCCTCACAACTAGAAGTGGCCACAGTAGGCTACTTCTTGCTCAATCAAGGTATACATGAGCTACCAAGCATGAAGCAAAAGCCACTAGTGGACACAGGAGTGTCATAGCAACCAGCCCAATCAGAGTCAGAAAAATCATGCAAATATGGTGGTAGTGATCCCCCCTGGGATAAAACAACCCAAGTAGCCGAGTACCACTCAAGTAGTGAAAGATGCACTTAACTGCTTGCCAATGCTTCACTCCTGGGCAATGCATAAATGCACTCATCTATGAGACAACAAACTGAATATCTGGCCGAGTAATGCATAAGTAAATCAAGCATCCAACAGCCTGTTGATAGAGAACAACATCAAATGCATCTCCAGCATCATGAAGTCTTAATCGTTAACTTGTTTCCATAGGAGTGGAAATAGGTTTACAGACTTCAAAGCCAAAATGCTACAATAATGTGTCAATATATTTCATTTGACACAAAGCCATTCCACCATCAACGTGCATAAACTGAATTCCCAAATAATGATGCAAATGCCCCAAATCAGACATCTCAAATGAGGCATGCAGATCAGCCTTAAAATCAACAATATGCTTCTTAATAGGACTAGTGAGCAGCATGTCATCAACATAGACAACAATGATCAAAAGCACATCATTAGCACGCTTAACATATAAGGTGCTTTCAGTTGGATTGTTCTCAAAACCATGTGCAATCAAATAGGCATGTACCTTCTCATACCAAGCACGTGGTGCTTGCTTTAAACCATATAATGCCTTCTTTAGCCTGCACACATGGTTTTCATGCCCTTTCTACACAAAGCCATGGGGCTAAAAAACATACACTTCTTCATGCAAGTCACCATTCAGAAATGCTAATGTCTAGCTGATGTCCATTCCAACCATGATGGGCTGCAAGTGCACAGATGCTACGAACAATAGTCATTCGGCAAGTAGGTGCAAAGGTCTCATCAAAATCAATGCCTCTTTCCTATGCATAACCATTTGCAACAAGCCTAGCCTTATACCTGTCAATTGTACCATCAGGCTTACGCTTCAACTTGTATACCCACTTAGTCCCAATGGCCTTCTTGCCAGGAGGCAAGTCACATAAAGACCAAGTACCATTATTCATTATAGCATCATATTCATATTGCATAGCAGCCATCCAATTTTCTGAATTTTGTGCTTCATCAAATGAAACCGGCTCATTCTCATGACAGAGACTAGATGCAGCCATAGCATAGCAACCTGATGCAAAAGAGGCACTATGAGAGCCTGAACGAGTACGATATGACAAAGGTGCATCTAATTTGCTATCACGCAAAGTCTGCACCAGCCATTTTGGCATAATTTTTGCTTGCTCAATATCAGCTCTCTCATCAACAAGTGCATCATGTAAGTCTGCATCAGAAATGGAATGATCTGCATCATCATATGAAACCTGCAAAGGTTGAGAAGTTGCCTCATTAGGACCAGCACTAGATTGTCCACCTGTAAAAAGAGGCAACAAAGTATCATACATGTCTTTGGAGCTAACAAATGTCTCCTTAGTACATGAAAGCAATGGCTGAATAGCATCTTTCACAAAAACAACATCACAGCTAACCAGAATGCGTTTAGTTTGTGGATGATACAGACGATAGCCTTTACTTTCAGAACTGTACCCAACAAAAATACATTTTACTTCTTTATCATCCAATTTTCTATGATGTTGTTCAAGCACTAATGCATATCCCAAACAACCAAAAACACGCAGATGTGCAAGAGATGGCTTGCAATCATGCCAAGCCTCATATGGAGTGATAGATTGCAGCTCTTTAGTGGGACACTTGTTAAGTACATATGTTGCACACATGACAACCTCAAGCGAGAAACTATGTGGTAAAGCCTGACTCTTGACCATACACCTCGCCATCTCCATGAGTGACTTGTTCTTTCATTGAGCAACTCCATTCTGTTGAGGTGTATACGACACTGTACATTGGTGTTTTATCCCACGTTCAGCCAGAAATGCATTAAAATCAGAAGACATATATTCCCCCCCTCGATCAAAATGGAGGGTGCCCATTTTACATGCTGACAGATTTTCACCCAAAACCAAAAACTGTTTGAAGCACATGAACACTTCAGACCTTGCCTTCAATGGATATACCCATGCAGGCTTGGAAAAATCATTGATGAAAGTCACGAAGTAAAGATAATTTCCAAAAGAAGGTGTCTGCATAGGACCATAGACATCACTATGTACAAGTTGCAATTTCTGAGTAGCCCGAACTGAACCATCTTTTGGAAAGGAGGAACGCTGCATTTTGCCCAAAATACAGCCTTCACAAACATGTTTTCCTCATGCCTGAAGTTTGTGCAAAGAGGACACCATTTCAGATTTCTATAGGCGTAGCAAACTAGCAAAATTCAGATGACCAAAGTGTGCATGCCAAAGCTTTGCATCTGACATAGCCTGAGAATCATGTACTGCACATGCCAAATCATTTACAGATCTTTCATAGTCTATGAGCTTATACAACCCATGACATAGAATGCTAGAAGCAATAATCACGTCGCCATTTGACAGATCATGAACTGTACATCTATCATCAACAAATTTCACAACCAAGCCAATCTTGGCTAATGCAGAAACTGATAACATATTTTTTATGATTCGTGGCATAAACAAAGCATCTGACAAAGTGAAAGAACTACCACCAGCAATAGTCAAAATGATCTTACCAACTCCCATAACAGGAGAAGAGGAGTTGTTGGCACATGTAACAGTATTCCTTGTAGGGGCAGGCTCGAGTGAAGAGAAGAAATTGTGCTGTGAGGTAATATGTTTGGTCGCACCACTGTCAAAGTACCAAACTTCTGAGTCTACTACAGACATGCAGTGTTCATGAGAAAATGGGTCAAAACTGCAAACAGTAGTAAACGCCCATTCTTCTTCCTGCACAAGATTAGCAGACTCCATTTTTGGTGTAGAGGATTCTGCAATAGCCATTCCAACCTCTTTCTTCTTTGCCTCTTTAGCAGCTAGTTTTGGACAGCTCTTGATGACATGATCATTTGCTTTACAGTATTTGCAAAACAATTTTTGCTTTTCTGATTTCTTCTCATCTTTATCTTCCTTCTTCAAATGTGCAGCATTTGCAGATTTTTGCTTACTAGTAGAAGAGCTCCATTTACCTTTGCCCTTCTGACTAGCTAGGAAAGCTTGATCTGCAACATGCATAATAGACCTATTCTGCCTAGAGTGGTTTTCCTGCAACAAAACAGAAACTAACTCCTCAAATGACAAGGCATTTGGATTGCCTTTCATCATCAAATGAAGAGTAGAAGCAAAACTCTGATATGATTCAAGAAGACCATTCAGAATAGTCTGCACAAGTGAGCTATCTGGTATAACTTCATCAACAAAAATCAACTAATCTTTCAAATCCTTGATCTTTGTGAGAAAACTATCCATAGAACCACCTTGATTCATGTGGTCACTCTCCAATTGTTTTCGGAGGTAAGCAACACGAGCCTCATTCCTAGCCTGATACAATGTGGTAAGTGTATCCCAAACATCCTTAGCTGTTTTACAAGAGTGAATGTGAGGAATAATGCCACGTTTGACAGACAAAGCTATCAATGCATGTGCTTGAGCATCTCTACCATCCCAACAAATTTGCTCTACACTAGGTGCAACAAAAACAATAGCACGAATAGGAATCTGTAGAATATCATCATCTTCCACACCATCTCCATCAGCTCGAGCACCTATATTTGCAAGTGTAACAGGACATCTTTCAACACCCTACATAATACTCCATAGTCCTTTTGCAACCAATACATGATGCATCATATAAGCCCGTAATGGGTAGTTGGTACAATCCAAATTATCCTCAACAGGCAACATACAGAATACATCACTGCTTTCAGCCATGGTCGGTAACTAAAATACCTTGATGCAAAAAATTGATTGTATCTCAAAAAGTTGAATAGAACTGCCAAGATGAATTATGCTCAACCTGTAGGAGACTTTGAGATGCTTATACTCGCGAATCAAAATTAGTATATACTTTTGGCACAAAAAGAGAAAATAGCATACATAAGCACTCTGATAGTGCGTTCGAAGGCCAAAACGAGTAGTTTTGATCTTTCAAGAACCTTGAGTATGCTTACCAAATTTCGTGCAATTCTAAGACTGCAACCGGAGAGCACCCTAGATGAACTAGCGACTTGCTCTGATACCAATTGTTGGAGTTAGACGTGTGCAAAAGCACGCGAACAACACAAGGAAGAAGAAGAAGCTTGGAGCACAACACACAGTGCTGAATGTATTACCACTAGAATGTACAAAGATAAGTAGCCCATTAGGGCAATAGGCGTATATACAAGCCGGGGGAAAAACCTCCTAAAGAGGGAAAAAAGTGCCCCGGCAGTCCTAGAGTGTTCACACACATCCCTACCTACATATATCAACAATATGGTCCAACAAGATAGAAATTACCAAAAAAAGATAAGACTGCATAAATAATAGGACCATAGAGGATGAAAGATATATAGCTCAACAATTTAGTGAAGATTTTGAACCATATGGATGGACTCAAATATTGTCTACATTGGATGTAGCCAATGAAGAGAATGTGGGATAAATTTTCAGAATGATGAAGGGTATGATATCTTTCACATAGATCTAAGAATGATAAGATTTGAAGAAGATGAAATTGCATCCAAACCAAAGAGAACAAAAATTGGAAAGAAATGGTAAAACTTCATACCTTGAAAGTGTGCAAGCAACTGATGTAGTCAAGGAAAAAATTTCAAAAAAATATAATAAAATTAAACACAAGGAAAAGGATAAAATAATGACTCATGAGAAGAAATAAAAACAAAAAAATTGGGATATTCATGAGGAAAAATAAGAAAAATTTGATGTTCCATCAAACTTAAAAAATATGAGGCTAAAGAAAGATTGTTGTTGAAATTGAAATCACAAAGGGAGAAAAAAAGAGGATAACCCTATGACGATCAAGAGGAAACAAAAAAGTTAATGTTAACACAAGAGGGGGGAGAAGACAAACATATTGTGATAGTAGATGATATGGCAATTGAAGAGGAAGAATCTTTAATTAAATTAATTAGGGAATGTAGAGATGTATTTTCCTATAGCTACAAAGATCTCAAAGGGATAGATCCTAACATTTGTGTGCATAGAATACCTATAGCACTAGATGCTAAACCTAGTAAGCAAAGGCATTTTACATACAATGGTAAATACTCTGCCAAGATTAAGAGGAGATAGAAAAATTATTGGTTGTTAATTTCATTTATGAAATCGAGTATACGGAGTTGATATCACCCATAATTGTAGTCCAAAAAAAGAATGGAAAACTTAGGGTTTTCATAAACCTTAAGAAATTTAATGCTGCAACTATTAGAGATAGCTATCCATTACAAATAACAGATCATTTGTTAGAAAGAGTTGCTAGAAAAGAGTTTTGGTTTAGCCTATTTTAAGGCTTTGCCCTAGAGATTGCATGTATAGGAGCCACATTAATGCTACTTGAACTTGAATCCTGTTGGTGCAATTCACAAGCCTACACATTTGGCTTGAAGGATACCTTGAAGTCCATACACACATGGAGAAGCATAGGAACATATGCTAGTGGTTAATTACCACTTTACTTCTTTGTAAAAGTCACATTTAACTTGGAATCTTTGTAAACACCTACCAAAAGGAATTCGTGGAAAAAGGTTAGCTTTGATTGATAGAATATCTCCTAGGATATAGGAGCTTGATCATAGGGAGCCAAAAGTTTGAATTTGAATTCAAATTTTTACTTAATCACTATAAAAGTGATCATCAAAAAGTCGGGGTTAGAACTCATCACTCTCGAGCTTCTCATTACTATTTCTGAGTGTGTGTGAGGCTTACACTCTAGCCCACACCTATCTACACCATTAGGCAATGATCTTCATGCTAGTGGTATTGTATACAAGTGTTCATTAATACATATATCTTCATTGTTTATTTCTGAGTTCTTTGTCATACTACTTGAAAGTTTGTCAACTTGTGGAGAGCATATCTCAGTCATTTCTCCACCAAATTCAAAGATCTAAAGCTTGTTGGAACCTGCTCAACGTTATCTAAACGGTATCAAAATTTTTAGAGATTCTATTCAGCCATTTCAGAGAAAAGCTTGTCGAGGTGATCACTGGTCAAAGTCTACAACAGTCCTAAAAAATCGGGGGTAAAGGTTTACTTGCTAAATTGATTTCTCTGAGCATAGTTGATCTTTTTATATCATTCCACTTGGAATATTTAGCTTGCTAAGCTAATTAGATACCCCAAAAAGGAAGTTTTCCAATTCCTACTGTGCTGCTCATACTAAGAAAAAGATCCAGCAGGTGTCAAGACATAAATAGAAGGTTTTCTTGAGATCTTGAGGCTCAAAGCTATCTGTTTTGATTCAATCTTTACATACATCATTTCCAAAGTACATAGGCCATTTTATGGTGTCATTGGAAAGCTAAGGAGGTCCACTTATCAACTTTGAAGCATCAAAGGGCTGGTACAAAGCAGGATTTGGCAATACCTACTCAATCTCTTGGTGTGTCCATCCATCTTTCCCAACAGTGGTATTAGAGCAAACTAAGGTAAAATGGGAGATGGTTTTCCTTCATTTATTGATAAATTGGATAGGAACAACTATCAGGCATGGTCTCTAAGGATGAAGACATACCTACAAGGAAGGAGTCTTTATGGATACATCTCAGGAGATGAGCCCTCATTCAAAACAAGAGGATTACCAACAAAGGAAGAACATGAAAAGCTCAACACATGGTGTGCTAAGGATGCATTAGCAAGGTCTTATTTACTCAACTCCATCTTTGATTTTCTTTTGCCACATATTAGGAACTGTAAGACATCCCAAGAGACTTGGGAAACCTTGTCATCTTACTTCTCTTCCAACACAAGGGCTAGAAAAAATCAGTTGTGGATTGAATTCACCACATTAAGGAAGCAACCTAAGCAAGCTATTTCAGAGTTTGTAACCAAGATTAAAGATGTAGCAGATCAGTTAGCAAGCATAGGAGAAGAAATTGAAGAAGAGTAGATTGTAAGGCAAGTGATCAATGGGATCAAAGCTGATGACAAATGGGAAAGCTTCACCATTGCCATGGATCTTTACATGGACATGCAAATTCCAGATCTTACAACTCTCATGGGACAATTGTTCACTCATGAAGCAAAGCTCAACAAGAATGGAGACACATCCAAAGGTAATAACTCTTCTGCCCTATATATTGATAAAAAGTCTAAAGATAAAGGCAAGAACAAGAAGGTGGAAGATGAAGGCACTACCTCCCAAGCCAACTATGCAGGGAGAGGTAGATCATCAAGAGGAAGGGGCAGAGGAGGTAAGCAAGGTAGGGGGAGATCCTATAACTCCTCACCATGCAACATTTGTGGTTTATCAAATCATACTACATATGAGTGTTTCAGGAATTACAAGAATCAGAGAGGAAGAGGATACGAAAGAGGTGGATACTCATAGTCAAGAGGAAGATTCAACCATCACCAAGGCTACAACTACAATTATAACAATAATTACAACAACAACTACAATGGCAATTACCAAGGAGGATTCAAATCCAGAAAGGACTACAACAACTATACAGAAGAGCAAGATGATTCTCTTCTGATCATGAACATGACTTCAAAACCAGGTACAAATGATGACCATCTATTCTACATTGACTCAGGATGCTCAAATCATGTGGCTGGCAATGTAGCACTACTCTCTGATCTTGAGGAACCAAAAGGTAAACATCAAGTACAAATAGGTGATGACACCAAGCACTCAATAGTTAAAGTTGGAAATGTTAAGACTTGTGATGGAAATCAGAACTTGTTGAGTAGGGTACTCTATGTACCAACTATCACCAAAAATTTGATGAGTGTTGGACAGATTGTGGAGAAAGGTTTGCAGGTCAGATTCAACCAATTTGGAGCATTTGTGGAGGATCCCAAGCAGGGGTTCAAGAGAATAGCAAAAGGAGAAAAATCAGGTAGACTCTTTAATTTTGAGCTAGAAGACACAAAGAATATTGCACTCTACATTTATAAAGATCAAACACTTTCAGAGCTTGAGATTTGGCATAAAAGATTAGGGCATGTAGGAGAAGAATCTTGAAACAGATATGCAGGGATCAATGTGTAATTGGAATACCCAATGTTTCCAAACAACATATGATATATAAATGTAGTGCTTGTCAATTTGGGAAGTCTCACAGGTCACCCTTCTCAAGGAAAGGCTACATGCATGAAGACTACCTAGAGCTTGTCCATACAGATGTATGGGGACCAAGCAAAGACCCCTCAATTTTAGGATCAAGGTACTATGTATCTTTTATTGATGATTATAGCAGGTGGATTGTAGTGTACTTCATGAAGCACAAGGATGAGGTGTTTAATTGCTTTAAAAAATATATTGCACTTGTTGAGAATCAGACAGGGAAGAATCTAAAGAAGCTAAGGTCAGATGGAGGAGGTGAGTACTTCTCCAATGAGTTTGAAGACTTCTTGCAGGACAAAGGCATTAAAAGAGAAATCACCACAAGGTATACTCCTGAACAGAATGGGGTAGCTGAGATAAGAAATAGGTTGATTGTTGAAACAACTAGGTCTATGTTGAATGAAAAAAAGTTACCTAACTATCTATGGGCAGAGAGTGTATCTACTGCCACTTACCTCATAAATAGGTTACCATCTAAGTCCCTTGATGGGATGACACCCTATGAAGCATGGCATGGTAAGAGACCCTCACTAGACCATTGCAGGATATTTGGATGTGTAGCATATGTACACATTCCTTCTCAGATAAGAGGTAAGCTAGACCCTAAGGCTGAGAAGTGCATCTTTATTGGATATGATCTAAATAAGAAAGGATACAGGTTTTATAACCCTTCCAATAAGGGATTCATGGTTAGTAGAGATGTTGTCTTTGATGAAAATGATTCTTGGTATGAGAATGAATGCAAGAAGTTTAAACTACCCTATGACTTAGAGGAGGAGTTTCCAAGTCTTGCTAAGGAAGAACCTACTCAGAATGAAGACTCAAATTCAGATGATGAAGACATTATCAACCTTGAAGAGTTCAACGCATGGAAGTCCAAGGGCAAAATGAAGATGAAGAAACTTGAAGACATACCTGAATCTTCAACTCAATCAATCAGAAGGTCACAAAGAGAGAGCAAAAAACCTATCAGATATGGGTATGATACATCTCTTGTTACTAAACACTCTGTTTAACTTGCCAAAGATTTGTCAATTGAAGAGCCAGGATCATATGAAGAAGCCATAACCAAGACAGAATGGAAAGAAGCTATGGATGAGGAGATTGAAGCACTCAAGGAAAGTGACACATGGGAGCTAGTACCAAAGAAGGAGTCCATGAAGGTAATAGGATCCAGATGGATCTATAAACTTAAAAGAAATTCTGATGGGTCAATCAACAAGTACAAAGCCAGATTGGTAGCCAAGGGTTTTGCACAAAACCAAGGCATTGACTATGAAGAAAAATTCTCACCTGTGGCCAAGATGCCAACCATCAGAGTGTTGGTAAGTGTGGCTGCATCAAAAAATTGGAACATGTATCAATTGGATGTCAAAAATGCTTTCTTGAATGGATGGATTTCAGAGGAGGTATATATGTCACAACCTCCTGGCTATGAGGATCCAAACAAGGTATCATATGTGTGCAAATTGAATAAAGCTTTATATGGATTGAAGCAGGCACCTAGGGCATGGAATCACAGATTGACCACTTACCTTCAAGACCAAGGATTTATCATGAGCAAGGCACAATGCTTAATGTATTACCACTAGAATGTACAAAGATAAGTAGCCCATTAGGGCAATAGGCGTATATACAAGCCGGGGGAAAAACCTCCTAAAGAGGGAAAAAAGTGCCCCGGCAGTCCTAGAGTGTTCACACACATCACTACCTACATATATCAACAATATGGTCCAACAAGATAGAAATTACCAAAAAAAGATAAGATTGCATAAATAATAGGACCATAGAGGATGAAAGATATATAGCTCAACAATTTAGTGAAGATTTTGAACCCTATGGATGGACTCAAATATTGTCTACATTGGATGTAGCCAATGAAGAGAATGTGGGATAAATTTTCAGAATGATGAAGGGTATGATATCTTTCACATAGATCTAAGAATGATAAGATTTGAAGAAGATGAAATTGCATCCAAACCAAAGAGAACAAAAATTGGAAAGAAATGGTAAAACTTCATACCTTGAAAGTGTGCAAGCAACTGATGTAGTCAAGGAAAAAATTTCAAAAAAAATATAATAAAATTAAACACAAGGAAAAGGATAAAATAATGAATCATGAGAAGAATTAAAAACAAAAAATTTGGGATACTCATGAGGAAAAATAAGAAAAATTTGATGTTCCATCAAACTTAAAAAATATGAGGCTGAAGAAAGATTGTTGTTGAAATTGAAATCACAAAGTGAGAAAAAAAGAGGATAACCCTATGATGATCAAGAGGAAACGAAAAAGTTAATGTTAACACAAGTGGGGGGAGAAGACAAACATATTGTGATAGTAGATGATATGGCAATTGAAGAGGAAGAATCTTTAATTAAATTAATTAAGGAATTAAAAGATGTATTTTCCTATAGCTACAAAGATCTCAAAGGGATAGATCCTAACATTTGTGTGCATAGAATACCTATAGCACTAGATGTTAAACCTAGTAAGCAAAGGCAAGGCAGGGGGAGATCCCAAGACTCCAACTCATGTTCTATTTGTGGATTAACTAATCATACAACTGAAAATTGCTTTAGGAATTCCAAGAATCAAAGAGGAAGAGGATACAATAGAGGAACTTATGGCTACTCAAGAGGAAGGTTCAACAACTATCATGGCAACTACAACAACTACAATCATTCAAAGTATCAAGGAGGCTACAAAGGAATGAGAGACTTCAATAACTACACAGAAGAGTCAAACAAAAAGGATTCATTATTGATCATGAACATGGCTATGCCACAAGGTAAATCTGATGAGCATGTTTTCTACATAGATTCAGGTTGTTCAAATCATGTGGCAGGAAATGTGGCACTCCTATCAGATTTAGAAGATCCAAGGAATAAGCATGAGGTATAAACAAGAGATGATACAAGACATCTTGTGGAGAAAATAGGCAAATGGATGTCTATTTAGTCAATGGAATGGAACATCTTCTGAGAGCACACTCGTCACTGTGGGAAGAAGCCACTAACCCAGTCACCATTTATGATTTGCAAGATCCTGAAAACCCCACTCACATCACGTATTTGGATAAGAATCAAAGGAGGTACTAGCCCTTAATGGAATTAGAAAGAGCAGGGTTGAAATAGTAGAACATCCCAGTGTTCCCACCTAGGGATCAAGCCATAACTTTACAAAATCCCCAAGGAGCCTATCAAGATAATTCATATCAGCATTCGGGACAGACACAACAAACACACATTCCAGTCAGACCACTGTACACTACACTGGGCCACAACCCTAACTATTGGTCTCATCCACCAGTTGAACCTAGGATTAGAATCCCTGTTCAGGAGAGACCACAAGCAGGAAGAGGACCAGGAATATCAATAGGACGACCAATATTCCCTATAATGCCTAGACCACCTGAAGCAGGAAGAAGATTAAGACCTATCCAAGTTTCCAAATGCATGAGAAACCACTATGATGGCTCTAGCGAACCTTACAACCAAATAGCTGAATTCAAGCAAGTGATAAGAGCCAAACAGGTGGAAGATTTCTTGATTCAATATGAATCCTTTGGAATAACCATGACGGACACAGCTTTAGCATGGTTCCAGCCATTAGACCCTAATAACTTTCAAAACATGGAACAAGTCCATCAAGAATTGATTGAAGAATTCACAAAGTCTGGAATAAAAAACAACTCTTCCTCATTAATCCATAGTTTTAAACAAGCTCCTACAGAATCGGTGAGATTGGAAGCAAGAAGATTTAAGCAATACGTGGACAGATGCCCTGTTGAAGAGAGACCCACTCAAAACAAAATGGTGTCATTGTTTTTGGAAGGATTAGTGAATGGATCATTGAGATCATTGGTATATGTGAAAAGAGTTCAGAATTTGCAGAATGCATGAAAGAGTGTATTGACCTAGAGGACAATCTAGTTGAAGATTTGAAAATACATCAAGGCAGTGTGAAAAGTGAAGATACCGCTAGCAGCACGTCAAACCCTAGGAATAATGTAGAAGAAATAGCTGATTTAGTGGCAAAGAAACTGAATGTTCAAGGGCAGAGGAACTACCCAAACAATCCAATGAGAGTACCCATGCTTAGAAGATGTGTGCACTGTGGAGGTGATCATCCCTCTCATTTGTGTAATAGGGGATTAATCCCACCACTTGCTTATGCTTACAATAGACCACCCGCCCCGGACCCTATGCATTATTGTAGCATAGAACAAAGGTACACAAATCATAGCATAGAAAACTGTCCTTACAATCGGTAGTCAAGACCGATACAACCGCCCATGAGACCTTATGGATACCCTTAGAGAGATCAAGGAGGAGAAGCTTTTAGATATCCCACACATCAGCAACAAGCACCGGCACCACGACCTTATGCTTACCAAGGATACACTCAACCACAACCGGTGTTAGGACAACAACCACCCCACCCTCAGAATGTTGTCCCAGTAAAAATAGCTCAACTAGAAGAGAACCTAGAGAGAGCAATAGTCCCAGCCATGCCTTTGGCGAGTAACGAACCGTATGATCCATCTTATGATCATGTTCAAGGAAATTATTCCGCATATGAGGGCACTATAGTTGAATACGGACAAGCTTACGAGCCATATGCTTTTGGTATGGAAGGATCGGATAGCTCTTACGGATATGAGCAAGATTATGTGTCGTTAATGTACACAGCTCCCATAGCACCTTTACCCTCCCGACCAATGAATAGACCACCTACACCTAGAGGACCATGTTATAGATGTGGAGGAGATCATTTCATCAGAGAATGTACGTTACCCAACCCACCACCACCACCGCAACGAATTTGGGAAGGATACTGTAGTGATTGTGGTAAAGAACATCTTTTTAGAGATTGTCCCAAGAACCCCAACAAAGTTAACTCGAACGTACAGATCAATGTGATAGAAGTGATAGAATCATCGGGGAGTGATAAGGAGTACACAGTGCCATTAAAATCAATAACAAGAGATAAGGCTAGAGAAACCCCAGAAGAAACAGAGAGAATGATCAGGTCGACAAAGAATTGAATATACCCACACCCCAAGTAGTTGCAGGCTCGGAAGAGTCTGGGAAGAGTATTACAAGTAAATGGACCCAAAGATTGAAGAATCGTAGAGAAAGGATGAAGGAAAAGAAACTACAACAAAAGAAGGAGGGCAAAAAATTTGAAGGAAACAACAAGATGGAAAAATGTAGAAAACAAGAGGCAGGATCAGTTCTAGCTGACCCTATATTACAGTTGGAAATCCTTGTAATTTGAGTATAGATAATCCTTACGATGATAAGGAGTAATGTAATAGATGGGGGATAAGTCTATAACCATATTTATATAAGTCAATGATGTAAAGAAATACATGAGAGAGTCATTAGAAGACAAGTGTCATAGAGATAGATGTGAAGAGAGTTATCTTCAGGAAATAGCGACGAGTATTTTGTAGATTTCTCTTAGTCTGGTCATGTGGATCAGAAATCCTTTTGTACACATCTAATCTAAAAGCTAATGAAGCTATGTTCAAAGTTTCATGGTCTAATTCCTTTCATGCTGTGAGTATGATCAATAGGAACATGTGTATGTAAAGTCTGCAGGTAGATCTCTCAGAGTCGCGCACTTTTTTGTGTCAATGTTTGGCTTAGATCTCAATGCACAGTGTAAAGTTTTTGATAAGTAGCATTCAAAATCTAAGTTAGAAGGTAAGGAAGCTATGGCTAAAAGCATTTAGCAAAACGGGATTTGTGTTGTGAGAAATGAACCTTAGAAGTTACCTATGTCAAAGTCGCTTGTTCAGGAAGATAGTTTCTAACATACTTTTGATCTTAAGGATCAAATTAAAGTTTTAATGATTTTTTTTAAGAACTGATGGTTGATATGATTGCGCAAAGGTAGTGTGGAGATATGTGCATCATTAGTATGAAGAAATCTGAAGATATGTGCAGTTAATGAAGTCAATTTCTGAAGCAGACTTTCTGAAGAAGGAATTTCTTCACTCAGAGAAGTGATAGTGAAAGTTTTGATAAATAAAGATAACATTTGTGTAAAATTTGGTCCATAAATGATATAGAGGTGTTCTTAGATCAGTATAGATCAAACATTTGGAGATTAAAGAGGTCTCCAACAATTATGTATTCAACATGCGTGCCTTTAGCATGGGGGTTAATGGGTCCCACAAAGTCTATACCCCACTTAGAGAATGCACATCCTCCCATCATGGGTTTCAGTGGCATCTCATCTCTGCATGTTGGAAAGTGAGATCTTTGGCAAACATCACATCTCTTTACATATGTATGTGCATCCATATGAAGACTAGGCCACCATAGTCCTGAGAATAGCATGGCCTTGATTATCTTATCGCGACCTAAATGATTGCCTACAACACCCTTGTGTGGAGTCTCTAATATGCTCAACTAGACAGATTATCACCAATGAGTGTGTAGTCTATATAATCTTGCTTGAGACTTCTTTGTCTTGCTAAGGTCATTCCTTGAGGGAATGTTTTCATCCGCAAGTAATTTATCATTGGTTCGCTTCATTCTCGTGTTAGAGACACATGGTATAAGGTCGCATGCTCACCTGGTGGCCCAACACAACAAAAAGGGCATTCCTTGCATATCCTATAGACATCTACTTCCATCGAAGGCTAGTATACTCCTAATCTATGCAGAGTCTATAACATGTAGTGTCACGAATGGTGTTGCTCTAATGCACCTACATGTGCTAATTACAACCATTTATTGTACTCTGCTTTATCTATGCAACAAGTGAGGATTTTTTGATTATCTTGTTTTTAAATACTTCCTACCATTATTTGATATCTTTGTGATTTAGTTATCTCCCCTTCCTTGATCTTGATTTGAGGGTTCTTGGGCCCAAATGTGAGAATAGGGACAATTAGTTTGGCCCATTTAGGCGCCACTTCAAGGCTAAACAAATATGCATCTGGTAAATCATCTATGATCCCTTGAGGGGTTTCTCCCGTAGTCAATCGTGAAAGATGATTGGCTCTAAGGTGGGTCTTCCCCTTCTTGACTACCACTTCAAAATCATATTCCATTAATAGTAGAAACCAATGTACCAATCTTCCCATGTTACAAGGCTTATTGAATAGGTATGACAATGCTTGATGGTCTGTGAAGAAGTTGAATTTGTTTGCAAATAAGTAGTGTCTAAATTTCTTTATTGTGTAAACCATTCCTAATCCTTCTCTCTTGTTGGTGGTGTAGTTCCTCTCAGCTGCATTCAACTACCTAGTAGCATATGCTATAGGAAGTTCTACATTGCTCTCACCATTAGGTTGTGCTAACACACATCCAATGGCATAATTGGATGCATCCGCATGTACATGGAATGGCTTAGTGCAATCTAGTATCATTAGAATTGGTGCTGAACATAAACATTTTTTAAGTTGATTAAAAGATTTCTCACATTCATCCCTCCACTCAAACTTAGTCAGACGGGCATGCAGAGGCTTTGCAATGATCACATACATGTGTATAAAGTGTTAATAGTAACTACAATGCCCCATGAAAGCTTGTACTTCTTTAACGTTCTTCGGACGAGGTGGCTCTGCAATCACTCTAAATTTCTCTTCATCTGTAGAGATTCCATTCTTTGACACGATGTGTCATAGAATCTTGCCTTTCTTGACCATGAAAACATACTTTTTTGGGTTCAGACAGACGTGATATTCTCTACATTTTTCAAAGGCTTGTTTTAATTCAGGGATGTGTGTTTGCCTAATGTTGGAATGAGCACATAAATCATCAACATACACTTCCAGGTTCTTTCGTAAGACTATTGCAAACATACAAAATTCAACATTTGTAGATTCAAAAGGATAAAGTTTGAAGGAAAGGCTAAAGGAAGACACACGACAGAAATCAAAAGGATCAAAAGTATTAAATCTCAAAGGAAAGGTACATTCATTACTCACAAGGTTGAAGATTTGATAGTACATGTGAAGAAAGAATGGGAGATAGCCTCCAAATTGAGAAATTGGATAGAGAGAACTATCCACTTGATCCATGAGGATGGAAGTTCATCTTATGAGCAAAGATCTGATAGCATACATCATAGGAGAAGAAGAAAATCAAGATTTCAAAGATCCTAGTGTTCCAACTAGGGAGGAGCTTGCAGATTTGAAGGTTTGGATGAAGAAGGATGCTCAAGCAAGGAGCATTATCTATATGGCAGTGAATTATTACTTGCTTCCTCATATCAAAGGACTTGAAAGTGCAAGTGATATATGGAATGCTTTGGAGGAGCATTTCCAGAATACAACCAAGTCAAAGAATACATCACTATGGGCAACATTTATCACATTCAAGAAGAAAGCCTCACAATCAATATCTGATTATGTGACAAAGATGAAATACATTGTTGATTCTTTGGGTGCAGTTAATGTAGAAATTGAAGAGGATAAATTGGTAAGACAAATTCTTACAGGTTTAAGAGGAGATGAGAAGTGGAAGCCTTTCATATTATCAACAGAACTTTCATTGGATTATTTCACTCTTAATTTGAATCAATTACTAGGTCATATGCTAACCTTTGAGCATCATATCAAAGGCGATATTGATAAGAGTGTAGGTCAAGAAATGTATTCTAAGGATAAGAAGAAGGCTAGCAAAGGAAAGCAACAATCAGTTGAAGATGAAGGCACTCTAAGTCAAGAAAACTTCCTAAGAGGTAGAGGAAGTGGCAAAAGTAGAGGAAGATGTAGAAATTGTTGGTGCAATTAAAACCAAGCCCACATACTTCGTTAATTGGCACATCTCTTATAGAACCTTATGTGATCAACCTCTTGTAAAAACCATTTACATTTATCTTGGTAAAAGTGTCCTACAACCATGAGGAAGTTAGGAAGCATCAAATCTTGAAGTTTTTGGTTGTTGAGTAATGAGAGAATATATCCTATACTTTAGGATTCACTTTTAGGTTAACCTTTTTGAATTTGAATTCAAACATTGGCTCCAAACACAGATAGAAAAAGAAGATCAAATGACCCGTGTATTGTCTTGACGCCATGAGATCATTGTGAAGGGGATCTATTGTGAATTGAGAGCTCATCTCATAGCTCATTCACCTCTCACATATAGAGAAATATATAATTGCCAATGACATTGTATTTGTATAGGATTTAATATACATATTATCATTACATTCTCATTTCACTTCTCTGCTATGACTACATCAGAATAGTGACTTTCTAAGAGCTTGTTCTCAGTGTATGATTGATCATTTGTCATGATTTAAATCATGATAGATTCAACATAATGTCTAGTACATTACTACAAAGTCTCATTATCATTGCCTCTCTAGATCATGAGATATTAACACATCTTTACTCCTTGGTCTGTTGATTGATGCACCCCGTAATTGTCGAGAAGGTTTTGTAATTTGCTAAACACCATTCTCAGTGTGTAGTCCATCATTTTTAATGAAATCACTCATAATTGATAGCTATCTAAGATGATTAGAGTTTCCTAAAAGGAATTAAACTAATTGCTGTTGTGCTCAGAGAACTGTTCAAAACATTGAACATGTGTAGAAACAAGAATAGCAAGTTTTTGGTCTTGGATCAATTCCTACCTATCTGTTTTGATCCATTCATTAGTGGATCATGTTCCAAGCAAAATATGTGATTATTTGTGATCATGAGCATGCTAAAGAGGCCCAATACACTCTCTAATAGTTGTTCTTGTCTGGTGTGAAGCAGGTTTAAGCAACACCTATTCATCTCTAAAGATTATCCTCCATCTCCTCCAACAGAAATAACAAGGATAATGTCAAAGCTTGTTGGATATGTGGTGTAAGAACAATCATCTAGCTCATGAATGTTGGCATAAAAATCAAGCATTGGTAACTTTAATAAGAGTTTCAATCAAAGAGGGAGAGGTGGAAGAAATCAAAGAGGAAATTTTAGAGGTAGAGGTGGTAGAAGTTTCTTTGGAAGGAATGGTGGAAGAATATTCCAAAACCAATCCTACAATAACACCTACTACAACTATGCATTTCAGAAAGAAGAATCAACTCTAATCATGAATGCAACATGTGAAGTTCCAAATGAAGAACAAAGGGCATTATACATTGACTCAGGGTGTAGTAATCACCTGAGTGGGAACATTATTTTGATGACTAATTTGGAGAATAAGGTAATCAACAATACAATTCAAACATGTGACAATACAAAGCACAAGGTGAAGTCTATTGGATCAATGAAGGATAAAGATGGAAGCACTCTTTTGAGTAAGGTTCTGTATGTTCCTACAATTCCAAAGAATTTGACCAGTGTAGGACAAGTTGTAGAAAAAGGATATGAAGTGAGGTTCACTAATGATGGAGTTTGAAGACCCTAGCCAAGGGTACAAGCAAATTTTTATAGGGAAGAAAGAAGTAAGGCTCTTCACATTGAAGGTACAAGGTAATGTTGGACATGCCTTGTTCACATATGAGAGCAAAATATATCTGAGTTGGATCTTTGGCACAAAAGGCTTGGACACTTCAATGAAAGTGGTATTAAAGAGTTGATTAACAATGGTTTAGTGCTTGGATTACCTAATCTTGTAGGTCAACACATGACATATAGATGTGAAGCATGTCAATTAGGTAAGACTCACAAGGAATCATACAATAATAAAGGCTTCATGTATTCAAAAAGATTTGAATGGGTGCATATAGATGTGTGGCGTCCTTCAAAGGACTTTAGTATAAATAATTCTAGATATTATGCGATTTATGTTGATGATGCTACCAGATGGATCACTATTTATGTGATCAAAGACAAATCAGAAGTGTTTAACACATTTAAACACTATCACGTATATGCAGAGAAGGTTACAAGACAAAAATTGAAGATATTAAGGTCAGATGGAGGGGGAGAGTATTTCTCAAATGAATTCAATGATTATTTGTGGAATGCAAGTATAAAAAGAGAAGTTACTTACCGGTACTCTCCTCAACAAAATGGTGTAGCAGAAAGGAGAAATAGAACTCCTGTTGAGTTTGCAAGGTCAATGATGAAAGAGAAGAATTGCCCTAATTATTTGTGGGATGATGCTGTAAATACAACCACATACTTGGTTAATAGGCTACCATGTAAAGCTTTGCAGGCTATGACACCATATGAAGCTTGGTGGGGTAAGAGACCTACATTAAAGCATTGCAAAGTATCTGGTTGCTTAGCCTATGCTTATGTTCCCTCTCAATTAAGGCATAAGTTAGAACCAAAAGCTAAAAAGTATTTGTTCATTGGTGATGATGAGAAACAAATGGGATAGAGGTTGTGGAGTCCATCTACAAAGCAATTCCTTGTATCAAAGGATGTCACATTTGATTAGCAAGGTACTTGGTATTCATGTACAAATAGTACTTATGTAGGTCTTGAAGAAACATTGAATCAAAAGAAAGGTAAATCAAAGGTTCAAATTTCTAAGGAAGAAGAGAATGTTGATGTACTAATTGAAAATGAAGAATTGCCAAGGTTTGATCCAAAATATGATGAACTAGAAACTTCAAGAAGTGCAGAACTCAGAAGGTCATCAAGGAACAAAAGACAACCTATAAAGTATAGCTATGACACCTCTTTCTTGATAACTAAAGATTATGCTTACATAGTGAAAGCAGATGAAGATCCATCTACATGTTGATATATTTAGGTAGTGATGTGTGTGAACACTCTAGGACCACAGGGGCAGTTTTTTCCCTCTTTAGGAGGTTTTTTTCCCCCGGTTTGTATATACGCCTATTGCCCTAATGGGCTACTTATCTTTGTACATTTTCTAGTAATACATTCAGTATTGTGTGTTGTGCTCCAAGCTTCTTCTCTTTCCTTGTGCTGTTCGTGTGCTTCCGCAGACATCTATCTCTAACAACTGGTATCAGAGCAGGTCATCGCTTCATCTAGGGTGCCGTCGACACTCCTCCGTTTGCAGTCTCAGAATCGCACGAATTTTGGTGAGCATACTCAGCGTGTTCTCGAGATCAAAACATCTTCGCTTTCTGGTGCCGAAATCGCAATCGGAGCTCGTTTCGGCCTCTGAACGCACTGTTGCAGTGCTTGTGCAAGCTATTTCATCTTTTTGTGCCAAAGGTATATGCCTGTTTTTGTTCGCCAATATAAGCGTCTCAAAGTGTGATATAGGTTTAGCAGAACTCGTCTGGGCAGTTCTGTTCAACTTTTTGAGATACAATCAATTTTCTGCATCAAGGTATTTTAGTCATCGGCCATGGCTAAAAGCAGTGATGTATTCCGTATGTTGGCTGTTGAGGATAAGTTGGATGGTACAAACCACCCATTATGGGCTTATATGATGCGACATGTGTTGGTTGCAAAAGGACTATGGAACATTGTGCAGGGTGTCTAAAAACATCCTATTACACCTGCAACTATTACAATTGTAGGTACTGAAGTTGATGTAGAAGGTGTCAAAGATGATGATATTCTGCATATTCCTATTCGTGCTGCGGTCTCTACTGCACCTACTGCAGAGCAGATTCGCTGGGATGGCAGAGATGCCCAGGCACATGCATTGATAGCTTTGTCTGTCAAACGTGCCATTATTCCTCACATTCGCTCTTGCAGAAAAGCTAAGGATGCTTGGGATACACTTAGCACATTGTACCAAGCTAGGAATGAGGCTCGTGTTGCTTACCTCCAAAAACAGTTGGAGAGTGAGCACATAAATGAAGGTGATTCTATGGACAGTTTCCGAATGAAGATCAAAGACTTGAAGGAACAGTTGATTTCTGCTGATGAGGTTATACCAGATAGCTCACTTGTGCAGACCGTTTTGAATGGTCTTCCTGATTCATATCAGAGTTTTGCTTCTACTCTTTGGTTGATGATGAAAGGCAATCCAAATGCCTTATCATTTGAGGAGTTAGTCTCTGTTTTGTTGCAGGAAGATCAGTCCAGGCAGAACAGGTCCATTATGCGAGTTGCAGATCAAGCTTTCCTGGCTAGTCAGAAGGGCAAAGGAAAATGGAGCTCTTCAACTAGTAAGCAGAAATATGCTAATTCTGCATATTCGAAGAAGGAAGATAAAGATGAGAAGAAATAAAAAAAAAGCAGAAATTGTTTTGTAAGTACTGTAAAGGGAATGATCATATCATAAAGAACTGTCCAAAACTGGATGCTAAAGAGGCAAAGAAGAAAGAGGCTGGAATGGTTGTTGCAGAGGCCTCTACACTGAAAACAGAGTCTGCTAATCTTGTGCAGGAAGAAGAATGGGCGTTTACTACTGTCTGCAGTTTTGACCCATCTTCTCATGAGCAGTGCATGTCTGTAGTAGACTCAGATGTTTGGTAGTTTGATAGTGGGGCGACCAAACATATTACCTCGCAGCGCAGTTTCTTCTCTTCACTTGAGCCTGAACCTACAAGGAATACTGTTACATGCGCCAACAACTCCTCTTATCCTGTTATGGGAGTTGGTAAGATCATTTTGACTACTGCTGATGGTAGTTCTTTCACTTTGTCAGATGCTTTATTTGTGCCAGGGATCAAGAAGAACCTGTTATCAGTTTTTGCATTAGCCAAGATTGGCTTGGTTGTGAAATTTGTTGATGACAGGTGTACAGTTCATGATTTGTCAAATGGCGATGTGATTATTGCTTCTGGCATTTTATGTCGTGGGCTGTATAAGCTCATAGACTATGAAAGGTAAGTAAATGATTTGGCATGTGCAGTAAATGATTCTCAGGCTATGTCAGATGCAAAGCTTTGGCATGCACGCTTTGGTCATATGATTTTTGCTAGTTTGCTATGCCTGCAGAAATCTGAAATGGTGTCCTCTTTGCCCAAACTTGAGGCACCTAGAAAACATGTTTGTGAAGGCTGTATTTTGGGCAAAATGCAGCATTCGTCCTTTCCAAAAGATGGTTCAGTTCAGGCTACTCAAAAGTTGCAGCTTGTACATAGTGATGTTTGTGGTCCTATGCAAACACCTTCTTTTGGGAATTATCTTTACTTCGTGACTTTCATCGATGATTTTTCTAGGCATGCATGGGTATATCTAGTGAAGGAAAAGTCGAAAGTGTTCATGTGCTTCAAACAGTTTTTGGTTTTGGCTGAAAATCTATCAGCATGTAAAATGGGCACCCTCCGTTCTGATCGAGGGGGGGAATATATGTCTTCTGATTTTAATGCATTTCTGGCTGAACGTGGGATAAAACACCAGTGTATAGTGCCATATACACCTCAACAGAATGGAGTTGCTGAACGAAAGAACAGGTCACTCATGGAGATGGCGAGGTGTATGGTCAAGAGTCAGGCTTTATCACATAGTTTCTGGCTTGAGGTGTCATGTGTGCAGCATATGTACTGAACAGGTGTCCCACTAAAGCGCTGCAGTCTATCACTCCATATGAGGCTTGGCATGACCGCAAGCCATCTGTTGCTCATCTGCGTGTTTTTGGTTGTCTGGCATATGCATTAGTGCCTGAACAACATCGCAGAAAACTGGATGATAAAGCAGTAAAATGTATTTTTGTTGGGTACAATTTTGAAAGTAAAGGCTATCGTCTGTATCATCCACATACTAAACGCATTCTGGTTAGCCGTGATGTTGTTTTTGTGGAGGATGCTATTCAGCCATTGCTTTCATGTACTAAGGAGACATCTGTTAGCTCCAAAGACATGTATGATACTTTGCTGCCTCTTTTTACAGGTGGACAGTCTAATGCTGGTCCTAATGAGGCAACTTCTTAGCCTTTGCAGGTTTCATGTGATGATGAAGATCATTCCATCTCTGATGCAGATTTACATGATGCACTTACTGATGAGAGAGCTAATATTGAGTAGGCAAGAACTATGCCAAAATGGCTGGTGCAGACCTTGCGTGATAGCAAATCAGATGCACCTCTTTCATATTGTACTCGATCAAGCTCTCATAGTGCCTCTTTTGCATCAAATTTCTATGCTATGGCTGCGTCTAGTGTATATGATGAGACTGAGCCTATTTCGTTTGATGAAGCACAAAATTCAGAAAATTGGATGGCTACTATGCAATCTGAATATGATGCAATAATGAAGAATGGTACTTGGTCTTTATGTGACTTGCTTCCTGGCAAGAAGGCCATTGGCACTAAGTGGGTATACAAGCGGAAGCGTAAACCTGATGGTACAGTTGATAGGTATAAGGCTAGGCTTGTTGCAAAGGGTTATGCGCAGGAAAGAGGCATTGATTTTGATGAGACCTTTGCACCTACATGCCGTATGACTACTATTCGGAGCATGTGTGCACTTGCAGCCCATCATGGTTGGAATGTACATCAGTTGGACATTAAAACAAAATTTTTGAATGGTGACTTGCATGAAGAAGTGTATGTTCTTTAGCCCCGTGGCTTTGTGCAGAAAGGGCATGAAAACCAGGTGTGCAGGTTAAAGAAGGCATTATATGGTTTAAAGCAAGCACCACGTGCTTGGTATGAGAAGATACATGCCTATCTGATTGCACATGGTTTTGAGAACAGTCCAACTGAAAGCACCTTATATGTTAAGCGTGCTAATGATGTGCTTCTGATCATTGTGGTTTATGTTGATGACATGCTGCTCACTAGTCCTCATGAGAGGCATATTGCTGATTTTAAGGCTGATTTGCATGCCTCATTTGAGATGTCTGATTTGGGGCATTTGCATCACTATTTGGGCATTCAGTTTATGCAAGTTGATGGTGGAATGGCTTTGTCTCAAACAAAATATATTGACACATTATTGTAGCTTTTTGGCCTTGAAGACTGTAAGCCTATTGCCACTCCTATGGAGACAGGTTTACGATTGAGTCTTCATGATGCTGGAGATGCATTTGATGTTGTTCTCTATCAACAGGCTGTTGGATGCTTGATTTACTTATGCATTACTCGGCTAGATATTCAGTTTGCTGTTTCACAGATGAGCAGGTTTATGCATTGCCCAAGAGTCAAGCATTGGCAGGCGGTTAAGCGTATCTTTCGCTACTTGAGTGGTACTCAGCTACTTGGGTTGTTTTATCCCAAGGGGGGATCACTACCGCCAGATTTGCATGCTTTTTCTGACTCTGATTGGGCTGGTTGCTATGACACTCATGTGTCCACTAGTGGCTTTTGCTTCATGCTTGGTAGCTCATGTATATCTTGGTTAAGCAAGAAGCAACCTACTGTGGCCACTTCCAGTTGTGAGGCTAAGTATAGGGCAACTTTCACAGCGACTGTTGAGTGTGTGTGGCTCAGACGCCTTATGGCTGATTTGGGTGTTGGTCAGTCTTCTGCCACCACCATCTTCATTGACAGTCAGAGCGCATTGGCTCAGTTGCGAGGAACCCTGTGTTCCATGCTCGCACTAAGCACATTGAGGTGCATTATCACTATGTCAGGGAGAGGTTCTCTGCTCGGGATATCAGCTTGCCATATGTGCCCACGCAGGAGAACATTGCAGACCTTTTCATGAAGGCTCTGACCAAGGAGAAGTTTGAAGCTTTCCGCAAAGCTTTGGGCTTACTTCCTTTTGTGGAGTGACTTCCACATAGCTTGGCACTTCCTTATACATGAGTGCCAGCTACTTGTTCACCGCATCACTCCTAGGGGGGATTTGTTGATATATTTAGGTAGTGATGTGTGTGAACACTCTAGGACCCCCGAGACACTTTTTTCCCTCTTTAGGAGGTTTTTTCCCCCGACTTGTATATACGCCTATTGCCCTAATGGGCTACTTATCTTTGTACATTCTCTAGTAATACATTCAGTATTGTGTGTTGTGCTCCAAGCTTCTTCTCCTTCCTTGTGCTGTTTGCGTGCTTCCGCAGACGTCTATCTCTAACACCTTGGGAGAAAGATATGAAGGAAGAGTATGATGCACTAATTGAGAATGAGACTTGGGACTTGGTACACAAACCAAGTAATCAGAGGGTAATTGGATGCAAATGGGTGTACAAAACAAAGAGATTTGTAGATGGAAGTGTGTCGAGGTACAAAGCTAGACTTGTTGTGAAAGGGTATGCACAAACTTATGGTGTGGACTATGATGAAACATATAGTCCTGTTGCAAAGATGACAACCATAAGGAATATCTCACAGCTATTTCTACTTGCAAAGATTGGAAATTATCTCAGTTAGATGTGAAGAATGCATTTTTGAATGGTAACATTTCAGATGAAGTCTACATGGAACAACCAGATGGTTTCAAAGATCAACATAATCCAGATTATGTGTGCAAGATCAAAAGAGCTTTGTATGGCTTGAAGCAAGCCCCAAGGGCATGGAATTACATAATTGTAAAGTTCTTGAAGGGACTTGGTTTTCAAGCATCAAAGGCAGATAGTAGCTTGTTAGTCAAAGCAAGTGAAGATAACAAAGGCATACAAATGCTTTAAAAGTAGATGGAGAAAGGATTCAAGATCAGTGACTTGGGAGATTTGTCATACTTCTTGGGAATGGAGATTCTATATACTCAACATGGATTATATATGACTCAAGAAAGGTATTTGAAGAATTTTCTAATCAAGTTTAAGATGGAAGATTGCAAGACAGCATCAACCCCAATGGAGGTAAACCACAAACTAAGTAGATATAGAGGAGAATAATTCAAAGATATGAAGCTTTATCAGAGTTTGGTGGGTAGCTTGATTTATGCTACATTGACAAGGCATGATCTATCATATGCAGTTGAAGTTTTATTCCTTCATAATATAAGTTGGAAGGTAAGCCATCTATGTCTAAAAGCATTTGATTAAAAGGGTTGTAGGTTGAGAGAACCAAGTGTTTAAAGTTGTACATGTGAAAGTCACATGTAGAGAAAGCTTATTTCAGACATAGGTTTACTTATTGAGGTAAATCTAAAGTCTTGTACGATCTTTTGGAGAACTTTCACTTGGACTAGTTGCCCAAAACAATATAGATTGTTGTATCAAAGTTTTATAGAAAACTTTAATCATTTTGTGAGTCAATGAGTAAGTTTTGTGAAGCAGACTTTCCTAAGTGAAGCTATTTTACACAGAAGAGTTAAGTTTTCATGTTTTGGTAAAGACTTTCAAAATTGGTGAAATTCTTGAGATTTGCTTGACATAAAGGTATTCTAAACTTAAGAATACCTTGTCCTTTGGAGATTAATCATCTCCATCATTATAAGTATATAATTTTTATTTTGAAGGCTTGGCTTCTTGAGTCATGGGGATTCTATGGGAGCATATGTCAGGGTCTACTCCTTTCAAATCATTGTAGCACATGTCTATATACTCTCTCAATAGGGCTTTTCAATTCTTCTTCCTCTTTTGTCAAGTCATGCCTAATATATGAGCATTTTTCTTCTTCCTC
>CM035410.1:165931480-166284520 GCA_020310875.1 Ceratopteris richardii
AAGAGACATCTAGGCTATCTTGCCAATCTGGTCTCTATGTATAATAAGGACGCTTCTCTTTTGTATATAGTACAATTGAAAGCTTTTTATGACGATAATGGAAAGCCTAGCTAGTGTGCTACATGTGCAGAGTGACAATAATTAGAGATAGCTCTTCTAATAATGGCGAAGTGTGTGGCATTCTTACCTGCAAATTCTATAGAATTCGGAGTCTAGGGCCAAGCCTAGTCAACTTGCTTTAGTCATTTGCAAGATCCAACTTCCACTTTCGAAGAAGTACTAGCTTATAAGTTTTCTGTGATCTTTTCATATACATGAAACAGTTTTGAGATTCATCTCTAGTTTGATGCACATCAGAACTCTATTCCTTGTTTTAAAGTTATACTTGCACACATCAGCATAAGATGGACATCTTTTATTAAGCACAGAGCATGCATTTTGAATGTGATGTATTTTCAATGTCAACATTGCGCATGTATTTTCAGTGTAAGATACATAGCTATTGAAAGGTATAGATACTAGAGGTATGCGCCAGTGATTTCTTGCTTTCTTTTGTAATGTTCATTTATTTCTTATATAGAGTATATTTTGTAGTAGTATGAAGAGTTGAATATTCATGTAATGTTCAAATTCGATCAAACGTCCATTAGGAATTATGCATTGCATGTTCGTAACTATATAGATTTGCATACTGGAAATTGACACGGTTTTTTTTTTTTGAAGGAGCAGGAAAGTTTAAATTAACAAAAGAAGGTACAAATGGTGTTCAGGGCAGATGCCACAAGAGCAAAGGTATAGGGTTACAATGCCGAAACCATGGCTAACCTTTTACTGGAGTACAGAGAGGAGATTATTTCTCTCCAAGCAGATAACTTGCTCTTAGACATCAACCTATAAATATCAGAATTATACATGGAGGGGAGAATTGATTTTCGGAATACATTTTGCAGAGGCTTTAACTTGCTCTTAGACATCAACCTATAAATATCAGAATTATACATGGGGGGAGAATTGATTTTCGGAATACATTTTACAGAGGCTTTAACTTGCTCTTAGACATCAACCTATAAATATCAAAATTATACATGGGGGGAGAATTGATTTTCGGAATACATTTTACAGAGGCTTTAACTTGCTCTTAGACATCAACCTATAAATATCAAAATTATACATGGGGGGAGAATTGATTTTTGGAATACATTTTAAAGAGGCTTTAACTTGCTCTTAGACATCAACCTATAAATATCAGAATTATACATGGGGGGAGAATTGATTTTCGGAATACATTTTATAGAGGCTTTTTTGAGCTTAACAGGAAAGGAAATGAGAAAATTCCTATTTCCATTGTTTAGGGTGGCATTATTCCTACTTAACCAGATGGATCACATGATATGAACTCTCCATATATTCCACATCAAAATATCCATATTCTTGCAGCACCCAAGAAGAACATCCCCCATTTGTAGCTGGGGAAGATCATTATTCTGCAAGTAATTCTCCACATGTTGCCAAAACTTTTTGGCATGAGCACAATGAAAAAATAAGTGGAAAACATCCTCCACTGAGCCACAGAATGTACACAATCCTTCATTAATAAAAACTTTCCCGACTTTGGGGCCTCTTATCCACAAACCATGGTGAATCATCATCCACTATAAGGAGTGTTTACTGTAGTCTAGGAAAGCCCACAAAGCTTTAAATCTATATAGGACCACTGATGTTTTGACCAGCTGACTTGCCATCTAGAGCTAAGCTTTGACAGAATTTGTTGAATACATCACTCTAATTAGTTATGGAAATTTGATCTTTATATTTAGAATATGGTGCAGGATTCACAGACTCATGCGAAGATCTCCAATAGCATAATTGTGTATACGAACAATGAGCTCTTGCACAAAACAATATTAGCGTGGAGAAAAAGTTTGTGCATTTTGCTTGATATTGTTTTGCAAGCCGATTTACACGTGAGATGCTATCACAGTAAGCATGTATTTGTACATAATTTCATCCTACATGCATAAGGCATATGCATGCATATATACGTGTCCATATATTGACTTGATATAAATTATCAGTTGACCAATGAAAAATACGTACATTCAACTCTAGGGTTGGCTTTTTAATTGCTATCTTAAAAAATCAACAGTGTCGTCCACGTCCCGTAGAACACTTGGTTGAGCTTTGGCCTCTTGAGGTGGAGGTCCAGGGTTCAAGTCCCGGGCTATATATGTTATGGCTTAGGCCAGTTAAACCGAGTTGTAACCATGTCTCCTTCACTTGTAACGTTGTCTAACCCCTGCTTTGTGGGATACGGGGGGTCCCGCGGGTGCTATGCCCATTCACTTATACAGTCGCAATTTCAAAGTTAAAAGTCCAGGGAGGAGGCTTCGGCTGAACCTCCATTTAAAAAAAAAAAATCAACAGTGCCGACTCCGAATATACTTCCTTTTTGTGTTTTTATTTATTATATTTTCTATTCCATCAGAAGTCCGATGAGATGAGAAGTCCGATGATATCGGCGTGAATTAATACAAACCAAACACTTCGGCCGGTCTCAACTCATTCAATAGTTATGGTCAGCTGATAGACGCATTAAGAAATTCGAAAAATTCCATATGTTTAAAGACGACTATCGTTTTGTCTGTATTTCGAGGGAAGAACCCATGATGTGACAGGAATAGAAGGAGAGCAATAGAAGGCTTGTCTGTATTTCGAGGGAAAGACCAGCAGCATCCAAATGAGGATTTTCTGCGAGAAACGGAAGAGATTTGGAGTTGGGTATTTTTACTCGATATGTGCAAAAAATCTTGATTTTTTTTTTTTGAGAAGCAACAAGAACAGTAAATTAAATATAAGAAATTACAACCCACAAGGGGGGGCACCCAATGGCAGGGAGCCAAGGGGAGTAGGTTACACTCTGGAGTCTAAAAACTCTAGCATATCAAGCCTCTTAGCCGAGTACAAGACCAAAATTTTATCTTTCCAAAGGCCATAGCGAAACTTAGAACAAATGTTGGACCATTGGTCATTGTGACAGGGGGCCTCGGACATCAGGGACTTACAACGCTTAGAGATATCATGGAGCTTAAAATTACATTTTACAATAAGGTTCTTGGAGGCATTAGAGAACAATCTCTCATTTCTTTCCTTCCAGATGAACCATAAGATCTGTGTTCGTAGTAACTGCCATATCCCAACTTCCAGCCGATGGCTCACACCCAGCAGGGCCTCTTTCAAAGTTAGAGACGAGATACCAGAGGAGTTACAATAGGCATTCACAATCTGCCAGTATTTTTTGGCTCTGGGACAGAGGAAAAACAAGTGTTCAATGTCTTCAACCTGTCCACAGTTCAGACACAGTCCATCACTAATGTTGCAAGCCTTAGCTCTATTGCCAGTCCATAAGCCTTTATGAAGAATGCTCCAAAGTAAGAGGGACTGCTTTATTGTGGGAGAGAAAGCCCATAACAACCTGAATCTGTATCTCCATTGATGGGAGTTCCATGAGACGTTCCACCTGGTGTTGAGTTTGGGAACCAAGCTTTGGATAGTGCTGCAAGACTTTTTAAACCTCTGGAACATATCTTCAACAATCTGGTGAAGCTGGAGGAATCTGTAGTCAAGGAAAACATTAACTTTGTCAGAAATCCATTTTATTTTCTCAATAAGAATACTTTTGCAGGCAGCAGAGAGACTATCCAGCCCCAAGATTTCATCTTGGCCAATAATTTGGTTGTTCCTGTAGAAGGAGGACCAGTTAGTAAATCCAGCTTTTCTGCACTTATTGTTTTGAATGGTAAAAGAGCATGGAGAGTGCCATCCACACCAGGGGGAGTCGTGCAAGATACACCAAAAATTAGTATCGAAGTGAGAAGACACAAAGTAGTTCGCTTTTATCTTCATCCAGGCCTTCCAGAACGAACAAACCAGGTAACTGCCCTTAGGCACGAATACAACAGGAGAAGCAACGACTTCCCAAAGACTCGTGGCCCTCCAACTTTTGTGATCTTTGATGTGGAAGTCTTTAACAGATCTGGTGATTAATGAAGCCCAAAAGTCAGTGGAAGCAGTGGCCCTAACAATCCACTTACCAGCCATTTGAGTGGCCATTTTTGAGGGGCAGATCAGACCGAGACCCCCTTTGTCTTTTTTCGTGCAACAGGTGTTCCAGGCCACCTTGGGGATTTTTTTTTGAGCTAGGAGTACCTCCCCACAAAAACCTTCTGGCTAATGTTATGGCCTGTGCTAGTTTCTTTTTGGTAGGGTGCCAACAAGCGAAGAAGTAGGTGAGAGAAGGAAGAACATTATGTTTTAAAATAAAAACTCTTTGAGAGAGATTGCTGCAGGCCCATCCAGTGGAACACTTTCCTTTTGAACTTTACGAGGACCCACGACCATCTTTGATCCAATGAAAGATCGAATCCCATGGGGATCCCCAATAATCTGAAGATGGAACCTCTTTTAATTATGTCACCTTTTCTCAGTAATACAACCAAGAATATTATCGTTAAAGGCAAAGAACCCAGTTTTAAGATGATTGATGACAGACCCACTGGCCTTGCAAAACCTGTCCAAACACAGAAGAAAATTTTCAGCAGACAGGGTATCAGCTTTCATAATCATCATAGTATCATCCACGAACATCTGTGAACCAAGCTAATTGGGGGAGCCAGGGATAGACAGACCTTTGATGTGGCCTTGAGCAAAGCAGTCCCTAACTAGCCAACCTAAAGAATCGCTAGTGAAGCAAAGAGGAGGGGGGCAAGGGGGCAGCCTTGCCTGATAGATCTAGACAGCCTGAAGGATTCAGAAAGGTGACCATTCAAAGCAATCCTGGAGTTAGCATTACCAAAAAGGATACCAGTGAATTTAGTAAATCTTTCCCCGAATCCAACATCCTGTAAGGACTGAAGAATGAAATCCCATTTGATTCTGTCATAAGCTTTGTCGAAATCAACTTTAAAGAAAAAAAAATCTTCTTTTATCTCCTTAGCGTACTCAGTACCTTCCCAAATAGAGATGATAGCATCCAGAATGAACCTACCTTTTATAAATCCTTTTTGCTCGAGGAGGATGATGCTGTCCATGATGGGACTTATTCTTCTAGCAAGAGTCGAGGCAAAAATTTTGTACAGAGAAGTCAAACAAGAGATAGGTCTCCAATTATTGAGGTCATCCTTGGGTCCTTTTTTATGGATCAACTTAATCACACCAGTATTAATAAGGGAAGAAAGACTTCCCTTCCTAATGGCTTCTTGCGAGACCAAGAAAATAATGGGCACAAGAAAGTCGATCATTTCCTGAAAAAACTCATTGGGAATACCATCATAGCCAGGGGACTTGCCGGATTTCAATTTACTAATGGTTTCTCTAACCTCACCGGCAGAGAGGGGCAGGTCCATGAGGGCAGGGACTGAGAGACCATTTTTTTTCTCTTCAAAGCAATGAAAGCCCAGGCCCTCTGAATGTCCTCCCCTCTCTTGGGAGGTAGGGAGAAAACATTGGTAAAGAAATCAACAGCCACCTGGAGGTTATCTTTAAGAGAGACAACAACATCCCCTGATTCTTTCTTAAGTAAGGGCACAAAGTCTTTAGCTTTTTTCTTTTTCAAGATCTCATACATGTGTTTATTGTGTTTGTCCACTTTGCCAGCCCAGAACTCTCTTGAGGAGGCAAGAGCACCACTAGCAAGAAGATAGTCCTCATATCTTAATCTTTGCTGGAGGTCATAAACTCTTATTTTTAGAGGAGTCGTCAAAGTCAGAAAGTTCAATAAGCTCTATCTCCTTTAATGTCATCATCCTTCTATGGAATCTGATGTTTCTCACTTTTATTTAATGGTTAGCAAGGAGTTTTTGGATGTCTATGATCGATCTTTCCCAAGCCAAAAAGGGGTTAAGCCGGTGGGTGTAAAAATACTTAGACATGATGCTTTTAATCTCGTCCTTAATACTAGGAAGTTTAAGCATAGAAGCATCAATGTGGGTCCATCCTGCCCTATAATACAGAGTGTTCATGAGCATGTTCAGAATCAAGGGCCAATGATCCGACATGGTAAGGGACGTGTCAGCAACACAAGAGTGGTTCCACACGCCCTGAAACCTGGAGGCACTCATATACCACCTATCAAGCCTAGCAAAAAGGATTATAAACATCTTTGTTGGCCCCAAGTGTGGCCAGACAGGGACGAACAATCAACCAAATTCAAGCATCAAAATACATTTCTTCAAGACGAATGGGACAACCCGTCAATCAATACATACAAAACACAAAGAGACGTCTTCAACATCAAAACACAGACAACGATTCCCGACTTTGATAGCATGTAGATAATTTGATAGCATGTAGATAATTTAGCAATGGTATCATGTCAACGAGTGTATTTCCAACTTGCAGCCTCCTTGCTTTACATTATTAGCTTGAATTCTATTGAAAAGGGATAAATTTGACATGTTCTTGCTCCACAGCTTCGAATTCGCATTAGTTCGATGAAGCATCCATTTTGCAAGCCCTCTGAAGCTGAGTTACAGCACCATCAGATCTCATTCTGAACGAGGAAGCTGAACTACAGAACCACCAGATCTCATTCTGAACGAGGAAGCTGAACACAATTACATTCCGGCCCAAGGCGACCTCTTGAAAATCCAGATTACATGATGCACATTTTGAAGCTGCTGAAGCAACGCTGCATACCTCTCTTTCAGCCAGAAGCATAAGCCACGATGATGATAGGTAGGACACAGTATTATACTCTCTGCATGGTGGTCTGCGTTCATGTTTAAGCTTGGACTGGATTGATATTTCATTGAGCGAAACCTCCCAAAACAGAAGGAACGAAATCATACATTTTACCTCGCCTGATCGTCTGCATGCATGTTTACGGGTCCCAGCAGATGATCCCAGAAGAGCTCGCTCTCCAGATCCTCGTAGGGGGTAGAACTGTATTTGGTTGGAACTGTGGAAGATTCACTGCCACCATCATAGCCGCTGACCCAGGCGCTCGGTAGAAACTCTAAGCTGTTCGTTGGCACGCTGTTCAGTGGCTGCACGTTAAGATCCACTGCTAGAAAATGTTCGTGTGCTTGAGAGCCCGAAGGACAATCCTCGCAGACTGGCTGTTTCATCTTCATATCCTCAAAACCGGCATCGCCGTCTACTGCCCGATTATCTGGGGCGGATACAGTACTTATGGGCGTAGTAGTCGTATCATGACCACCATAACCAAGTTTCTGGCGTATTTGATCATCCCGGCCGGCAGATTCAAGCATATTGTCGAAACACAAGGAGTTGGACTCGTTTTCTACGTTGAGCTGAACAAAAGGCTTACAGTCATAGCTGGTGGCTGTCTCCTCCTCGCTGGTGGTCGTTTTCGAAATGACTGTTTCTTGATTGATCTCACAGGAAGAGGCATACTCTTCTCTGTTCTGCCGCTGCCGATGTCGATCATCACGCACTTGCTTCTGCCACTGCAGCTGCTGCTCGTAGGTAGAGTCGTCAATGACGGCACTTGTTTCAGGCGTCATACGACCCGGGTGGCTGACGCAGCGCCGCTTTCTTCCGTGCTCATTGTTGGGATCATCGCGCTCCTCAGTAGGGAATTGCTGCTGCGGAGATGGCTCCTTCGTGCATGTATTTCGTCCTATAACTCCTTCAGTAGCGATTGCATGATTTACGTACTGGAAAAGTACGGCAGGAGTGCAGATTGTGCGTGCAACGAATGCCACCGTCTGTTGCTGCCTCATTTCTAAAACTTGCAGGTACGACGATAAATGTCGAATATGCTCCTGTGCACATTGATCATGGCGTCTAAGCCTTTGTACCTCCATTTTGATCGCGCTCATCTCTCTTCCGAGCTGCGATAGTTCGTTATTCGCGATATGCTGGCGAGCTCCCCCCTTCCACACAATTCCTGAAGTGGAAGTTGATCCCACGCGCGATGCGTTCAAAGGCGTGCTACCACCTGATGTCGATGACTTGCGCCTCTGAATGCTTCTCAGCCTGTGCCTCTGACCGCGCATGAATTCTTCATGAGAAAACTCCCATCTATCTGGATCCGCCTTGCGAAATCCCTGGAAAAGCAGGGAAGACCATTAAACGGTGTAAACTTAAGTAAATCACGGAACAGAGGGTTACGATTACATGCTGAAGGCAAAAGCTCGTGCAGTATCGACTCACACCGAAGCCGCTAGAATGCTCAATTTGGAACAGTAACAATATCACGAATCAAACACAGAAATGGATTTGAGAACAAATCGAAATGATAGCAAACATTCGTGTAGAATCAAGTCACATTCAAGCCATTACAACTTTGATATGGAAACAGAAAAAACACAAATGGAGGTGGTCCGTTCGCAATGCAGGCGAGCACTCATGATGTAGTATTGACTCGCCGAAACCGTTACAATATGAATTTAGAAACAGAAACGTAACCATGATAATAGAAATCAAACGCAAATGTAATCGCCACGAAACCCCTAAGAAAAACCTCAACATATAACACACCCATAACATGACGAACTCGATAAAAAAAAATAAAGTAAAACGCTTTCATGTACCAAATGTAATCGCCACGAAACCCCTAAGAAAAACCTCAACATATAACACACCCATAACATGACGAACTCGATAAAAAAAAATAAAGTAAAACGCTTTCATGTACCATGTACTCTTTACTTGAGCTGTCGTCGTCAATGTACATTGAAAAACAGTAACTTTGTCACAGAAAACAGATTTCCTTGAACAACAGTGTCTCACATAAAACAGATTTGAAGCAACATTACCATGACAATACATGCCAAATTACAGAAAGTAGAGTTCCATTAAAAATATTTGAAGACAGCGTAAGAATTAGATGAATATACGGACAGAACACACAAATAGAGCTGAATTCAGACAAAACACACAAATAGAGCTGAATTGGAAGTCTTTATGACATCCTATCTAAAGTCGAGCTGTTATTCCAAGTCGAGAACAAGGAAAACCAGCTAAAGATAAATATAAACGGAGATCAGGTTCTAAGAGCTGATGGTTTACAAAAAATGGAACCCTACAGCTGCATACAAATAAGCCGACAGAGCCGAAAAACCAGAGCCGCCTTCATCCTGATGATTGAGAACAGGAAAAGCCCATCGCTGTGTATACAGTACATGCTCACACTAAGCATTGATCCTCTTCAACAAATGGATCAGGTGTATTGTAGAGATCATGCACAAACGGAATCAATCGCCCCGTCAAATTGCTCAATATCAAATTGACATGATTCAGCCAGCGAGAGTTAATCACTACAGAACACACGTTCAAATACTGAATTATGCAATGGCTCCATTGTTGAAGGGGCACACCCCCCCAAGATTCAAGAACATACATGATACGAGACTGCAGTTATGAAATTGTTATGAAAGATGTCACATATGTCGTACGCATGATTACATATATAGGCCTTGGAGGCAGTTACAAGTACGTGGTTGGACGTAGGTATTCGTGCATGGATTGATGACATGGATAGTGATGTGGCTTATATCCGCCAACACACCAGGAGACCCGTACAGGAAACGCTGATACGCATAATCTCGTAGAACCCGTACAGGAGACCGCATGCCAAGTACATATGCCGAAGGAAATCAACACATCACTAGGTGATAATGAATTGAATCTCTCAGGAGATCGGTGATATTGAACTGCATATCAGTCAGGCGCATGATATAGAAGCAACACTACTGAATCTCGGGTTTGAGTGCAGTATTAACACATACCTATACATCTGAGATTCTCAATCATGAAGGAGGGACGAACGACCGACCTGTACCGTCGAAATATCAACACTGCATAAACTCCCATTTGCATAAGTACGAGGCCTTCGCTCTGCTTACCCGAATGGGAAGGACTAAAATGATAGCTTAAAGAAAAAACAAAGAACGCTGTACTTCAATAATTGGCCAGCGCAACTGCGAGTGGGACAATAAAATTACAAACACGATCTGAAGATCAACTTTCCCAATCGAATCACCGTCACAATGCAAAACGTGATAACCTCCACATATGAAAAGAGCATGCCGCAAAGATGAAAAGTAGTTCATGTATTTGCTTTGTTTCTTGCGGAAAGCCAAAGATACATAAAATCCACAAATGAACAAGAACATTGAACAAAAAACAGCAGTTTCATATATTCGCTTTGTTTCTTGCGGAAAGCCAATAAGATAAAGTGCCCAAAGAGTACAAGCTTCTGCAGTCAGTTAGCTTGCTTACCATAGCAATGAAGCAGAACATAAATTCAGAAAATATCTGACATAATCGTTTATACAAAAAAGGAATCTTACATAGGTGTTGAGCTGCCGAACGAAGCTGGAAAAGTTGTTGTGTTTGAAGAAACGAGGGAGGAGCCCATGTGAAAACTCATAGAAGTCCCAGACGACGAAACTATTGATGCACGTTGGACTCCATGAGACTATGGCATCGGTGCGTGGGTCGTCCACCATATCATACGTCTTTGTCAGGAAAGGCGGTGGTGGCGAGGCGGGCTCCGTTACTGCTAGGTGCCCTGATTCTCCTTCCTTTCCGAACCGGATTACCTCCCCCGGGAAGTTTGAAGTATCCTGATGACTAATCATCCTGTCTTTTAATTGTCTTTCCGTAGGAAAAAGTGAAATTCCGATTTTCCTAATGATGCCCTCTAATCCTTCCTGACGCAGGACTTGTTTAACAGAAATGCGGTATATTCAACAGAAATACAGCATAACCATATACATTGTGCCGTGATGCTTGGTACTGATACACGACTAGTTAATGTAAGCACAGCAAGTCATTCTCGTCTTTGATACTAAATCATTCCCAATCTCAAAAGCAGCTTTCACGTTGAAGCAAACTAACTTAACAGCTTCCACGTTGAAGCAAAACTAACTTAAGGCTCCCCTTCTGTTCGAATGGACGACATCGGAATTGAAGTACGGAGTCAAGTAGGAGGCAGGCCTGATCTCGATCCTCAGTCTGCGCTTTTGATCTTCCAGCTTGGCGTAACTTACTAGCTTGCGCAACACTCTGATTAATGTCTGGATGTGAAGGGCAACTGTATATCCCGATTGGGAAACCACAAAAGCAGAGTCGGTTTAGGAGAATTGATAATTATCGATCCTCGCGAGGCTAGCACGGTCTCTACACATAATGGTCCCTCTTTTAAGTAACAACAAAGATCCCTTCCATTTGCAGGGTGCCCGAATGAATACGTTGGCGTCACGTTGACACGTGCAGTTTTCTGTGCACTGCTTGGATTGTTTAACGCGTAATCACGTGATCCTCAATTTTTTTGTTTTTTTAACACACATTTGCGATGCATTCGTTTAACCTCTCCTTTCGCAAGTTTTACCACAGTAGATTTTCGCGCTGTCTTAACTCTACTCAACTTTATTTGTGGGATTTTGTGGGAAATAGAGGTCCATGAGTACTAAGCCTGCCTTCATTTGTACTTCTAATTCATTCAAGTCAATCAAGAGACATTAAGTCTGAGACCTAACAAATCAACAAGAAGCAAGCTTTGTTGGGTGAAGCAATCGAATGTTCCTCAGCACTGGAAGGCTATAAGAGGGGAGACTCTATGGAAAATATGGAAAGAGATGTGCTGCCAACTTTGAAAACCCTCCTAAAGAATGGTCGATCGAAAAATCCCTTTTCCTTTTCGGCAAAAGAATTTTCAACTATAAGAAGCCCCCACCCTTTAGACATCATAGAGTGTTCTTCCTAGAGAGCAACAAGATCAAATCCAATTGGGCCCCACATGAGGGGGACGAGAGGGTTATCAACCTTCTTTGTAAAATTCTCTAGTAATCTATAAGCATCCCCTGCTATGTGGGATACAGGGGATCTCATGGGTGCTATGCCCATTCTCTTGTATAGCTGTATTTTCTTTAATTAAAGTTTGGAAGAGTAGGCTCCGCCGAACTTCCTTTTGAAAAAACAAATTCTCAGACCTGACTTCCTTTTAGAAAAGAACAATACAACACATCCACAAAGCTTATTAATTCAAGCTAATCGAGAGAGATTAAATCTCAGACCTAACTTCCTTTAAAAAAAGAACAATACACCACATCCATGGAAAAAAAACATTCTTAAACTAACTAAAGGTACATGCCCAAGAGAGATTCTCTTCGCTCAAAGGGGAAAGGCATGGGAACAAAGAAAAACTCACTCCCGTGATAATACACAATTTGATTTCTGCTATTCCAAATGGCCCACTAGATTTTAGCTCTCCAGACGTGCCAAAGAACCACATCAAAATGGAAACAACAACCCAAAAGGATCTCTTGATAGCCTACGGTGTGAGGAGTGATGATGGGGTAGCAACCGTTAGGAATGAACCAGAACTTTTGGCTAATATACAAGAGATGAACAAATGCATTAAATCCACGGTAAAAAAGATGGGGGAAAAACTTGTAACCATAAAAATGGCCAAAGTTTCTTTAAACCCTAATCAGACTTGGGGACTATATTTGCCATAGGTAAGAATTTCTACCAATTGTTTTGTAGCAAATTGTCACCCCCCTCATCCATACTTATGATTGTGGCCTTTGGAGGGTTTGCCCCAGCTTGGTGATATAGTATGTTGTGGAACTTTGCAAGCTTCATCAGATTGTCATTAGTTAGCTCTTCCTTGCATGCTCAATAGTAGCTCAATATGTGCCAGATATGTATAGTCTATACTGCTCAAAGTTTCGATGATGCCTCGTAAGGAGTTTCGGATGGTTATTGGGTTGACATAGGCTATCTTTTCTGGTTTGTGTTATGCATGAGACTTTGAACACGTATATACTTCTCCAACATAGTTATTTCTGTTTATCCTATTATAATGGATACACGATACTATATTTTGTAATCCAAAAATATGTAGTCCAACTTTTCATAACTAGCAACAATGTGTTTGGTTTTCTATTTGAGCATAGTGGTACTTCAAGCTTCTCGTTTTTACAAACCTTTCAAATTAGTAGCTTAATGATCAAGAATCATGCTTGAAATGAAGATATTAAGTTTTTTTTTTGTTTTGCTTTGGAGTTGTCCTCTCCAATCACCATACCATAAACCTCAAACACTTAAATTGTCAAGCAAGGGAGCATGCTAAGACCCTAGCCCCTTCTTTATCAATGGAATCCAATACTTATCATCAAAAGATCAATAACATTAGAGATTTCATAAAATTTTCTGATGATTCTCATTTTTTCATGTAGATAGAGATAGAAGTAAGCCTTTTCTATGTTTCTTGTGTGTAAAGTGTGCTATTTTTCATGATAAAGATAATGGTGAAGTGAAATTCAACTTCAGTACCTGTTGTTAGGGGAGTACTAGATTGCATCCTTTGACTAGACTAGAGAAGATTTTGGAATTCTAATTATGATTACAAGATCACCCACATGGGGAAGATAATACAAGAATATGTTCTAATACAAGAAGTCCCACAACCTGGGACTGATAGGTATGGATATCTAGACTAGATATGATATAGGGATCCCATGATTGAGGAGTATAGGCATGAAGCAAGATATATGGATTAGAAGAACTCCCTTCAGGGAGATGAAATAGTTATTAGGAATAATTGGAAAGGATCTCATACTATAAGATTACAACAAGACAAGACAAAATTTCCTGGATACAACACTACACAAGACTAGAACAAAGGACAAAACTAGAACTCGAACTAGAACTTGGAGAGTTCTTACTTGATTATCGTGACTCCTTGAGCTCCCAAGATTGGTATTGGCAAGACTGAGTATATATGTGGCGAACCCCTCCTTATATAGGTTTTCAAGGGTGGTCCATCAATGGAAGTTATGAGTTGATGATATCATCAATGATGTCATCAATTCAAAACAATACTTTTGAGTTTTAGAATCAGGCTAATTGACAATTGATCTTAGGGTTTTGGCATGTTTGGACGCGATGGTAGGATTATCTTCTCCAAATTTTAAACCAATCATGAGATATAGAAATTCTCTTAGAATCTAAGGTTGAGGATGGCTTCCTTTGTATCAGTGCCATCACCTTCCTATCAAGTGATGAGTTCCATGAGGAGCGTTTATGTGACTCTGAGATCTTGTAGAACTTCAATCTCCACAGCTCTTGGTCTTTGTAGAGTTCTTGATATGTGATACTATAATAGGATGATGATGGATATCCACGATAAAATTAGATAGGGTTTGTAGTATATCTAGATACATTATCAAGGACATGATTCTCATGATTGACAATACTCTTTTGACTTTGTTGATGATCCTTTTGATGTGGGATGGTGATCGTGGAAGTCTTGAACCCAACATCTTTCTTCTTCTTAGGAAATTTGAATACCATGTGGTCATAGTCTCCACAATAAAAGCATAATCCATTATCCTTTTGATGTTTTCTTTCCTTTGGTGTAAGATCATGTTATCCAATTGCATGTGTTCTGATTGAGTTTCTTCCAGCATATGTTGTTGTGGAACAAAGGTAAACTTGTATTCTCGATCTCTTAATATAGAAGTTTTCTTCTTTTGATTTCTCTCGAACAACCTATTTGTTTTTCAAAAACACGTGAACAATTGGTATCTCCGAAACAAGATTTGATCTCTCAAAGAAAGGCCTGGAAATCATCAAAAATATCCACATCCTTTTCAACGATAGGTGCAAACCATGAAAGACTAGGGCTGCACAATAGAGTTCCTATGAGTGCTACTTGAAAAGCATCATCTGGGTACCTATCTGGTTGCATTCTTATGAATAATTTCACTTGTTATAGAAATCCTCACAACTTTGATCTTGTCCCATCAAATTTCTCAGGCATGCTCACTTATGGAATTTTCTTCATATTGGTTGCCATGGGGA
Organism: Ceratopteris richardii; assembly: GCA_020310875.1. Taxonomy (NCBI): domain Eukaryota; kingdom Viridiplantae; phylum Streptophyta; class Polypodiopsida; order Polypodiales; family Pteridaceae; genus Ceratopteris; species Ceratopteris richardii. The sequence continues at coordinate 165,946,319 of CM035410.1, forward strand.
TATTTGACGAAGATTGATTTACAATGATCATCTTGAATATTCTATTGTTGAATCCTTCCTTGGTTTTCTCGTATCTCCTAGATTTGTTGTTGAATAACTTTAAGTGCAAAAAAATTTCTTGATGAATAATCTCCATGATGCTTGGTCTTGATGAAGGTAGTCTTGCCAAAGTGTGAGGGGAGCACTAGATTGCGCCCTCTAACTAGACTAGACGAGATTTCAAAATTCTAATTATGATTACAAGATCATCCATGTAGGGAAAATAATGCAAGAATATGTATTGAAACAAGAAGTCCCACAACCCGGGATTGATGGGTATGGATAACTAGACTAGGGGATCCCACCGCTAAGGACTATAGGCATGAAGCAAGATATATGGATTACAAGAACTCCCTTAAGGGAGATGAACTAGATACAAGGAAGAACTGGAAAGGATCTCGTACTATGAGATTACAAAAAGACAAGACAAGATATCGAGGATACAACACTACACAAGACTAGAACAAAGGACAACACTAGAACTCAAATTGGAACTTGGAGAGTTCTTACTTGGTGATCATGACTCCTTGAGCTCCCAAGAATGGTATTGGCAAGACTGAGTATATATGTGGCCAACCCCTCCTTATATAGGTTTTAAGGGTGGTTTTTCAATGGTGATTATGAGTTGGTGATGTCATTGATGATGTATTCAATTCAAAACAATACCTTCAAGTGTCAAAATCAGGAAAATAGACGATCAATCTTAGGGTTTTGGCATGTCTCGGATGCAATGATAGGATTAGTTTCTCCAAATTCTGAACCAAACATGAGATATAGAAATTCTCGTACAATCTAAGGTTCATGATGGCTTCGTTGGTTAGATATGCTCAATACTCCACCCCCAAGTGACCACAAATGATCCATGGTGCTCTAATTTGTAAGGTCCCCATTATAAGAAGAAGCCATTTTGAGAGCCCGAACATTTGTGGAACCCTAACTTCTAAGTTAGGTGAGGTCTATGTGTGACCGTTGATAGTTATAGATGATCTTTGTGAGCATAGCCACTAGGTTAGGTAGGGCATAAACTTTAGCGCCATTGTGTTGCCATTCAAAGAAAAAATAAAGGCCATGTGGTGGTGCACAGTTTCCCCATAGAACCTTATAAATTGGTGGAGTGGAGAGGGGGGCTTGCCCCCTTTTGCAGGGTCCGACGGGCCTATCCCCCTAGCCCATAGGGCCAAGGTGATAGGACTTTGGGTCATGGAGATATTGTCAGATTGTATATCCTACTGACTTTTTGTATCTATCAACAACATTTATCTATACGGACTCCTCTTGTAAAAGCTATATAAGCATGGCCCAGGTTGACCTTTATATATCATTGTGCACTAGTAGACCCTTCACCTAGAATCTGTCTAGATCGCCATTTAAGATCCACATTGGGAGTGCATGGGTGAACAACACCATTGTTGTAACTGCCTTATGCTTGGCAAATATGAGAATTTGAGTTCTCTATCTCTTAGTCTACATCTATCTTTGTCTCTATTTTTCTCTCAACTTTGTCTACCTTCTATTCTACTATGTTGTTATTTTCTTACATCCTTTGTGTCCATGACACGTAGACCCATGTGATGAGAGAACTGCTATTTTGATGGATTAAGAAAATCCTGAAGAAAGAGTACGTTGATTAATTAATAGAGCTTAGAAGGTAGGAATAGACTCATAGAAGCATGAAACACTCTAAGAGATACTCATCACTAAGATAAATCCATGAAAAATACTATGAAAATCCACTTGAAATCACCATCAAAGCTTGATATTTTGAAGAAAAAAGATCTCTCAAGATCGCATTACTTTTAAAAAATACAAGATCCCTTTAGAAATGAGTCATAATTGACTTATATACCTTTCTAAGTGTCCCTTTTCACACTTAAAATAGGTCCTCCAAAGTTTCTACTAAAAGAATCTACTATCTTGAGAGCTCTAAAAAATCTAGAAAAAATATATAAGTTTCAACTACATATGAGGAAGACTCTTCCTCATTTTCACAACATTTGGGATATCCTGTTTGTTGGAGTTTGAGGTGTGTGGAAGCACATGAATAACACAAGAAAGAAGAACACACCACAACACTGAATTAATTACCAAGTGAATGTAAAAAAGATAAGTAAGTATATGGCATGCATGCCATGGGCTTGCCAAACCCTATGTTGTACTGAATGGTGTGTGTACCATTGTCCCGCAAGGCCTTATACTTGAGTTTATGGCTAAATTTTTTTGGGACTCCATTTTCTTGGGGAAATTTTATCGAAATGTTTCCCACCTCATGGCGTTATATATGCACTTACCTTTATGTAAGAATCGTATGGCACGGTAACATGCCTTCTCTGTAAACATGAGTATGGTGTAAGCATGCTTGTATGCATGTACTTGATGGACTTAGGACCATCAAAGTATTATAGATAAGGAAACTTCATTAGTAATAGGATCCCTACACATAATCCTTATGGATTTAGAACATAGGATTGCTAAGGGGAAGGAGATATATCTTCAACACTAGTAATGTGCACAAGCAATTCTTTAGGTTATAGGAAGTTGCATAGAGGCACGCGAGAAACATTTATGATAATATCCAATGTAGTGAAGGTCTATCTACGTTCAAAAGAGTCTCACGGTATGATTAGGAGCCTATGGGGTATCATGAGGAATACCCAAAGAGTGACTAGTTTCACTCATGCACATCACTTGAGTAAGTAGTGAAGCATTTCTGCTACACTAATAAGATGGGATCATAGAGATGGGTTTCATGAGAGAGCATTGATGGGCGCTTATGTGATTCAAGTGATGGTTAGGAAAGCCATAGTCATGGCACTAGATCTATGACTTAGAGCATAGGTCCCTTAATCAGGAATAGTTGGGGTACCCAATACATATATTGTAATAAAGTCTATGATCTAACAGTCCGACCGATTCAGACGGATCTAAAATGGGACACCGTTTGGTCACTCGTGTGTATGATCAAATATCTTGAGTCTAGACTTACTAGGACTTCATGTGCTCTTTTAAACAAATGATCCACTTAACTTAGTGGTTAAGTCTGAAGGGTGTGAAGGAAGAGGTCTTGGGTTCAATCCCTATGGGATACATGGGAAGGTGTTTTTCCCAAAGACCTCTAGAGCCTTCTAGAAGCATCCACTTGAGTTAACTCGAGTTAACTCGGACACTTGGCACACATGTAGTTATATGGTTGACACATGGATGGTTAGAATCCACCTACCCAAGAAGGCAGTCCCCTGGAGAGATTTATATATAGAATCATATGGTTGGGAGGAGAGTCATCTCTCTAGCATGTGGTGGTTGTAATTCTTAGTTTCTTGTATTGGCATCAAGGACACTTGGCACACATGTAGTTACATGGCTGACACATGGATGGTTAGAATCCACCTGCTCAAGAAGGCAATCCCCTAGAGAGAGTTATATATAGAATCATATGGTTGGGAGGAGACTCATATCTCTCGCACATGGTGGTCATAATTCTTAGTTTCTTGCATTGGCAACAGAGCTCTAGGCAAGCTCCCAAGGTGAACTTGATGGCTCATCATCATCTTCAATCTCTAGGATAGATCCCATGAAAATCTTGGTGATTATTTATTCATGGGAATATGGTCTTCTCTCTATCTTTGAATTTTGGTAGCACTAGGAGAGTAAAACAATGAATGATAAAGCAGAGCAGCTCGAAGTTTAATTGTGGGGATTTCAAGAAAAAGGGATTTCTTTTCATGAAGCACTTGTAGGAAGGCTTGAACCTACAACCCTGCCTAAAAGAATTTCATTTAGACTAAGATGTCGAAGCTCATTTGCTATTAATTAATTCCTTGATTAATCTTGTTTCATAGTGATGCCTCCTTGTATGGAGTTGGCCTCACTAAGAGAAGAAAAAATATCATTGCATCAACAACCGATGCATAGGACTTGAGCTCATGACTTCAGCGATAGGAGAATTTGTCCTACCCACTCGACAACAAGACTCATGTTCAAAGATTATGGGTGGTGACAATATAATATCTAATTGCATGGTAGCAATTGTTGGAGTTAGACCTGTGTGGAAGCACGCAAATAACACAATGAAGAAGGAGATGCTTGGAGCACAACACACAAGAATAAATTTATTACTTATAGAATGTAGAAAGATAAGTAGCCTATTAGACATATAGGCGTATATACAAGCCAAGGAAAAAAACCTCCTAAAGAGGGAAAAAAGTGCCCTGGCAGTCCTAGAGTGTTCACAACACATCACTACCTAAATATATCAACAAACCCCCCTAGGAGTGATGCAGTGAACAAGGAGCTGACACTCATGTATAAGGAAGTTCCAAGCTATGTGGAATCAATCCACAAAAGGAAGTAAGCCCAAAGCTTTGCGGAAAGCTTCAAACTTCTCCCTAGGCAGAGTCTTTGTAAAAAAGGTCTGCAACATTCTCCTACGTGGTCACATATGCCAAGCTGATCTCCCCAGCAGAGAACCTCTCCCTGACATAATGATAATGCACCTCAATGTGCTTAGTGCGAGCATGGAACATAGGGTTCCTTGCAACTGCCAATGCGCTCTGATTGTAAGTGAAGACGGTGGTGGCAAAAGAGTGACCAACACCCAAATCAGCTACATGGCATCTGATCCACACACACTCAATAATCGTTGTGAAAGCTGCCCTATACTCAGCCTCACAATTGGAAGTGGCCAGAGTAGGCTACTTCTTGCTCAACCAAGATATACATGAGCTACCAAGCATGAAGCAAAAGCCACTAGTGGACACATGAGTATCATAACAACAAGCCCAATCACTGTCAGAAAAGCATGCGAATCTGGAGGTAGTGATCCCCCCTTGGGATAAAACAATCCAAAGATGCACTTAACGGCCTGTCAATGCTTCACACCTGGGCAATGCATAAACCTACTCATCTGTGAGACAAAAAACTGAATATCTGGATGAGTGATGCATAAGTAAATCAAGCATCCAACAACCTGATGATAGAGAACAGCATCAAGTGCATCTCCAACATCATGAAGACTTAATCGTAAACTTGTCTTCATAGGAGTGGCAATAGGCTTACAGTCTTCAAGGCCAAAATGCTACAATAATGTATCAATATATTTCGTTTGACACAAAGCCATTCCACCATCAACTTGCATAAACTTAATGCCCAAATAGTGATGCAAATGCCCCAAATGAGACATCTCAAATGAGACATGCAAATCAGCCTTAAAATCAGCAATATGTGTGTCATGAGGACCAGTGAGCAGCATGTAATCAACATACACCACAATGATCAGAAGCACATCATTAGCACGCTTAACATATAAGATGCTTTCAGTTGGACTATTCTCAAAACCATGTGCAATCAGATAGGCATGTATTTTTTCATACCAAGCACATGGTGCTTGCTTTAAACCATATAATGCCTTCTTTAACCTGCACACCTAGTTTTCATGTCCTTGCTGCACAAAGCCACGGGGCTGAAAAACATACACTTCTTCATGCAAGTCACCATTTAAAAATGCTATTTTAATGTCCAACTAATGTACATTCCAACCATCATGAGCTACAAGTGCACAGATGCTATGAACAATAGTCATTCAACAAGTAGGAGCAAAGGTTTCATCAAAATCAATGCCTCTTTCCTGTGCATAACCCTTTGCAACAAGCCTAGCCTTATACTTGTCAACTGTTCCATCAGGTTTACGCTTCATCTTATATACCCACTTAGTGCCAATGGCCTTCTTGCCAGAAGGCAAGTCACATAAAGACCAGGTACCATTTTTCATGATAGCATCATATTCAAACTGCATTGCAACCATCCAATGTTCAAAATTTTGTGCTTCATCAAATGAAATAGGTTCAGTCTCATTACACAGACTAGACGCAGCCATAGCATAGCAATGTGATGAAAAAAGAGGCACTATGAGAACCTGAACGAGTATGGTATGACAAAGGTGCATCTAATTTACTGTCATGCAAAGTTTGCACCAACCATTTTGGCATAGTTTTTGCCTGCTGAATATGAGCTCTCTCATAAACAATCGCATCATGTAAATCTGGAATGATTTGCATCATCACATGAAAACTGCAAAGGCCGAGAAGTTGCTTCATTAGGACCAACACTAGACTGTCCACTTATAAAAAGAGCCAGCAAAGTATCAGACATGTCTTTGGAGCTAACAGATGTCCCCTTAGTACATGAAAGTAAGGGCTGAATAGCATCTTCTACAAAAACATCACGGCTAACCAGAATGCATTTAGTCTATGGATGATACAGGCGATAACCTTTGCTTTTAGAACTGTACCCAATAAAAATACATTTTATTGCTTTATCATCCAATTTTCTACCATGTTGTATAGGCACTAATGCATATGCCAAACAACCAAAAACACGCAGATGAGCAATGGCTTGCGACCATGCCAAGCCTCATATGGAGTGATAGAATGCAACGCTTTAGTGGGACACCTGTTAAGTACATATGCTACACACATGACAACCTTGAGCTAGAAACTATGTGGCAAAACGTGACTCTTGACCATACACCTCGCCATCTCCATGAGTGACATGTTCTTCCGTTCAGTAACTCCATTCTATTGAGATGTATATGAAACTATGCACTGATGTTTTATCCCACATTCAACCAGAAATGCATTAAAGTCAGAAGACATATATTTCCCCCATCGATCATAACTTTGGATGCCCATTTTACATGTTGATAGATTTTCAGCCAAAACTAGAAACTGTTTGAAGCACATAAACACTTCGGACTTTGCTTTGAGTGGATATACCCATGCATGCCTGGAAAAATCATCAATGAAATTCACGAAGTAAATATAGTTTCCAAAAGAAGATTTCTGCATAGGACCACAAACATCACTATGTACAAGCTGCAATTTCCGAGTAGCCCGATCTGAACGATCTTTTGGAAAGGAGGAACGCTGCATTTTGCCCCAAATAAAGCCTTCACAAACATGTTTTCCGGGTGCCTCAAGTTTGGGCAAAGAGGACACCATTTCAGATTTCTACATGCATAGCAAACTAGCAAAATTCAAATGACCAAAGCATGCACGCCAAAGCTTTGCATCTGACATAGCCTAAGAATCATGTACTACACATGCTGAATCATTTACAAATCTTTCATAATCTATGAGATTATATAGCTCACGACACAATGCTAGAAGCAATAATGACCTCGCCATTTGACAGATCATGAACTGTACATCTTTCATCAACAAATTTCACAACCAAGCCAGTCTTGGATAATGCAGAAACTAATAACAGATTTTTCTTGATCCTTGGCACAAACAAAGCATTTGACAAAGTGAAAGAACTACCATCAGCAGTAGTCAAAATGATCTTACCAACTCCCATAACAGGATAAGAGGAGTTGTTGGCGCATGTAACAATATTCTCTGTAGGGGTACGCTCGAGTGAAGATAAGAAACTGTGCTGCGAGGTAATATGTTTGGTCGCCCATGTAGTTGTAATAGTTGTAGGTGTGATAAGACATTTTTCAACACCCTGCACAATGTTCCACAGTCCTTTTGCAACCAATACATGTCACATCATATAAGCTCATAATGGGGAGTTGGTACCATCCAAATTATCCTCAACAGCCAACATATAGAATACATCACTACTTTCAGCCATGGCCGGTGACTAAAATACCTTTGATGCAAAAAATTGACTATATCTCAAAAAGTTGAACAGAACTGCCCAAATGAATTCTACTAAACACTTCGAGACGCTTATACTGGTGAACCAAAACAGGTATATACCTTTGGCACAAAAAGACAAAACAACCTACACAAGCACTGTGATAGTGCATTTGGAGGCCGAAACCAGCTCAAATCACGATTTCGGCACCACATGGCGAAGTTGTTTGATCTCTGAAACACCCTAAGTATGCTCACCAACTTTTGTGTGATTCTCATACTACAACCGGAGAGGTGTCGACAATGCCCTTGATGAAGCGACGACATGCTCTGATACCAATTGTTGGAGTTAGACGTTTGCAAAAGCACGCGAACATCACAAGGAAGAAGGAGAAGCTTGGAGCACACCACGCAAGACTAAATGTATTACTAGTAGAATGTACAAAGATAAGTAGCCCCTTAGGGCTATAGGCGTATATACAAGCGGGGGGAAAAATCTCCTAAATGTTACCATTAGTGTCCATGTGAAAGGCAAAATGGCCACTGGACACTTCTTTGTATATGTTCTTTAATAAAACATATAGTGGCCTGGTCAGTCACCGACTGGAAGTTCGACCGCATTTTGTAAGACCTAAGAAGTCTGTCTTGGTGCTCCCTGTTAACTGTCTTTTTCTGCATATTCTGCAGCTTATGTACGGGGTACTGTGTGCGGCCTTAAGCGCTCAGTTTTCTACTCCGAGGGTATCGTTGTGGAGCTCTAGAGAAGGAGAGCGCACTGTGGTGCATCACCATTGAAATACTTCAATGGTATCAGAGGAGTTCGACACAAACGCTTTGTTCCTTTTGTGCGAGCGAAGCGAGCACCCCTCCCGCTTCCTCCAAGGCTTATGCCTAAGGCGGCGACCAAGGCATAGACCTTGGCATACCTTGTCATCTGAGTCACCAAAGTCACCATTGGTGCCATTGGCTGCACGCGAGGGAGGACCTCAATGATCAAGGAATATAGAGGTTCCTGGTACTTCCCGGGAGCTCACCCATCCCAATACTATTCCCTGCAGAGCTCGCTTAACCATGGCAATCTCTTGCCACTAAGCTACACTCTTGTGGTGTCTGAAGAAGGGGGAAGACTAAGGTTGACATTACCTTGAACATGTTTTGGTCCCTCAAAGCTACGTTCTTTGCTTTCAAAGCCTATTTTTGAAGCATTTTTGGGGTGTCTTTTGGAGCCATTTTGGAGTACTTCCACACATAGTTCTCTTCACACAGGTCCAAGACCATCAAGAAGAGTGTTCTTTGTAGTTCTCCGACATAAAATATCAACCTTTGGGGTTGTGTTTTCAGCCACACTTATAAAACTACATGTTTCTTGAAAGATTTCAGTTTTGGTGGGAGCAGTTGCTGCAAATTTATGCAGGTTTTTTGAGCCAAAAACATCAGAGTTGACAGACACTTGCATGTGTTATTGGCTGGCTTTTGGGCTGTGCATTCAGCCTTTTAGTGTCATTTTACTGCATATATGGAGCACATACACATCATGTATGCTTCTGTGGATGTCGCTTATGTACGTCCATGTGGTCATTGATATAGCGGTTACGTTCTTTGCATAAAGCCTTTTACGTTTGATAAAGAGGGTTGTGTTGAGGTTTTCTTAGCTGGGAGACACCCATATGTCGGGGTCTCTTTGGTGATGCAGGTGGAAGACTTACCCAGCCTCGCCATAGGAGATGTATGATAGTTGTTCATAAGTGCTCGATAAGCCTAGTTGGCTTCTATTGGGTAACTGATTATATGCAGTGGAGTCAGTGATTCACTATGTAGGAAAACATGTCGATACTTGCAGTTTTATGATATTTTGACACTGGTCATACGCTCATTTTGCAGAGGATACTCTGGCAAAATTTTTCCAGATTTTTGGTTTTGTCAACTATATAGTGGTCGATTTACTCCTTGATACTCTTATTCGTTGGTGTTCGGACTCTTCTAGCTCCACTATCATTCCATTCAGTTCTCTACCATCATGGCGTCAGAGGTCTCAAGCACATCCGGTGGATCAAGTTCTAGTGCTAGTGTTCCAAGGGGGAGCTATAACTTGCAGGGCAAAGACCATTTTGAGATCCAAAAATTTGATGCACAAACTTTGCTTTATGGAAGAATCAAACTAAAGATGTGCCGATTCAAAGGAGGCAATGGAAGCTAGTAAATGGAATTTCAAAGAAGCTTGCTGACATGGATGAAGATGATTGGGATGAGTTAGATTAAATGGCCAGGTCTACCATTCGCTTGCACATGGCAGATAATGTTTACTTTACAGTATTAGACTGTGAAAGCGCAGAGGAGCATTGGAAGAAGTTATGCATACATATGAAAAAGAGACGGCATCTGTTGGTAGCAGTCAAGGCACTCAAAGACCTACACGATAGGGAAGCCAACAAAGGGAGTCATAGCAGAGAGAAGGAACAAGTAGGAAAGGTAGTCAACGAAGATCCGGCAAGTAGGCTATTCAATTTTTTCTCGACTTAACCTCTTTGTAACAATGATTTTCATCACTTCATGAACATTGTAAATACCTTTTTAATAGATTCGACTCCATCTTGATTCAAGGCAAGGAGTCCTTGAGCTTGAGGAGTATTGGAAGTATTTACGTACCAAATTTCATAATTTTTAGAGCTCATTTGATCCTCCAAAATAGCTTTGGAACCTAATTTTTAACTAGGCCGGGCACTAGGTCTGGACAGAACCAAAGCTAGTAAAAAACTATAAAAAGAGCTAGAGAGCTCATTTTTGGGGTTAGCTTGTTGTAGATTTGAACTTTGTATGAGAACTCTTTGGTAATAGAAGTTACTCCTTTGTTCCTCTCTTTGTTCTTGCGGTGTGTGCGTGTGTGTGTATGTGTGTGCATGCTAGTGTGCTTCTCCATCACCACTTATGCACATCACTTGCTCGAGGTCTTCATACTATCCTGTGTACCTAAGTCAAGAAGACTTAAGGACTTGTGCCAAAGAGACTAAATCTCATTTGCCACACAAGTGCATATAGTGGGGAATTGACACACGCAAACTCATTGAAATACTGAAAGTGTCTGCCGCGATACCACTTACAATAGTTTTCACTAAATCGAGGATTTCTCCTAGCTCAAAACTTCAAATATGGCCAACAATGGGTTCTTTTCAAAGCTCTCAACGAGACGCTTCTACTGGACGTGGTTTCACTCGATTCTGACAACCGTGATTCAAGTTATGACCAAAATAGTGAATGGCAGGAAACACCCACACTCACTCCACAACTCGTACAAGCTCACACACACACTACAGTAGCTCAAAAACAGTGGGGAGGGGTAGACAACAGTCCTACACACACATTCCAAGCATTATACACACATAGAAGATCAAAGAGAAGATGAAAATCTGCAAGAAAAAAGCAATTTCGAAAATCAGGAGCTCTTCTTCTTCACAATGGCAAAAAGTCTCTACAAAGAGTCACAAAGTGACTTATATACATGTGCCCTAAAATTGGTCCTTTCACACAAGAGACTGGCACTTTATTAACTAAAAGGTGAATTTCTACTAATTTACAAAGAATATATTACAATGATTTGGGATTATGCATCTAGAGGACTCTTCTAGTGCATTTACATGGCTTGAGGGAATTTCCTAAGACTTTGAAGAAGAAAAATATTCCCATTCATTTGAAAATTTTGGGGCTCTCCTTTCTCGTGCTTCTTTGCTCTGAAACACTCTCCCCCTCTTTGTCTCTATTATCGCTTGACATGCTTTTTCTTCTTGTTTGTTGCTTGTCTAAGCTTGTTGAATACACGCACCCAGTGGTCGAGGAAGGGACAAGGACTGTCAGACAATTGATTATCTTATCCGAGGTATGTCCTTTGCTTCAGTTTTCCGCTTGGTATTCTGTACATCACAAATCTGGGTTGCTGCATTCAGCCGGGCTGCCACGCACGCCACCAGTGACTAAGAATGTGATGTTCTTAGTCACCCTCTTCAACTTTTCAACCTCTCCCCTTTCTAACTTTTGGTCTTCTGATATGTCTTTGTCTTCACACATCTGACCCTGTTGTATTTTTTTGAGTCTGTTTATTTTTTGCCAATGCACGCTATCATCGGGAGGATTATTACTTGCCAAGTATTGTCTTGCACTTCTTCATGGATACTTCCTGGCCCTGGTCCGTCCTTCCCATGAAATGTCCTGGTTCTGATTGTTCTTTAATTCCATTCCTTAGGACCTGGGTGTTTGGCGTTGTTGCCTAATGCGTGCCCCTGCGGGGCTTTGGGCAGAGGGTGGATCTTTTGCCTTATGATCTTCATTCTTTATTGAGCAGTTTTGGTCTTTGATTTTCTTCTTCTTCTTTTCTTGCTTGATTCCCCTTCCACACGGCCCTCCTCTTGAACTCTGTCGCCCCGACAGGCTTTTTGTGGCGACGTGAGTACGTTTGAATGGCGGTTTGCTCTCTTTGATTAAGTAGGTTGGCGTGACATATCATAAACTCTTTCCACTGTGTTGACTTCACTCCATCCTCTGGTGCTTGTCGGTGATCCGCAAAAAAGCTTGTTTCGTAAGCCACCAGTCTTGCGTTAAGATTTGAAGTCATCTTTACAAAAATTTCTGAATCAATTTCGAAGAAGCCAGTGAAAAATGCTTCTTCAAAAGTCTGCATGTATGTACTCGGCAAGAACATAAGTCTTGAATAGTAGGCCATGAGTGTTAAGCGACTCAGAATGGTGGAAAGATAAAAAATGAGTGCTTCGGATCCTTGTGTGATGCCGATGAAGTTCAAAAATGTATATTTGGCGTGTTGGAAGACTTTAGTTACAGTCAGGAGCATGCTAAATATTTTATTGGTTATTTTGACGGCCAAATCTGGAACAGTTGCATATCTAGCTGTTTGTTGTAGACCTTTGGAGTTGTCCTCTCCAATCATTTAGTATAAAGAATCAACAACACATCTTATACTTGTCAATCCTGGAAGTATATATGAGACCACAGCCCCTTCTAGATGATAGAATCCAAGAAATAAGAGAAAACTGGTTGGATTTCTGAGAATTAATGAAGATGAATTTCTAGGGTTTGGATTATCTTGAGCAATACTCCATCAACTTCAATAATCTTGGTGTCTAAAGCATGTTATTTTCTGAGCAGAACATAATCATAAAGTCAAAACTCAAAAATGATACCTGTACCTTCAGACGAGACAATGGTGATTCTGTGAAATCAGACGATTTCATCTACATCACCATTCTTCATCAATTTCTCACTCAACACATCAGTAATCAACTCTCTTCATACACATTCATCAGAAATACACAATAGAAGCTTGCAAATCTCCATGGATACACATAGAATAGACTCAACAAATCAAAGAAATCACACAAAAGGAAGAAACACGGTTTTCTGCAGGAAACTCTCTCTTTACTTGGATAGCATGTAATACAAATAACCAACCCACTCATAGTAGAGGAAATTGTCTTTTATACATTTTCAAGTGTCCCTTTTCACACTTGAATTTGGTCCTTTCCTCTTCTGATCTAAAAATATACTATCTAGGAGTTTCCAAAAATTCTAGAAAAAATACATATGATTCTACTCTTCATAAGGAAGACTCTTCCTTATTTTTACATCATTTGCATAAATATTTTTACAAGTTTTTGGCATTTTACAATTATTTTCCATAAAAAATACTTCAAAAAAATACTTCAAAAAAATACTTCTTCTAACATTCTTCCCCTCCTAGACCTTTTGGCTCCTGACAAAAGACATTCTTACTGATATTTCATAAATGCTGCCTTCACTTCTTTTTTCTCTGATACACTTGTGACAGTAGGTCATGGCTTTTTCTTTTTGTAACATTCAAGTTATTCACCATCTCAAATAGTGCTTTTCTCCATTGCAGAACAGCCTCTGGTTTATCAATTACATCTTTTTTCAGGTACTCTGTGTATGCAGCTTCATAAGCAGTGAGTCGAGATTTTGTTACAACTGACAAATTTCCAAATATTTCTGATTCCCTTTCAAAAAACCCATAATCAAATGCATCTTCAAAAATCTGGAGATAATGGCTGCCCAAAAATATTATTCTGCTATAATAAGCCATCAAACATATCCTGTCAGGTGTTTCACTGAGATCAAAGATTAAAGCATCAGTCGGTGAATTGAAACCAATGTAATTGAGAACTCTAATATCTGTATCTGTAAAGGTCTCTATACATGCTAATATGAGTCTCATTACTCTGATTAGTAAAATACATGCTGGGTCATTAACATCTTTGTATAGTGGTTATGAAAAATTCATCTGTGTCCACCATATACTTCTTTGTAGGCCATGTTCCTGCTTTCGGTCCTGCTATCTTTGGAAAATTCAACCATTTGGATGGAATCTGTCCTTCTTTCCTTCTTTCCCAAAAGACTGCCCACTCCCTCCTCCTTGCTACTGGGCAGTATGCTGGATTGATCTTCAGCTGAATAGGTGCTTCCTTCCATATTTTTCAGCATTCCTTATTAGCATCCAACCACCTATTCCTCCATTTGGGATTAGCTTTTTCAATAGCTCCTTTGTCACATTGCTTCTTCATATTCTAAATACTTGTTCGGAGGTAATCCTACCCTTGCCAACTGATAGTTTTTAATACTTTCCATGATCATGCACAAGGGTATTCCTAAGCCATTTGCAGACCAATGGTGTTGATCTGGATTTATTCCTTTATTTAAAGCAAATGTAACAATTTGTTCCTCATATTCATCATGCATTTTTCTAATGAATTTCATCTTGGATTCTCTGTCTGTCACAAGTTTTTGAACAAACTCCTCTGTGTATTCTTCTTCTGGTGCTTTGTTTTGCTGTTCACCACCATGTTGGGTTCTGTCATCATCTCCTACTTCATATTCTCCTATTTGTGTAGTCTCTACCTGCTCTTCCTCCTCGGTTTGTGGTTTTTCCAATCTTTTCTATAGTTCTTCTATTGTCAACATTAAACTTCTATTTTGAGAAGTCCACAACTCTCTTTCTGCTTTCCACTCATTTCTTTCCTTTTCTATACTCATCTGCCAATCACTTCTCTCTTTTTCTATATCCATATGTAACTTATTCTACCCCCTCATTGAGGTAGCAGCATGTATACTAGCTTGTTTTTCCAACTCCTTGGCTTCTTTCAGCTCTGTTTGCAATCTCAGGATTTCCTTGTGCAAATATTCCTTCTCCTCTTGTGTCACCTGAGCAGTCTTGCTCTCTTCCTTCAACTGGCCTTCTTCCATTAATAATTTGTTTATTTCCTCATTTGCCTTGGCCATAATTTGATATGAATTCTGCAAGGTTCTGTATCTCCCTTCGATTTTTCTCAGCTCCATCTCCATTTTACTACTATGCTCTGTCTGTTTTGCACACTTCTCTTCAAGATATTGGATTTTATTTTGTTGCTGTACCTCTAATTCCTCCAAAGAAATTATCCTATGTGTTAATTCCTCATTTTTCTCCTTTACAATCCTCAATTGTTCTGCCAATTGTTCTTTTTCTTTCTTGTGCTCCTTAATGATACTACTGCCTTTTTCAAACTCAGATTCTGCTACCATACCTGATATAATCATGTTTCTACTTGCTGGTCTGAATTGCTCTAGGTTGCTCATAATGATCTTGCAAGCAAATCTTATATTTTTAGGTATCCTTTCCAACCCAACTTCTATTTCCATTTTTTTGACTTCTATTTGCTTGTTTTCTTTACACTCATTCTCTTCTTCATCTTCTTCCTCATACTCTATAACCTGAGTCTTTTGTTCTTCATGGCTCTTATCTGCTTCCATCTTTTCTTGGTCTGCAACATCTTCCTCATATTCCAATATCTGATCATCCTTATTCTCATGTCCTGATATATCTTTGATTGTCTTTGTTCCTTCTGCCTTCTTGTTCTCCACTTCTTGTTGTTCTTCTTCAAAGAGATGTTTTTCCTTTACTTGTACTTCCTCTTCCTGAATTATGGCTAAATCAGTTTCCTCAATAAGCTTTTTCTGATCATTACTTATCTGCTCTTTCTGTCCTTCTTCTTGCTCATTGTCACTCTAGCACAATGGTGAGTACCAACGTGAGGAGATACACCTCATAAATGTCAATCCGTGGAGACGTGAGGACTAGTATGAAGACTATGAGCAAGTGATGGCACAAGTGCGTGAGTGAAAGCGCACATGCATGCACACACATACACACACACGCGCACAAGGTAAGAGCAAAGAGTGGAACAATGGAAGATCTTTGATTGCCCAAGAGCTCTCTTACAAGGCTGAAATCTACAACAAGCTAACCTCTCAAATGAGCTTTCCAGCCCTTTTTATAGTTTTTGAGTGGTTTTGGTCCTGTCCAGACCTAGTGTCCGACCTAGTTAAAAATTAGGTTCTCGGGCTTATTTGGGGGCTCAAACGGAATCTAAAAATTATGAAAATTGGTAGTATGATACATCTAATACTCCTCAAGCTCAAGAAATCCTTGGCTTGAACAAAATGGAGTTGTAAAAATAGAAAATGGTATTTACAATGATTTTTAGTGATAAAAGTACTATTTTTATAGGGATTTCTTCTGAAAATTTGATAGGTGCTTCTTGGAGCTCCCTACTTGCTCCTTCTTCTTGTGTCTCCACTTCCTTGATGTGCTTTTATGCCTGTGCTTGACCTTGAGCTTCAACACTCCCCCCCCTCTTGAGTCTGTCGTCCCTGACAGACCCTTGTTGTAGTGGTTGTTCCATGTAGTACGTTGAGAGGTAGTGTTCTTTACGTTCAACAGGAGCGATCCATCTTCCCAATGTAGCCTGATCGTTTGTCTACTAGCTCTTGCAGTTTGTAGTCCCTTTGTATGTACTTCTTCCTTGTATTCCATCTTGATGGTGGATTTGTGAGCTTTCCAAAACTTCTAGTTTCTCAAAGGAGGTGGTCAATGTTGATTATGAGCAACTCTCGGTGGTGGATGGCTTCGTTGCTCTTGTAGTGGTCACCCTGATGTCCTCTGATTCTGCCAAAGATGGCTTTCATAGTTTTGATGCCAAGTACTTGTAACCCATAATGGATGATGGGTCAGTGCATTAGTGCATGGGTTGGACGAGATATGTGCCTGGTGCATGGCCTTGTAATATAGCCCTATGCATGCGTACTTGGAAAATGCATGGGAAGAAGTATGGTGCAAGAAATTGGGTCTTGAGCGAAGTGCTCAAGGGTGTGCCGACGAAGAGGTTTCCTAATCTATCATGGTTATAGTGTTGTTGAAGCATGCATATCTTACCATGTTGAAAGTTTTGTTGATCTTCATCTCTCCGTGGTGTACTCCATCATGATGATTGACCATCAGCTTGTCTTCCGTTGGCGATGGTTCGCATTGGGGATTCATCAAACACACAATCCCATTCTTTCTTTTTTTTTTTTTTTTTAATAACAAGGTTACAAAACAAGAAGAAAGATCGTAGTTTCAATAAAATATTTTTCATATGTCCACTGTGTTGCATGTGCTTGGGATTCTCAATTGTGTCTATGCATGGCCGTGTAATGTGGCCCTAGATTAATCCAAACTTTGGAAATGCATGACCTGAATGGTGCAAAAGACAAGGTTATGCCAAAGGCACATGGTTGTTGTTGGTCGAGGCTGCTTGATGTTAATTCTAGACTTGATGCAATCTTTGTTTGGAGGTGTCGATTGAATCTTGCAATGATGTAATCCTCCTTATAGGGATCCATTTGAGAATGGTACGTGGCTGTGTGGAGATCACTTCTGGCCCCTTCATCGTGGAATGGTGTCAAAAAGTTGGTATCCAGCATGGTTGGCTCTTTGATTTTGTGGAAGCTGCTAATACTTTTGGCTTCCAAACCCATACCCTTTTTGGTTGCCTTTTTATGATTGTCAGAGAGGTGGGTTGATCAACATTGGTTCTTTGTGCCTGGTGTTGACCCTTGCTTCTCCTTGGCGTCTTTGTGGAAGCTTTGCTTGGAAGGGAGATGTGTGGTGTTTGTGCATGTAAGAGTGTCTTGGGTACCCACATTTGTAATCCTCCTTTTTGAGCTGCAACTAACTCCTTTGGCACCCAAATTCGTACGTTATCATGGTCGGCCTCCCTCGATTGCTTTGGTACCCAAATTTGTCGAAGACCGTAGGATTGAGATGGTCCTTGTTTCTTGATGCTTCTTTCAGCCTGGTTGGCTTGCCTCACTGGGAAGGGTTGTGGCAAAGCTGGTGGTTCTTCTTCTTTTCGTACCCAAATCTGCTTCATGCCTTGAGCTTCTTTCTTCTTGAATTCTGTTTCTCTAGTTGATGTAGCAGATGTCTTTTTTGCTCTCCTCTTTGGTCGAGTTACACTCGCATTAGTATGTGAGAGAGAAGAGAGGTTTGCTGGCCTATGAGCTTGTGCTTCCATGATTGAGTCCTTTTGCTTTGTAGGGTTTGTGACACACACGACATTTTCTTTACAAAGATTAGATTCGAAAATGTGTGCCTGGTTTTGTGCGCATGCAATTCTCTAATTCTAATGTGATACATTGTTCATGTGCCCAAACTTGAAGGATTTGACTTCTTAGGTTCATGTTGACTGCATGGTCGTAAATCCAATCTTGACCCAAGACAAGTGGCTCTATAATGTCTTCATCATGACATACTAGCATTTTGACTTTCAGTGGAACATCGTGAAGGTAGATGGGAAGTTCCACCTCTCCCAAACAAGGGGTTTCCACACCTCCCAAACCTATGAGATAGGCTTCTATATGCTTTATGTTCAATTGCAAGTCTTGGCAGTATGAAAGTCTAACTGCACTAGTTGCTGCACCTGAGTCAATCAATGCTCTCACAGTTCTTGCATTCTTCCCTTGTCCTACCGCGATGTTCACAAAGGGACGTCGATCAATTATTTGAGAAGCAATTGCACTTGATGTTTGACACATGGCCATGTGGTATCTTGGGGCCTCATGATTGATATCTAGGCCTTGGCGTCTTAACTTATTTCTCCTAATGCGTTCTCTTGCCTCTACCTGTGCTTCTTCTCTAACCCTTAATTCTTCTTCTTTTCGCTTCTTAGCAGTGTTGAGTCTCTTTAGCATATCCTCTGTAAGAGGTTCTTGATATAGCTTGACTCGACAACCACTGATATAGTTTGATAAGACATCGCCTTCTAGTGTGGCCAATTGAACTGCACCACTAGTGGAAATTCTATTAATGATCATGGGTCCATATCCTCTTTTTTCCAATTTACGGGCATGTTGCTTTAAGTGTATAAACCAACACTAGGTCTCCCTCTTTCAATCCTTTATCCTTGATATGTGCATCAAAGTATGCCTTTTGCCTTTTCTTTGCAGCATAGATGCCTGCAACCGCACGTAACCTTGTCTCACCTAATCGTTCTAGATCAAAGGTCCTAGAGGATAATTCATGTCCATTCCACTCATGCTCTTGTGCTACTTTTAAAGTTGGGATTAGGAAGTCCAATGGTAGCACAACATTCTGTCCGAAGACCATCTGAAATGGGGTGGCATTGAGTACCGTTTTATAGGCAACTCGGTAGGCCCAAACAACATGATGCAGTTGTTTGTCCCAATCAGAGCGTTTGTTATTTACGAGTTTTGTCAATACGTTACATAGGATCTTATTCGTGCTCTCAGCTTGTCCGTTAGCTTATGGATGATAGGGGGCAAACTTCTTATGTATCACCAAGAATTCTTGGAGGAGATTTTCAATGACTTCATTCAAGAAGTGTGTACCTCTATCACTAACTAACTCTATAGGTAATCCATATCTCGTGAACACATTCTCAAATAAGAACTTTGCCGTTGTTTGAGCATCATTCTTTGTTGTGGCTTTGACTTCTACCCACTTTCTGAGGTAATCTGTGGCTACAATAATGTATTCGGCATGGGAGTTTCTAGCTGGAGGGTTGATAGGACCTACAAAGTCTATACCCCATTTTGAAAATGCACGCCCTCCCATCATTGGCCTCAAAGGCATCTCATCTTTTTGAATTGGGTACTAGGCACGTTGACATGTGTCACATTTCTTCACATAGGTATGTGCATCCATATGAAGAGTGGGCCACCAAAGTCCTGAGAATAGAATAGTCTTAACTACTCGGTCAGGACCAAAATGTCCGCCTGCAACACTGCTATGGGCAGTTTCTAAGACTTTCAAGTAGTCTGATTCGTGAACGCACAATCTTAAGTAACCATCTTTTCCTCTTCGATATAGGTTGTCTCCTACGAAGGCGTATTCTTTAGCTTCTTGCTCCATGCTTCATTTCCTTGCTAGACTAGCCTCCTTGGGTAAGGTTCCCGATCTCATGAATTCTACTAGTGGAGCACTCCAGTTTGGAATTAATGACACGTGATAAAGGGTGGCATGCTCCACGGGGGGGTTTCCCTTTGCACACTGGACAATTTTTAATCCACTCATGAACTTCTTTGTCCATGCTAGGCCAATACACTCCTAAACGTTTAAGATTCTGCAGTGTTCGTTGCTTAGAATAGTGATTCCCTAGAAATCCTTCATGGGCTTGTTGTAACCAACTACTATGTTCATCGTCCTCGACACAACAAGCTAGAACACCTTCCGTATCTTGTTTATACATGCTTCCTGCCATTATTTGATATTTTTGTGATTTTACAATTTCATCTTTGTTTGTTTTTACATTCTTATTTGCAGGTCCGAAAGTTAGGACTGGCACCAACACATTTGCCCATTTAGAAACAACTTCTAGATTGAACAGATAAGCGTCGGGCAATTCATCAGCTACTCCTTGAGGTGACTCACCTCAAGTGATGCGCGATAGGTGATCCGCTCTGAGGTGGGTCTTACCTTGCCTAACAACCACTTCAAAATCATATTCCATTAGTAAAAGGAACCATCTTACTAAGCGTCCTGTGTTGCAAGGTTTATTGACCAAGTATAATAAGGCTTGATGATCAGTGAAAAATTTGAACTTGTTGGCCAATAGATAGTGTCTAAACTTCTTTACTGCATATACCATGCCTAATCCTTCTCTTTCGGTTGTGGTGTAGTTTCGTTCAGCAGCGTTCAATTGCCTACTAGCATATGCTATAGGCAAATCTAAATTCCCTTCACCAGTTGGTTGTGATAACACACATCCTATTGCATAATTGGATGCATCCACATGTACATGGAATGGCTTTGTCCAATCAGGAGTGGTCAGTATTGGCGCTGTGCACAAGCGTTTCTTTAGCTCATTGAAGGACTTTTCGCAGTCATCGTTCCACTCAAAATTTGTCAACAAGGCATAAAGAGGTTTAGCTATGATTGCATACATGTGAATGAACCTGCGGTAATATCCACAATGGCCCATGAAGGCTTGTACCTCTTTAACATTCCTTGGCCTCGGCAACTCCGCTATGGCTTTTAATTTATCCTCATCTGTTGATATTCCATTCTTAGACACAATATGACCTAAGATTTTACCTTGTCGTACCATGAACACACACTTCTCTGGGTTCAGACACACTCGATATTCTCTACACTTGTTGAAGATCTGTCTGAGCTCAGGGATGTGGTATCTTCGCTCTTGGGAATGAGCACATAAATCATCCACATATACTTCTAAGCTCTTTCACAAGAACTCTTTGAAGACATGACACATGAGCCATTGAAAGGTTGCAGGTGCATTGGTGAGCCCAAATGGCATCACCCGAAATGCAAAGATTCCCCACTCTGTGGCAAAAGTTGTTTTATGTTGATCTTCTGGGGCAATGGCTACCTGATTGTAACCTGAAAATCCATCAAGGAAGCTATAAACTTCCTTGCCTGCCACACGCTCCAATAAATGTTCGGTGATTGGAAGTGGATAACTATCTCTGATTGTAGCAGCATTAACTTTTTTAAGGTTAATACACACACGTAACTTTCCATTCTTCTTGGGCACCACTACAATGGGGGACACCCATTCAATATGCTCAATCTCATAGATGAACCCTGTCATTATATGTGTAGGGCTTATGTTTGGTGGGCTTGGCATCTGCTATCATGGGGATCGTATGAGAACAAATTTTCGGATCTACTCCCTTCAAGTCTCTATAGTGCCATGCAAACACGTCCCTGTATTCCCTTAATAACGCCACCAACTCTACTTCCTCTTCTTTACTTACGTCATCTCCTATGTATGTACATCTCTCTTCGTTCTCTTCGATGGTGAGTACAATTTTTTTGGTCTTTTCTTTGTTATTATATGCTTCTCCTGTTGTGGCCTCTCTCTTAGGCATTCGTACCAAGATTTTTCGGTCTTCCACTTCATATTTCTTGAAATTTTATGGTACTTCAAATAATTGCTCCTCCTCTCCTTGTTTCGCTACTTTTCTTTTCTTTTTCTTTTGACTACCTTCATTCCCATCCTTTGAATTTACCGTTTTGATGCTTGTGAGAGGTTCTTCTTCTTTTTGTGTAAATACTCCTATGTCTTCTAGATAGTGCTTCTCTGAAATAAAGCAACTATCCATCACAATGGACTCTAGATCATCATCATTCTCTTCCTCTTCTATGAAGTCGTTAGAGTCACATTCTTCTAGCAGGGGCTGGCACATGAACACTGAAATATCATATCCCTCCTCATCACAATGAGGTGTCCATTGTTCTTCATTGACAGCAATGTCCATGGTGGCTAAGATTTCTGCCCAACCATGAGGCTCAAATTCCTCATCTGGAAATATCATCGGCGTATAGGCTGGGTCTCGAACTGGTCTATCTCCTTGAGAAGTTCCTTTTTCTCTTGCCTTTAAGCGTTTCTCCTCTTCCTTTGCAACCTTGCACATCCACAAATGAGTATCTTCATGCATCCAAGATGTATCAGATGAACTCTTAGAATGCACAGAGATTGAATCTTCTTGATCCTTGTGGATAGGATTCCACTGTAGGGATGGTACATCTCTGAAGGTGTAATCCTTCAAATTGACCTTGGTTGTGACTCCTAAGCGCTGCAAGTACAAGGAGTTGGTTCCCCAATCCTGTACAACTTGCAGTTGTCGTAGGAAGGGTCTTCCTAGGATCATCTCGTAGACATTATTTTTTTCAAAGTCACATATAGCAAATGTGTGTTCAAACTCTACACCACAGGTGGTTAGAGTTATCCCTTCGAGCAATCCTAGAGGTCTTTCATAATGACCGTTGGCCATTTGAAGAGTCATTCTAGTTGGTCTTAATGTGGGCTTGCCCCATCGCTTCCACAAGGAGGTGGTTGCAATAGCAGCCCCAACACCTGAATCTATGATCGCTTTGGTTGTGTAACCTTGGTAGGTGATTGGAAGATAAGTATTACCTTCTTCACCTTCACTCATGTCCCCTATCTTATCAAGAGGTATCTCTGGAACTTTCTCTTTAGAGCTTGCTTTTGGCATTTTGGAATCAAGTTCGGGAACCTTATCCTTCACGTGATTCCATAGCTCAGGTTTCGCTTTGAGCAGCTCCTCTACCGTGAGATGACACTGAACCTTAGTGTTCTTCACTACGTCAGTGTTTCTTGGAACCACCGAGTCTTTGTTTCTGATCACTATCTTGGGAGCTCTGATCTGGAGAGATTCATATTCCCATGGGCTTGTGAACTGTGGCAACTCTTGTAAGGAATTAGATTCAAAATCTAATCGTTCATCTTCTTGTTGCTCTGTTTGGTCTCCATAGACAGATGGGATGTCTTCGGGAAACTGGTCATGAAGATCATCAATCTCAAGAATAGGAGGGGGAACATCCTTCTACTTGGCCCATTTTGCTTCTTGTATTTCCCGCAAGAACTTTTGAGTGTGCTGTTGAATTGAAAGAGGTTCTCCATCATCTATGGAGTCAGGAACATAGAATTTCTTTGGTGATGAGCTTTCTCTTTCAATAGTTAGTTGAGCATGTGGAGGTAAGGAAACTTGCGGTTTATTTACCAATTGCTCTAATCTTTCTAGTAAGCCTTGGAAGTGCAAACCCGGTGTAATAGCATTCGTCTGATTGAATGATTGATTGGCCTCGAACATAGCTTGAGCCAATTCCACCATTTTAATGCACATTTTTGTCCGTTCAATCTCTAAATCTGCTCTAGTGTAGCTCTTGTCTAGGTTTGCAGGTGTTGGCCCTTCTTGAAGTCGAGCCTGGTATGCCTTGAACAACATGTCCAAGTCCTCTGGGGTTGGATCTGCAAGGACATACCCTGATTGTGGTGGTCTATTTACACTGGTTGGTGGGTGGGGATGAGGTGGTGTGGATGGAGCTTTGACCTACGAGGGGCTTTGAGAGGCAATATCTTCTATTTTTGTTTTTGCATCTTTCAAGCTTTCTTCTAGTTCGGATAACTTTTTGGTCCACTTACGATTGGTCTTCTCTCTAGTATCCTTCCATGTTCTTGTTCTTCTCTTACTAGGCTCTCCTGATTCACTTGGCTCTGATTGCTGAGCTAGTTTATCTTTTTGTAAGGCTTGTGCCCTGGTTACTGCATGTATAGGAGCCACATTATCACTACTGGAACTTGAATCCCTTGCTAGGCCTACTACATTAATGGGTGTAACCTTTGGTGCACTAGCGGGATGTCTGGGGCAATCTCTCAGGAGTTGTTCTTTGCCACACTCTAGACAAACAACTTGTATCGTGATGTTCTGCCCTTGTGTCGGAGCTAGTGTGTGGGGTTGTTGTTGTCCTGGTATAGGTTGAGGTTGGCCATAACCTCCATGTTCATACAATCTATTAGCTCTTTGTGGTCCTGGACATGAGTTATACCTAGGAACTTCTCTACCTTGTTCTCTAGTAGGGTACCCATATGGTCTACATTGGGGTGGTACAAATGGTCGTGGTTGTCTATTCATTCGATAGTTTTCGGTGTTGTAGTTGATGTACTTCTGCTCACTATAAGAGTACATGTTAGGCTCTTGAGTTGGTTGTCTACTGTAAGGGTAAGGTTGTGATAACCCTAATGCTTCTCCGGTGCAAACATGAGATGGATGATCACCACCGCAAAGTGTGCAACTTCCTAACATTGGCATTCTCAAGGAAGAGTTCTGGTAGTTCATTTGTCCTTGTACCCCTAATTTCTTGGCCACTAACTCTGTCACTTCCTCCACATAACTCAGACTAGAAGTTTCATTGCTCCTTGTATCCTCTATTCTGGTTGGATCTTGTGTGATTTGGAGATCCTCAGCTAAGTTGTCTTCCAAATCTATGCACTCCTGAAGACACTCACTTAGGGTTTGCAGACGTTTTACGTATACTAAGACTCTCAATGTTCCATTGGTTAGACCTTCTAAAAATAGGGATATCATTTTTTGCTGAGAAGATCTCTCTGTCATAGGGCATCAGGCTACGTATTGCTTAAATCTTCGTGCTGCATTTTTTACTGTCTCATTAGGAGCTTGTTTGAAACTATGTAGTAAGGATGATGAATTGTGCTTGATCCCTCGCTTAGTGAATTCCCAAATAAGTTCTTGGAAGAATCGTTCGATATGTTCAAAGCAATTTGGATCCAAGGATTGAAACCAGGTCAAGGCTATTCCTGTGAGGGTTAGCCCAAAGGATTCATATTGCATGAAAAAGTCATCCACTTGCTCCGCTCGCAACACCTACGTGAATTCTGCAATGTGGTCATAGGGCTCTCCTGTGCCATCGTAACGATTTCTCATACATTTGGCCAATTGGATTGGTCTCACTCTTTTACCTGGCTCTGGGGATTGCATTATGATGGGGACACCTTGGGGCGGTTCTGTCCTAAAGGTAGGTCTATTCAAATTTCCCATTCTCTGGCTAGAGTGGCCGTGGGGGTTGATTCTTGGCATGTTGAATTGTTCATGTGGTCTATCGGGTATACTACCTTGGCTCATTTGTCCTAACGTCACATTTTTTGTTCTTTGTTGGGTTTCGAATGGGTTTTGCGAGGTAGTTGCTGATCTCGAGCTAACGCTCCTCTTTCATTAATCTGATTAGGGTTTTCAATTACTACATATATCTGGCCCATCTTGTCCCTATAGACTCCACTTTCATACTTGACAGCTGGTCTTGGAATTATGTCGGATTTTGTGGTGTTTATCATTCTTGCTACTGTCCTCTGTAGACCATCAAGGTAGATGGGTATTCCGTGTAAGTTGGTGGATATGTATTGAAGAGACATCCTATATTCCCCTTCCATTGTGGACATAAGGCCTTCCCTAGGTATGGAACTATGCATGTCTTTAGAAGCCAAGAGTCCCTCACAGTTAAGTGACATTTTTGACTCACTTGTCTATGAACTCAGCATGTGGTGTTAACCCCTGAGTTGACTTGGTTGTGCAGTTGAACTTAGTTTCAAGTGATTTGGTACTTTATCTATCTCTTCCTAAGTATCAACTTGATCTTAGGTTCATAAGCCTTGTCTCCAAGTCCACAATTGTCCTTTGAACTGCTCAAAATCTTGTGGAACCCCTTGTTTCCTACTCCAACCTGAGGGTCAACTTAAAAATACCCTATCTAATAATCCTGGTATTAATTTTACCATAACCAGTCGATGTTTTTGTTGTACTCCTCACGAGCTTTCCAACAAACCCAAGATCACTCCGAACGGATTTCGTATGAGAAAGTTATGCCAGTTCAGGGTTCTGGGGATTAAAACAGGGAAACATGATCTCTCAGGAAATGCTTCAAAACAGGCGATACACGATACTTATCAAGTATCGCGATACTTGGAAGCAGACGATACACGATACTTACCTTGTCACAATACTCGATATTTGGGATGTCACGATACACGATATTTGGGAAATATCGCGATACTTGATGTTCACGATACTCGATACTCAGAGAACACGATACTCGATACTTGGTAGGTATCGCGACCAGGATCACACGATACACGATACACGATACACGACAAGTATCGCGAGGAAATTCAAGACGATACTCGATATTTGCCAGGTATCGGGAAAGTAGTATCCGCGATACACGATATCCAACAAGTATTGCGATCAGAGACTCACGATACACGATACTTGAGCAAACGGGATACTCGATACACGATACTTGGGAAGTATCACGATCGGGGATCTCACGATACTCAATACTTGGTAAGTATCGCGATCAGGATCACACGATACACGATACTTGAGCAAACGCGATACTCGATACACGATACTTGGGAAGTATCGCGATCGGGCAGCCACGATACTCGATACTTGGTGAAGTATCGCGATCAGGGATCTC
This sequence comes from Ceratopteris richardii, assembly GCA_020310875.1. Classification (NCBI taxonomy): domain Eukaryota; kingdom Viridiplantae; phylum Streptophyta; class Polypodiopsida; order Polypodiales; family Pteridaceae; genus Ceratopteris; species Ceratopteris richardii. The sequence goes on from CM035410.1 coordinate 165,973,142, forward strand.
GCAATACTCGATACTTGTGAAGTATTGCGATACTCAACCACAGGAGATCACGATAATTGTCAGGTATCGCGATACCTCAACCGCGGGAGAAACACGATACTTGGATTTTTTGGAGTCCAAATTCAAAACTTTTTGCAAATATGAGTACCTTGTGTCCTCCTTGTCACTGCTATGTGTCTGTAGGTGCCAAATCTTCCTTCAAACCTGCGATATTGCACTCACGATACTTGGCGCAGGTTTTGTCACGTCCGGGGCTGTTCACTCAATTTTTGGGTATATTGAGGTGTATTTCTGCAGCGTTTCAGCTTCGCACCCTCTCTAAGGCTCTTTCTCACAACCACAAGTGAAAAATGAGGTGAATGTATGCTAGAGAATGGAAAAAACTGAGAAAATGAAGGTGGGTGGAGATGGTGATGATGATGAAGATGAAGGAGAAGAAAAACTCAGAAACTGAACTGAAAATGGTGATTTTTTTACCTTCCAACGTCGCTACTCTACGTCTTACCGTCACACGCTCGTCTTCCAAGCTCTCTCCCCGGCAACGGTGCCAAATTTTGGTGTCACTCTAGCACAATGGTGAGTACCAACGTGAGGAGATACACCTCATAAATGTCAATCCATGGAGACGTGAGGACTAGTATGAAGACTATGAGCAAGTGATGGCACAAGTGCGTGAGTGAAAGCGCACATGCATGCACACACATACACACACATACACACACATGCGCACAAGGTAAGAGCAAAGAGTGGAACAATGGAAGATCTTCGATTGCCCAAGAGCTCTCTTACAAGGCTGAAATCTACAACAAGCTAACCTCTCAAATGAGCTTTCCAGCCCTTTTTATAGTTTTTGAGTGGTTTTGGTCCTATCCAGACCTAGTGTCCGGCCTAGTTAAAAATTAGGTTCTCGGGCTTATTTGGGGGCTCAAACCGAATCTAAAAATTATGAAAATTGGTAGTATGATACATCTAATACTCCTCAAGCTCAAGAAATCCTTGGCTTGAACAAAATGGAGTTGTAAAAATAGAAAATGGTATTTACAATGATTTTTAGTGATAAAAATCACTATTTTTATAGGGATTTCTTCTGAAAATTTGACAGGTGCTTCTTGGAGCTCCCTACTTGCTCCTTCTTCTTGTGTCTCCACTTCCTTGATGCGCTTTTATGCCTGTGCTTGACCTTGAGCTTCAACACTCATCTATATCCATGAGATCCAGGCCTTCCTCTTGTCTTTGATCTTCTGTAGTTGTGAATTCTTCATTCTGATTCAAGTCATACAGGATGTCTTCTATGCTTTGGTTGACCTCTTGTTCTGTAATTCCTTCTTCTATTTCTTGAGCATTCTTCTTTTCCACTATTTCCTCTTCTGTTTCCTTGATTTGATCTGTATCCTTTTGTTTATTGGCTGGACTACATAACTGAACTCCTTTTTCTACTTCTACTTTTCCTTCATCCACTTTGAAATTTATTTGTTGTGAAGGTTTTGTCCATATTGACTTTAATCCTGAATCCACTAACCCACAACTGAATTCCTTTCTTACTTCACTCTCCTCTTCTATCATCACTGCTTTTCCTTTTAGTAATCTTCTCTCTTCTTCAAGACTAACCTGCTTTGCTGCTTCTTCTTGGACTTGCTTTCCTTGGGGCTTCTCTCTTAAGTCTTCTGGTGTTTGATGTTTTTCAGTGGCCTGTATTATTGAAGGGCTTTGGTGTGCAGAACAAGAGGAGGAAGGAGGAGATGGAGCGAGAGAGAAGAGAGGAGAGACGCGCGGACATGCGTGGGAGCCTCGAAACCCACATAATGTTCTCTCGTGAGGCAATGCTCTATATATGATGTATATATATGAATATGGGGGTAAGGTCACATGACCCTTACATCCCCAACAATCTCCCACTTAAGGGTCAATATGACCATAAGTGGTAACATATACAAAGAATGATGTAGGACTATACAATAATGTACAGGAAGATTCCGGATCTCTACCCATATGAATCATCCTACACCAACTGCCTCAAACAAGGTGTATCCATGCACCTCAAACTGCTCTAGACTCATATCAATAAGAGTCGAGCTCACATCTGACTGATGCAAGAACTGATGAAGTTCCTGCAAAGCTCCCACTCGCTCTATGCCTATGTCAATCATCGAACGACTAACAACTCCAAGTGCAAATGCTCCAATAGCAACTGCAATGTCTGGTCTCGAGCATAACAACTCGTACATCAGACTCCCGAATGCTGACGAAACATGTGCTATCCTGGCTAACCTAAGTATGTCGGCCATGCCTGTATCCAAGGCATCCAAAGCACCATCATCAAGATCAACATGTCCTGACATATCTGTGTCAACATCTGGCATGAGCGAATCCAAGAATGACTGCATAACTACTGACTCCTCAGCATCTAAATCAGCCATGCTCGTAACCAAGGATGTATCTAGCTGTGCATCCTAAGATCTAGTATGCTCTAATATACAATGTGTATCATAAGAGCTATCATGATCTACCACACCAAGTGTATCATCATGCTCCACATGAGCTAACTGCACAACATCAACACCAAGGTCAAACTGATGATCAAACTCTAACTGAGTATCGTCACAATGCTCTACATGAGCATCCACATCATGCTCTAAAGCATCCAACTGATCATCCAAAGTATGCTCCATATGAGCATCCATATGATCAACCAAACCATGCTCTATATAAGCATCGTGAGCATCCAAAACATGCTCTACATGTGCATCCATATGAGCATCTGAATCCTGCCATACATGTGCATCATGAATGTCGTCAGACCTATCTGTAGGTAGACAAAATGAGACATGACGAGTCTCACATCGCACATAAGGCTGAACTCCCACTGAGACGAGACGGTCTCTCACATGAAGTACCTGTAGTGGATACATGTGCCCAATCCTAGCACCTCGCATAAGCTGTCCCAACTGCAACTAAAAATGATGCTCACCAAGGAATGCATAACATCTGCTCTCTTGTAACTGGTTAACTGAAATCAAGCTCATAGAGAATGAAGGCACATAGCGTACATGTCTGAGCATAAGTGATGCTCCACTAGGTAGCATAAGACATACATCTCCTGCACCCTCAATATCATATGTCGTACCATCAGGCAACTGCACACATCCACGACTCTCACTTGAGAATCGATAAAACCACTCACGATATGGAGTAACATGAAAACTGGCTAATGCACCAAGCAACCAAGCCATATGTGTGCCATCCAATGAATAAGAGGAATCCAAAGATGAACCATAGGAGAAAGTGATATCACCATCACTAGCATAATCAACTGCCATAGACTCTCTTGAAACCACTACCTGACTTGCATCACATGCATATCTCTGACGTCGTGGTCGCATCTGCCTGAAGCAACGTCGTCGAATATGGCCCTCATGACCACAATGCCAACATCGAAGTCGTCGATGTGATCTATGTCTCACATGAGTCAATGGACTCGTATACATATCATGTAGTCTCTGCCATAATGCACTACTCGTCTCCTCATACATAACAGACTCATATATAGAATCCACAAGCTGTAACCGGATAGTGGAGCTGGCCAATGCATCCATATCTATCCATACGTGGTCGGGCATGTCACGAGGCCTCTGTGCATCTCTATGCACATACATGTGTAACCCTGCACGAACCAATGTATGCCACATCTGAGCTTTCCATCTCGGAAAGTCAGTACCATCGAATCGAGAAGACACCATGCTGGCAATCCAAGACTAGCAATGCAATAAGAGACTAGAAACAATACTCTATCCTCAATAGGATCACATCTGCATATCCATATGCATAACTCACATCATAACTGTATCGTTGGAGAAGAAACCATGTGAATCGCCAATCACGTAACCATGCATCTAGTATGCACATAAAACCATGAGCATAAGCCTGCTCACCAAGTCTCCAAAGTGACCAAATAGATGTGAATGAATCCTGGGAAAATTTTAGCAGAGTATCCCCTATAAACTGAGCAATCAAACAAGATAACCAATAACCAAAGAACAATAAGTAACTTGTCACCACCTATCACTGATCTAATAAAAAGATACTGGCAAGTACATGTGCCCAAAAACTAATGGCAATACACGCCAATACAATGGTAATGCACCTCCCACTCAAGAATGAATCCTGCAAGATGGTCCAACCTGTCACGAACAACCTGTGACCAAGTCCAAGTGAATGGAGATAAATAATGATCCAAAGCTATCGCACAAGCTTCAAGATCCACTAGAGCTCCTTTCTAGCATAAAAGTCGGTGAAATTTTGGCAGCATCTCCTCTGTAAAATGGACTCTAGAACCTAAATAACAATGTGGGAATCACCATCCACATATGCAAAGAATCACACTGGCAAATATATATCAATCAATGACCAAATGCTAATAATGGTGACAAACGAATGTGTAACTGAGGCTCCAATCTGGATCTTGTACCTGCAAAGAAAACATAGATACAAGTACCAAACAAGATCCAAAATCAACTCTCACAAAAGTATGTGCAACCAACAAGTAAATCCGTAACCAAGTGGCATAAGCAAGATATAGGCCACAATGCCACTGTACATCCATGATCGAACTCATGATGACATAAACCTCAAAAAAGAGTATACCACAATGTCATCTTACATGCCAAACACATGACAAGATCATGCTCTACTCTCATATGGAGGAGCTACCACAGTGATCATACATGTACTATGCCTTCAAGCTCTAAGAATAAGAGCTTGCACACCAAAAATTCTCTCTCGAAGAAGTTCCAAAGCAAATTCAACCTCCAAGTGCAATTAGGGTTATTATAGTGAAAATGTGCTGCTCTGTGTTTTGCTGTTTCAAAGGTGATAACCTCTGAATCTGAACTTTTGCTCTTTAGCAAACTTCAAGATCTTATTCTTAGCTACATAACGAGATAAAGAACACCTCAATCGGAGGTGTGTAGCTCAAGATATGCTCAAAACAAGCACCTGTTATCAATTTCACTTTCACTTGCAACAGAACTGCTCTGTATTCTGAAATTTCGGCAACCTAAAACTCAGAATTTGGATCTGAGTTCTTCTACAAAGTTGTATCTATCTTTCCAAGCTACGAGCAACAAGTTGAATCATCGCATTCTAAGCTGTAGAACTCAAGTTATGACAAAAAAACCGACCTGTTGTCCTACTTAATGTAGATTCGCCTTCTACAATTCTCTGCGTTTTTCAAATTTTCGGCACTTCAGAAGTCCGAAACAGGTTCTGCGCCCTTCTACAAAGTTGTAGTTCTCTGTGTTAGCTACGCACAAAACTTTAAAACGCATCAATCCGAGCTTCATAGCTCAAGTTACGGCCGAAATACTAAACTGCTGTTGAGAGATGTCGAACTGCACTTCTACCTCTTCTCACCTAAGCTTCCATTGAAGCTTCTTGCACACCAGCCTTCAGCATGCTCTGATACCAATAAAGGGCTTTGGTGTGCAGAACAAGAGGAGGAAGGAGGAGATGGAGCGAGAGAGAAGAGAGGAGAGACGCGCGGACATGCGTGGGAGCCTCGAAACCCACATAATGTTCTCTCGTGAGGCAATGCTCTATATATGATGTATATATATGAATATGGGGGTAAGGTCACATGACCCTTACATCCCCAACAATTATCACATTAGGTGTACTAGGTACTGAGAAATTCAAACTTTTTAACAAAAAGTTTTCAATATCACTTTTAGAGTCTGAAGAGAATTGAGAAGAGCCTGCTATTCCTGATTTTTCTAGTTTTGACTCTTCTACAGCAGTAGATTCCTTCTGGTTCCTTTATTTTACTATCACTTCTTCTGTTTCCATCACTAATACAGGTTCTGCTACTGATTTTCCTTTACTTTTCTTGGTTAACTTCTTCTTCTGTACAGGTTTCTTCTGAATCTTCTTCTTTACTACAACTGTAGTTCTTGTTTCAGGCGGTCCTTGTAGCTCTTTGAAATATGCTAACAGTTCCACTTCGTTTTTGACAAACACTTCCTCTGTCTCAGCTGCCATCATCTGATCATGCAGTTCTTCATAGTATTCTACTTCCTCTTGAATCCAATCTGTTGCTTTGCAAGAGTAATCCTCCAACATCTTTTGATATCGGGCTTCATATACTGCCCTTTTATTATTACCTTGAGTCAAGTAGGTATACAACTGCTCTTTGCTTGTCTGAGGTGGATGAGGGTCTTTTGAAGACTGCACCTGCTTCTGAGCAGCTTCATGCTCCTCCTTAGTTGCTTCTACCTGCTCCAATTCAACTTTTTTTAGATCTAATCTCCTTTTCTTTACAGGAACAACTTCCTCTGAGATTCCCTTTCTTTTCCTCTCTGCTCCCCTCATGCTGGGTTGGCCTTCTGATTCTCTTACAGATATCTTCCTTGAAGGACTTTTGATTCTTGCCATCAAATTTCTGAAATATTGGGCCGCTGGAGCCAATTGTAATTGATCCTCCATCCCTAGAACATGATATATAATCCTCGTTAAGAATTGAGCTCCATTCATATACTTCTTCTGCTCCCAGTGTTTAGCTGCTTCCTTCAATTGCTCATGTATATATGGTGTTACATCCATCACTCCAAAGGGCTTAGTTCTGTCCTTATTGTTGAACATAATCAGTGTTACTGGTTTGTGTGGCATGGTGTATCTTGGCAGTTTTGGGAAACAGAAATATTGCAAAAACATTTTGATGGCATATTTCTCAATTTCTCTTCCTTTGAAATCAGGAAATTTAGAATATCTTGTATATGTTTCTTTATTCTTCTTAACAAAGCTGTTATCCAACTTAGTTCCCATTGGATAAAACTGAAGGGCTGCCCTGATATGCTCTGCTTTTATAGTAATATTCGCCTCCTGGTTTTCTTTGTCCTTGACTTTACACCGGAAATATGCCTCATTGCCCTTCCCAACTTCGAACAAGCTGTTCATTACCTGTGCCACTCTTTCAAAGTCTATGAAAAATATAGGTTCATCCAGCAGCTTGTGTAATCCCACTGCTTTCCACCTTTTGTAATTGACTGCACTTTTCTGGAATTTGTAAAACTCCTGACACAGCATAGTGTACTTGTAACCTCCAACTCCCACTATAAATATGTGCTGGCCAATAATACCTAGAGTTTCCTTGAGTTCCTTGACTATCTTTTCTGCTTCTGGAATCTCCTGCTCCTCATCAGATTCTAATTCTACTGTCTCCATTGTTGCTTCATTGTCTAAGAACCAATGTCCTCTAGACAGAGTGACTAAGTCTGCTTTGAACTGATGGATTGGTAGTTCCTTTGAATTCACCATTCTGGAGAAAATGCAATATAACACAAAAAAGAAAAAACTCCACCCACATGAGTCACATGAAATTAAGAATAATATTTGTTTTGAGATGAAATGAAAGAAAAATGAAAATAAAATCTCAATTAAATCTTGACTTCCTCAAAAAATTCAACTAAGTGATCATTACTTGTGTGGCAAGATGTCTAGTGCCCTCTTCCCTTCTGACAGCTTCTTATAAAGAAAGGAAAGATTTGAAAACTATAAATAGTTGAAAGAAATTGAGTTAAATTAAAAAATAAAATATATGAAAAAATAAAAATAATAAGAAAAATAGAAACTTGCTACACTTCTACCTATATCTTGCTTTGTGCTCTATAACTTATAAAAGAAGAAATGAATAATTTTTTCTCTTTTTTCTTTTCTTTCTCTTTTTCTCTTTTTTTAAAAAAATAATTTCTCTCCCTTTTTTTAAATATTTCTCTTTTTTCTTTTCTTTATCTTTTTCTCTCTTTTTTTTAATAATTTCTCTCTCTCTCTTTTTTTTTTAATATTTCCTTTCAACTTCCTTTCTTCCCCTCCTATTTCTTTTCTCAGAAAAAGGATAAGGTAGAACAATTTGCCATTTTTTTTCAAAAAATGTCAAAATTTCTTCTATGTGACACTCTGATTTTCTTATCCAAGATCCTAACTGCATCTCAGATGATCATGTCCTTTTCCATTGATTTAGTTCTGATTTTTTTACCCAATAATATTTAATCTTTGCTAACCCTATTCTGTGAATACACCCGTCTTCATTTGATGAGCTGTGGTTGAAATTTTTTGGCTTCCATATCCATTTTGTTCTGGGAATTTGTTTTGATGAGCAGGCCTTGTGTGTACTTTGTTTCCACATCCTTCTTGTTTTGATGTCCTGATACTTCTGATTATACCCTAATTGCCACCTTGCTTCTATCTCTTCACCCTCTTTTGCTTCTTCAATTTGTTGCTGGTTTTGATTAAATGAAGCTTGATCCTTTAGTAATTGTATTGATAATGTCCGTGTGTCTTTTAATGAGAAAGTAAATCCTTCCAGCTCTGAATCATGAAGCTCCTGTTGATCTTCTTGTTTTTCAATACTCCACAAGAATATTAAAAACCTTTTGTCATTTACTGTTAATTTGAGCTTCATTTTTTCAAAATCCAGTATTACTCTACCTTGCCTTAACCGGTTGTCCCAAAATCAATTTTTCAGTCATCAAGTGATCTGGCCATTCTTCACAATCTATTTTCATATATTCTGTATTGAACTTAACTTTAAGAGAAGGTGAAGACATGCTTTGTATCATTTGTCCTTCCAAGGTTTTGATAAAGGTTTTGCTTTTAGTCCTTTTTAGGTTAAATTTATTCAACAAAGCTGAACTAATCAAATTCACTTGTGCACTTGAATCTATTAAAACCCTGATTTTTTCATCTTGACAATCCATAGTTATCAAAGGCAAATGTTCTTTTTGTTTTAGAGATGTTTCACACAGAAGGACTTCTCTAAGGTTTTTGGTTTTTCTTATCCTTTCCTTTGCCTCCTGTTGAGCCTCTTTTCTAATGTTTTCCTCTTCTTTTTTACTATTTTGAGTTTGGTATAATCTTCTCCATTCAGAAGCAGTTAATGGAAAGTCATACCTTTTAACTCTACATCCACTTATGAAGTTTGGCATGATTTCTCCATCTATGTTAGCTAGTTGGATAGATCCAATGTTACTGATCTGATGTATAATATAAGGCCCATGTCCTTTTTTCTGAAATTTCTTTTGATGTTCCTTTATTGTATATGCCAGAACTAGATCTCCTTCTTGTAGATCTTTTTCTTTAATATGAACATCATGATAAGCTTTTTGTCTTTTCTTGTCTGCATAGATGCTCATGATTGCTTGGAGTCTAGAAGCTCCCAGTTTTTCCAATTCTATTACTCTCTCAGACAATTCATGTCCAGTCCAATTGTATTGACTACCCACCTTCAGTGTTGGAATAAGGAGTTCTAAGGGCAAAACTGCATTTTGTCCATATACCAGATTGAATGGTGTGGTTCCTAATGCAGTTTTGTATGCCACTCTATAGGCCCATAGGACATGATTAAGTTGTAAATCCCAATCATTCCTGTTTGTGTTTACTAATTTTGACAATACAGTACAAAGTACTTTATTAGTACTTTCTGCTAACCCATTGGCTTGTGGGTGATATGGGGCTGACTTTCTATGAATAATCATGAAATATTCAGTTATGTTTTCTATGATTTGGTTCAAAAAATGAGTCCCCCTATCACTTACCAATTCAATTGGAAGTCCAAATCTGGTGATGATATTTTCATAGAGAAATCTAGCAGTAGTATGAGCATCATTTCTTTTTGTAGCTTTGGCCTCAACCCATTTTGTCAGGTAATATGTAGCTACTAGTATGTATTCAGCATGGGATTGTCTTGCTGGAGGATGTATGGGTTCAATGAAATCCAACCCCCATTTACTAAATGCTCTGGCTGAAATTAATGGAACTAATGGCATATTGTCTCTTTTATTTGGTTGACTCACCCTTTGACAAATGTCACATCTTTTCACATATGTTCTCGCATCAGGAAATAGGGTTGGCCACCAAAAGCCAGAATATAATATGAGTTTAGTAGTTCTGTCACTTGAAAAATGTCCTCTTGCCACTCCAGAATGTGCCATTTCCAACATTTCCAGATATCTATCTTCAGGAACCCAAATTCTTAAATATCCATCCATCCCTCTCTTATACAATTGTTCTCCTATCAGTTGATATTCTTTAGAGATCATTTGTAGATTTTTTGAGTCTGCACTAGCTCTTACTTGTTTTCCTTTCTTCTTCCTTTTCAATTCCTCAATGATGTTCTCACTCCATTTTGGATTTTTCTGAAACCAATATAGAGTTATAAGTTCTGAGTTTTGCAAGGATTGGCGTTCCAAGCAGTTAGCAATATATTTTGTTACGTCTTGAATCTTATTAGGCCAATGTACCCCCATCCTATTGAGATTACTTGGGGTGACTACTCTGGAAGCATGAGTACAAGGGTTCCAACAATGAGCTCTTTTCAGATATTCCTGTTGCTCCTCTTCTGGAGTACAATATTCCAATATGCCTGTATGGTTGAAGTGATACAAGTGCCCAGCTAGCAACATAAAGTTCCTGCTTTGTAATACTAAACGTGTGTTGTTTCCAAATGTTCTGCAAGGTCCCATGGTTAGCAAAGGTATTAAGGGCATGGCCCACTCAGGAACACTTTCTACTTTGAATAGATATGTATCTGGCAGGTCATCATCTAAAGGTGAACTTGGTTCTTTAGCCTGGATTCTAGACAAATGATCTACTCTCAAATGTGTTTTTCCTTGTCTTACCACCACTTCAAACTCAAACTCCATCAGTAAAAGAAACCATCTGACTATTCTACCAGTGTGACAAGGTTTGTTTACTAAATAAAGTAAAGCTTGGTGATCCACAAAAAACTTAAACTTGTTGGCCAAAAGGTAATGTCTATATTTTTTCACAGCAAATATCATCCCCAACCCTTCCCTCTCAATGGTTGTGTAATTTTTCTCTGCTGAATTTAGTTGCCTACTAGCATAAGCAACTGGAAAATCTAATTTGCTCCCTTCTATTGGTTGTGCTAACACACATCCCAAAGCATAATTTGAAGCATCCACATGGACATGAAAAATTTTATCCCACTGGGGTGTTTTCAGAATTGGTGCTGTTACCAAACAAGTTTTTAGAGTCTCAAAAGCTTGGTCACACTCTTTGGTCCACTCGAATTTTGTGATTAAGGCATACAAAGGTTTTGCAATGTCAGCAAACTTGTGTACAAATTTTCTATAATATCCGCAATGTCCCATGAAAGTTTGAAGTTCCTTTACATTTGTTGGTCTTGGAAGTTCTACTATGGCCTTTATTTTTTTCTCATCAATTGAAATTCCATTTTTAGAGATTATGTGACCTAACATTCTTCCTTGTCTTACAAAGAATACACACTTTTCTGGATTTAAACATACTCTGTATGTTCTGCATTTCCTGAATATGTTTTCTAAATCTTTCAAATGATCCTGTCTTTTTAATGAAAAAGTACACAGATAATCTACATAAATTTCCATTACACTCCTCAGGAATTCTTTGAAGATATGACACATCAATCTTTGAAAAGTTGCTGGGGCATTAGTTAACCCAAAGGGCATAACCCTAAAAGCATAAATTCCCCATTCTGTGGAAAAGGCAGTTTTATGTTGGTCCTCTAATGCTATGGGTACCTGATTGTATCCTGAAAAACCATCCAAAAAACTATACACCTCCTTCCCTGCAACTCTTTCTAGAAGATGGTCTGTTATAGGCAATGGGTAGCTATCCCTTATAGCTGTAGCATTCACTTTTTTCAAATTAATGCATACCCTAAGTTTCCCATTCTTTTTTGGTACCACAACTATAGGAGATATCCATTCTGTATACTCAATCTCATAGATGAAATTGGCAGCCAACAGCTTGTCAATTTCTTCCTTTATTTTAGCAGAGTATTTATCGTTGAATGTGTAATGTCTCTGTTTGCTAGGTTTTGCATCAGGTGTAATAGGAATCTTATGCTCACAGATTTTAGGATCAATACCTTTCAAATCCTTGCAGCTATAAGCAAACACATCCCTATAGCTTCTGGCCAAGTTTCTTAATGCCTCCTCTTCTTGAATTGTCATGTCATGAGCTATTACAATATGTCTTTCTTCCCCATCTTCCTGAGTGATCATAACCTTTTTAGTTTGTTCTTCATTGTCATATGCCTCCCCTTTTCTCTTTTCTCTCTTTGGTTTCCTTTTTAGAAGTAATCTATCTTCTACTTCATAAGTCTTGAATTTGCTGGTACATCAAACTGTTGATCTTTGTTTGTCATTTTCTCATTTCTTTCATCCTCTTGGTCTTTTTCAATTTCCTTGTGTTTGTTTTTCTTATATTTGCCTGAGATTTTATCTTTTATTGCATCTTCAACTTTTACTTCTTCCAAATATTGTGTTTCCCCTTTTTTCAATATCATTTCTTTTTCCTGGTCCTCTTCTGTTTTTGATACCTTTATCATTTGTATTCCTATGTGGAAAAACATCATATCCTTCTTCATTTTGAAATCTTACTCCCACATACTCATCTTTGGCTAGATCCATGGTAGCCAAAATCTGGTTCCAACCATAAGGCTCAAATTCTTCATCTTTGAATTTTTGGGGTATATAGCTCTCATCTTGTAATTTTCTCCCTTCTACACAATCTTCTCTTCTTAATCTTCTTTTTCCATTTATAAGGTTTCTTATCACATTGCACTTCCATATTGATGATTCAGTTTCATTCTGATCTTCCAACTCTGATTCTTCACTTAATTCTTGATTTTGATGTATTTTGAACCATTCTTGAGGGGATATGTCACAATAATGACCATTTCTTAGATTCACTCTGGTTATCCTTCCTTTGCTTTGAAGGTATAGACAATCATTACCCCAATCTTGCACAATTTGCATTTGTCTCATAAATGGTCTTCCTAGGATAATTTCATATGACGTGGATTGTGGAAATTCAACTATGGCAAAAGTATGCTCTATTTCTATTCCATATATGTCCACAATCAACTTTTCCCATATTCCTAGAGGTTTTTCTATGTGTCCATCCGCCAATTGCAATCTCATTTTAGTGGGTATCAATTCACTCTTTCCCCATCTTTCCCATGTTTGTTTAGTCATGATAGCCACACGTGATCCACTATCCGATATGGCTTGAGCATGATTTGTACCAAATTGTATCCTCAAGGTTGAGTTCCCTTCTTCTCCTTCACAATATCCTCCTATCTTATCAATAGGAATGTACCATAATTCCTCCAATTCTTGTGGCTGTGAATCAAGATTTTCTGGTATTGCTTCCCATTTTTCCATTTTGTATTGTAAGTGAGGATTCTGTTTTACCAATTCCTCCAATGTGGTGTGGTATAAGATTGTACATTGTTTATCTATATTTACCTGGAATGTAATTTGTGGGTTATCTTCTTGATTAATTGTTTCTCTTATTCTTGTTGCCTTTGACTCCCCAACTGTTGTTTGAGAAATGTCTAATTCCCCCAGTTTGAGTTATGCTTCTTGTATAATTTGTTTGCACTTTTCCATCCTTTCATGTTCTATATCTGGCATAGGATAAGCCATTACATGGTCTGTAGGATTTGGTCCCTCTTGAATTCTTCCCTTGTATGCTTTTATCAAGGTGTATAGACTCTGTGAATTTCTTATCTCTCATTGGGTTTGTGTCTTTTGAGGAGAACTACTGTTTGACTGTTCCATATTCTCTTCTTCCAAACTTTTACCCATTCTTTTTTTCCTTTCCCATTTCCCTTTTTGTCTGTTTTTCTTCACCTTTGAAACTGAACCTTTATTTTGTTCTTTAGGTGTTTCTTGTTGTTTAGCTTGTGCCCTTGTTATGGCATTTACATTTACTTGGTCACTGTCACTCACTTCTTCTTGCTCCATGATGTTGACTGTTTTCAATGGTATGTTATTAGATGTGTTTTGTTGTTTTTGAGGATTTTTTGGACAATCCTTTATCAAATGATCCCTGCCACAATCCTTGCAATAGGCTCCTTCTATTCTTAATGTAGGAGGTTGTGGACAGTCTCTAATGAAATGTTCTCCCCCACATCTATAACAAGTTATCTTTTGGCTCCCTTTGAACAGAGGTTTCTGATTGGACATATAATGATTGGTTATATACATGAATGTGGCTGTATCCATCTTAATTCTCCCATTTCCCAAATCTAGGACTTGTAGTTCTGGTTCTCTCAACTCATATCCTTCCCACTCTTCCTGATATCCTTCATTCCATTGATAGTCTTCCTTGTAAGGTGATCTTATTCTTAAGTTTCCCTCCTCTATTGGTGTGTATTTAACTGGTACCACATTTGTTGGTAGTGGAGGTTGTTGCCCAAGTACAGGTCTTGGTTGCTCAATATATCCAGATTCTCTTTGGCTTGCATAATCTCTCTCCTTACTGGGTTGTTTATTGTAGAAGCATTCTTCTCTGGTATGATTTGTCCATTTTCTCTCTAGTGTACAGTAACCACAATTATAGCATTTTTTATTTGTAGTTATCTTGGTGTTTATCAAATTGGTTTTGGTGCTTACTTCTAGGGCTTTAGCAATGGCTTGTGCCAATTCTTTTGTTGGTGGAATTTTATCTTCATTTGTTCTATGTTGATCAAATGCTAGCAGGTCTTGTCCTCTATTGTCTTCCAAATCTATTGCCTCTTTCACACATGCTCCTAGGTCAGGGCATCTCCTATAATACACCAGGGTTCTTAATTGGGCACTTCTTAATCCTTCTATGAATAGGGATACTTGTCTTGCCATGGAAGGTACTTCTTCTCTGGGACATTTGTCAATGTACTAATTGAATCTCCTAGCTGCCTCTCTGATATTTTCATCTTTCTGTTGTTTAAAGCTATGTATCAATGTAGCTGTGCTATGTTTTATTCCAGTTTTTGAGAATTCCCCAATAAAGGCTTCTAGGAAGGATTCAATATCTAGATACATTTCCTTTCTCAAGGGAATGAACCAAGATAATGCAGGTACTGTTAGGGTTAGACCAAATGCCTCAAATTGTACTTTGTAATCCTCAACCTCTTCGGCTCTAATTAGTTGTCTGAATTCTGCAGCATGAGCATGAGGATCAGAATATCCTTCATATTGATTTTTCATGCATTTGGCTACTTGATAGGGTCTAAGCATTCTGCCCTGATTTTGCCAATGATGTCTTCTTCTCAAAGGAAAATCATTAAATCCTTCTGGTTCCTTTTCAAAAGGATTTGGGAAGTATGTGTTCTCCTACCTTGTTGTTGTTCACCATTATTGTGAATTTCATGTGGTCTTGGCAAGTCTGATTGCCCTAGGTTCTGTTCCCAAGGTCTCTTGTCTGCACATTGCCCTAGGCCATTAGAATTTTTTGGGTCTTGTGAGAAGATGTATACACATCCCTGCCTATCCTCATATCTACCATCCTTAAATTGTGCTACTGGTGTTATGTTCAGGGGAACTTCTAAGTTTCTCAATCTAATGAGAAACTTATGCATTCCATCCTGATATACATAGGTTCCAAACGTATTTGTATACATGTATTTGAGGATGTTTCTATAGTCCCCAGTTTCAGAGGATTCATTTGTTTCATTTAAATTTTCCATGTTGATTTCTTGCCCTAAATCTCTTTCTTGCAATTCCCCTACCAGTGGCTCTATTTCCTTCCTTCCCAATTCTTGCTTGGAATGTGAGTGTAATTTATTACCAGACCTAAGGATCATTCAATTAATTTCACGATTTTGTGGAAAGAATCATGTTTTCCACGATTATGTGATGGGAATCGTGATTTTTCATGATTCTGTGAAAGAATCGCGTTTTTTCCACGATTCTGTGAGAGAATCGTGATTTTCACGATTCTGTGATGGGAATCGTGTTTTTCACGATTCTGTGATGGAAATCGTGTTTTTCACGATTTTGTGAGAGAATCGTGTTTTTCACGATTCTGTGAGGGAATCGTATTTTTCACGATTTTGTGATGGGAATCGTGTTTTTTCACGATTTTGAGATGGGAATCGTGTTTTTTCATGATTCTGTGATCAGGATTGTGTTTTTCACGATTCTGTGATGGGAATCGTGTTTTTTCACGATTCTGTGATGGGAATCGTGTTTTTTCACGTTTCTGTGATGGGAATCCTGTTTTTTCACCATTCTATGATGAGAATCGTGTTTTTCACGATTCTATGATGGGAATCATGTTTTTTCACGATTCTGTGATGGGAATCGTGATTTTTCACGATTCTATGATGGGAATCGTGTTTTTTCACGATTCTGTGATGGGAATCGTGATTTTTCACGATTCTGTGATGGGAATCGTGATTTTTCACGATTCTGTGATGGGAATCGTGTTTTTTCACGATTCTGTGATGGGAATCATGTTTTTCACGATTCTGTGATGGGAATTGTGTTTTTTCACGATTTTGTGATGAGAATCGTGTTTTTCACGATTCTATTCCCATACGATCGTGATTGCTCACAATCGTTAGAAACACGATTTTCATATGAAAATCGTGCTTTGGGAATCGCGATTTTGTGCTTTGTTTTAGAGAATCGCGATTTTGTGTTTGACTACAGAATCACGATTCTGTTCAGATTTTGAAAAATTTTTAAGGTATTGATTTTCAAAATTTTGTTTCTTCAATAGAATTGCCTTAGTTATTTTTTAACATGCAATAAAAGAATTTACTTAATATTATTATTTTTTCCACAGAAAACTCAAAAAATTCAAAACATTGCGATTCCGTGTTTTTGGCTATTTTGTGTTTTTTTGTGCTTTGATCATCATGTAAGTTTAAAGAAATACAAAAAAATGTATTGAGAACTCCTTACCTTGCTTGCTTGATCCAGAAATCTCCAAAACTTTATAGTTGCAGCCGATCGCGATCCTATTCTTGCTCTCACTCCCTCTCTTCCTCACTCAAATGAGTTTTTTCTGAGATTCTAGGGTTTTATAGTGTTCACACAATCGCTATCCTGTGCTATTTCCTCAGAATTTTCACTTTTTACTTGTCCAATTTTATTCTTCAACAATTTTATGGTTTTAATCCTCAATTCCTAACTTTTCATCATTAATCACTCCCATTATCCCACTGGTGAAAATCGCGATTCTATACTTCTTTTCCACTTTTCCCACTTGATACTCAATCCTCACTGATTTTTGGAATTTGACTTCCTTCCCTTACTCAACTTAATGAAATCTCTTACAATTACCTATCTCAAAACCCAAATATGCTCAAAATTCAAAAAATTTTTCTCTTACAGAAAATCGTGATTTTGTGCAGAGAATCGTATTTTTCATGTACTTCCTATTTTTTGCAATTTTGGGTCTTCTTTCTTCTTACAACTCTTCCAAATTCTTTCTACTCCAAATCAGCTGTCACCTGCAATTTTTACATCATTAACAAAGAATTAATCCAGGAAATCGCGATCCTGTGAAGAGAATCATATTTTTCTGATTTTCCAATTTTTATCAATTTTTAGCTTTCCTTCCACTTGACCTCCTTTACTCTTAACAACAACACTTAAGTCCAACTTTCTAAGGAAAAAAGAAATTTGTTTAAGTGTTTCAATGAATTTTATGAATTTTATGAATTTTTTTAGTATTTTGCCCTAAATCAAGGTAAACACTTCACTTAGGGTTTCTTGTTTAGTGATCTATTGATCCTGTGTTTCTTGATTGGTTATACTCCTTTATGATTTGCTATCAAAATAGTTCATGAGCAAAACTTCCCAAAGAAAAAGTGCTAAGAAGTGCAAATGTCAATTTTTGCAAAGATAAGCTCAAAACATTTTTCTTTTCAAGATACAAATAGACTTTTTATCAAGATTATTGCTTTGACTTGGTTAACAAATGGATCTTATCTACTTGCATCTAGCTACTTTACTTGACTTTCCTCAAAGCAATCATGTCATCTTCCCAAGATCAACAATTTTGCTTGGTACTTTGGTCAAAAATCACTCTACAAATGCAAGAATAGACACATTTTACCTTATCTTCAGCTTTCTTAATTCAACTTTTCACACACCTGCACTTTACTTTAAAAAAAATGATATGAGCAACTATCAATTTGCAATAATTTCAACACTTCTTATTCTCAAAATATTATCTATTGCTTTCTTTTCCCAAAAGTCAAACAAAGAAATCTATCTTTTCATGTTTCCATCTCTTTGATTAAAGAGTATTACCTTTTCAATGTGTTCAATACCATCAACATTAGAAGATCCAGCAAGGTCCAACTTCAAATGAAGCTTTTGCTTTAATCCCCGGCAACGGCGCCAAAAAATGTTTGTTGTAGACCTTTGGAGTTGTCCTCTCCAATCATTTAGTATAAAGAATCAACAACACATCTTATACTTGTCAATCCTGGAAGTATATATGAGACCACAGCCCCTTCTAGGTGATAGAATCCAAGAAATAAGAGAAAATTGGTTGGATTTCTGAGAATTAATGAAGATGAAGAGGAATTTCTAGGGTTTGGATTATCTTGAGCAATACTCCATCAACTTCAATAATCTTGGTGTCTAAAGCATGTTATTTTCTCAGCAGAACATAATCATAAAGTCAAAACTCAAAAATGATACCTGTAACCTTTAGACGAGACAATCGCGATTCTGTGAAATCAGACGATTTTCATCTCCAGCACAATTCTTCATCAATTTCTCATTCAACACATCAGTAATCAACTCTCTTCATGCACATTCATCAGAAATACACAATAGAAGCTTGCAAATCTCCATGGATACACATAGAATAGACTCAACAAATCAAAGAAATCACACAAAAGGAAGAAACATGATTTTCTGCAGGAAACTCTCTCTTTACTTGGATAGCATGTAATACAAATAACCAACCCTCTCATAGTAGAGGAAATTGTCTTTTATACATTTTCAAGTGTCCCTTTTCACACTTGAATATTGGTCCTTTCCTCTTTTGATCTAAAAATATACTATCTAGGAGTTTCCAAAAATTCTAGAAAAAATACATATGATTCTACTCTTCATAAGGAATACTCTTCCTTATTTTTACATCATTTGCATAAATATTTTTACAAGTTTTTGGCATTTTACAATTATTTTCTATCAAAAATACTTCAAAAAAATACTTCTTCTAACACTTGCAATCCAAAATTCCATGGTTTTCACCATGTATTCCTCCGTCGGTAGGTAATTATGCGGTGGACTTGGTAATAGCGGATAATTTAGCCACTGACTATTTATGCTACCTAGCGCTGTCCATCCCAAAATTGCGGCCAGGAACGTCTGCGGGGTACTAGACAAAAAGATGGGTTTACCTAAAGCACATATGGCATGCTTCCCACTGTACCCGCAGTGTAGGGTTCTTTTCCAAAAGCTTCGACCTCCAGATAGGATCAGCCTTCTCGAATTCCTCTTGAGTATAATTGAAAGTATTATTATTGACCTGGAGGTTGTTGTCCGGCTCTTTATTTGTCGTTGTCCTTATATATTGGTGCGTTTGCTCTTTCAGGAGGCCATATGGTACATTAAAAGGCTTCAAGATTTGTTCCAAGTTTTTGCTTTCCATTTTAGCTTCCTTCATGACTTGGATTATTTGATCTTCAAACTCAGCAGTAAGCTGGGACACCAGTAGTGCCCTCTCATCTCGGCTCAGTTCTGCAATATCCCAATGATTACGTTCAAATTGGGTCTCCATTTCCTCCCTTATCGGCGAATGATGTGAGGGGGGAGAGAGAGGACGTACCTTAATCTCCTCAGTAGCTGCTGTGGATTTTGGAACTACTGGTGTCCCCTCAGTTGCCTTTTGCTCTAGCCGCTCTTGTAACTGCTTGATAATCTCATCTTTTTGCTTTATTTCTTCATCGGCTTTAGCAATAATTTCCTTTTTTTTGAGAATTTCTTTAGCTACAACATCAAGGTGATCAGTGTCTTCTTTACATTGTGCTAAATATTGATTCTCTACTTTTTTCCACTTTGTCCTTAGAGCTACAATATCATCCATATACCTCTTCTCCCATTCAGCAATGACTGCCTGCTCCTGCTTGAGCTGATCTTCATACTTAGCTATCTTGTCCTCCATTTCCTTGATGTCTTTTTCTGGTCTTCCCTGAACTTCTATGGGCTGATCACTCACAAGAGCTGTCATTAGCTCTTTGTTTCTGTTCCTTAGGCTTTCTACCTCCTCCATATATACCTTTATTTGTGATTCTAGTATTTTACTTCTTGCATTCATCCTACTCTTCTCAGCCTCGCTAGCCTCATATTTCTTCTGTAATTCCTGTAATTGTTCTTTTAATTTTGCATTTTCCGTCTCTAAAGTTTTGCACTGCTTGTTGACCTCTTGAAATTCATTTTCTTTATGTATTATTTGCTCTCTTGCTAGCTTTAATTCTGCTGAAAGGTTCTTACCGATTTCTTGAAGTTCATGCTTGTCCTGCATCGCTTGATCATAGTCCTCATCAGCCTCAAGCATTAACTGTTGCGTATCCATTGTGGTTCTGATCATGTCGTGCACTACTAGCTTGAGCTGAGCGATGTCGACATTCAACCATGTTGTTGGTATGCTTGGAGCTTCTCCGGTTTGTACATCTTTTCCGTGCTCTACATGGATAGTCCCGTTATGTGGTTGTCCGATCTATAGTTGTATTTCTGGTTCTTTTCTTTCTTTGTCCAGATCAACAGTTTTCGTGGCACTCCCTTGAAATGTGACATCCATGGGGGAGGGTTCTGCCACAACCCTTATCGGAGTGAAGGGTTCTGAGTCTTCGCCTGCAGCTTCTTTAGGCTCTTGCTTTCGATTCTTGAGTGGTCCCTTTCCTATAGGCGTTGTCTCTGTGATTTAAATTTTGGAAGTATCATTTAGTTGGAGGACGTGTCCCTTCTTGGTTTGCCTCCTTGCCTGCAGTGTCTTGATCGGTGTGGACTGTGTTGTCATTCACCTTCATGTCCCCTTCTGCTTCATTGTAGTTTACTTCATTAAGTTCCTCCCATTGTCCATCATCCTTTGATTCACTTTGAATGTCCACATTTAATAAAGATGTGTCGGGTTCGTCTTGTGCATCCGAAGATGAGCTTGAATTATCCAACCCCAATTCTCTATATTGATGTACTTTGGTGAATTCTCTATATTGACGTACTTTGGTGAGCTTCTTTTTATCTTCCACGTCTTGTTGGGACTGCTGGTAATGGTGCCCTTGCACTGGTAGATTAACTTGCCCTTCTCTATATTGGTGTGTATCTTCCAAGGCTTTAGTTAAGTCTTCTTTTGTAATTGGCCTTGGCTCTTCAATTCTTATCTTTGGAAGTATGTGTGCCCTTTTCGTGGCTGGAACTTCTTCTTCTACTTGCTTTACCTCCCTTAATCTCTTTGTTCCTCTCATTTTGGGTTGACAACTAATTTCCGCCTCTTCAACAATCTTGAATCCTCTTTTCTTTTTGGGGACTGTGGCGACTTTGGCATATTTAGCCATGGCAGTTGATGATGGCATTTCTTGCAGGTGCTCTCTAATACCTAAAGCATGATAGATTAAAATGGTCAGAGCTACACTGCTGTTCAGAAACTTCTTGTTATTCCATTGCTTCTTAGCCGTTCCTGTATGTATGGAGTCAGATTAACTTGATTGCCAATCTGCTTGATAGCATGTGAGAGTAGTTGAACAATTATCTTCTGAGGGGTGGTGTATCGATGCATGTTTGGGAAGCAGAAGTGCTGATGAATGAGTCTGACTTCCTCTTCTATGTCAACTCTATTTATGTCAGTGAATGTTCTGGTTTTTGCCCCTAGACTCTCTTCCTTCAAGACAGTGATTCCATCCTTCTCCCAGCCGAAAGCTTCTTTAATCAAATCATGTGTAAATTGAATAACTACCCATTCACCTACTCCGTCCATGACTCTGGCCTCTGGCACCAATGGGTCATGCAGTGCTGGCTGTAATGTATTCATGACTTGTGTGCACCTTTGAAAGTCGGGCATGTAGATCGGTAGTTCAAAGTATTTGTGTATACCCGCTTTTTTCATTATGTCAATTGTAGACGGGAGCTCATGCACCACTTTAAAATCTTGAGACATAATCGGGAATTGATGATCCGTATCCATGATTTTGATATTCACCAGGAAGAGGTACTCCCCGGCCGATTGATCTTCTCTAAACCAATGTCCCTTTGCTTTGGTTACACTCTGGAGAGGAAATTCCAATAATTCCTCTTGAATCGTTGCTTCAGAATCGTCAGAAGCCATCTGTACTTGTAATGAAAAGTGCATTAGCTTCAATAGAAAATATAGCAATTGTACGGTGCATTGCAGTGACATGTTGTCGTTTCGTCACTCTGTTTCCCTTGCTTCTATAAGTGATATCTCTTATCACATCTTTTTATTTCTTTTCTGAAAGAAAACAAGTATTAGTTTAGCCGAAGCATTTATTTAGTTACATAGTAGGTCCATTCCTAAGGAAGTTGAAGCTATGACCTATTTCTCATTGGAGAATGTGCACCACTAATTTTATTATGTACATCAAGTGCCAAATGCTTGGCCTTGTAATATTATGCATACTTTAGGTGCATTCGATACTTCATGAGTGCAATTGGAATCTTCGTTGCTCTGGTGGTCCATTCCTCGCATTTGCTTTGGTTTCCAAATCCATTTCATGGTCGCATTGATAGGCTGTTCCTTCTCTTTGGTTCCTTGAGCTTCATGTGTTTCCTTTGTTTTTTCTAATGTCCTAGTGATAGAGGTTTTTCTCTTCATGTTTCTATGACGAGTCTGTCTTGGCTTCGTTGTCCGAATGTCTCGATGTAATGTATCCTCTTGTTTGCTTATCTCTTGATTGGCTGCTTGTCTGACCTTCTTGGGAATCCATATCTATTGTCGTGCCTTCTGAGCTTCAATCAAAGGCCTAGGGAGTCATACTTGCAAGAGTCTTTTTGGTTTGGATTTCAGTAAAGAATAATGCTTGCCCTCCGTTCCCTTCTCATGAGCTGGTGTAGCGTTCTCTGATTTTTGTAGTTAGTCCTTGTGTACCCATTTGAATCTGACCTTTCAGGGTATTTGATTGTGGTTTTCCAAATTGGTGATGCTTCTGTCATGTGAGAAACTCTCAGAATGTTGGTTTCCCTAATGTTTGGCCATTCACCAATTGAATAGGATGAATTCACTTCTTCCTTGGACAAGTTAGGGTTTGAACTTTCGGCTTCTTCCAAACTTGATTATGAGGGATTGGGGCTGGAATCATGTTGTATAATCTCTTCCTTGAGGTCTTCTGCACTCTTGATGGCCTCTGGTTTCGGTGAAGGTTTCTCCCCAAATAGACTAAAAATTTCCTTGTGCCCTATCTTGGCTGAAATATATCCTTGCGCTAGGTGGATGCTTACTTCATTCTCAATGATCCAATCCTGTCCTAGGATTAAGTCTTCTATTGAGTCTTCATCCTTGCACACACTGACTCGTTGTTCCATGGAGGAATTTCCTAGGTGGAGGGATATAATAGTTTCTCCAATGCATTCTATGATTTGACCTCCGATACCAATCATATGGGCTTTCGTGGGAGTCAAAATCGTTTGAAGATCTCGGACGACCATATTACGTATGCAGCTGAGTCTTGCTCCTGAGTATATCAAAGCATCTATCAACTGATACTCCGTGGTTCCAATTCCTAGGTTTAGATAAGGCTGTGACATGGAGACATTTGTCGTGTCAGACTTATGGACTTGGTAATTAGCCATGGGGATAGGCTCTTCTCCTTGGAGATACGTTCGTCTCTTTGTCGAATCCACTCTTTCCGTTTCTTGATGCGTTCTAAGGCTTCTTGCCCTGCCTCTTCTCTAATCCGTTCTTCCTCTTTCTTCCTATTTTGCACACCTACGAGACGTGCTAACATTTGGTCCGTCAATGGCTCCATGAACCGTTTCACTCTACATCCACTTATGTAGTTAGGAAGAATGTCTCCATCCAGAGTGGCTAGATTAACTGCTCCACTCGTCGAGATCCTATTAATGATTAGAGGTCCATATCCACGTTTTTGTAATTTCTTGGCATGTTGCTTCAAGGTGTAGACCAGGACTAGGTCTCCTTCTTTTAGTCCTCCGTCTTTTATGTGAGCATCATAATATGCTTTTTGCCTTCTCTTGGCCGCATAAATTCCAGCGACAGCCTGCAACCTAGTCTCATGCAACTTCTCGATTTGGTCTAGTTGTTGGGATAATTCATGTCCTCTCCATTCATACTGTTGGGCTACTCTCAAGGTGGGTATCAAGAAATCAATTGGTAGAATTGCGTTCTGTTCGTATACTAAATTCAATGGGGTAGTTCCAATGGCAGTCTTGTATGCGACTCGGAAGGCTCAAATTGCATGATGCAATTGTTTATCCCAGTCAGACCTCCCATTATTGACAATGTTTATCAATACTGTGCATAACACCTTATTGGAACTTTTCGCTTGCCCATTGGCTTGGGGATGGTATGGGGCTGATTTTTTATGGATCACTAAAAACTCATTCATTAGAGACTCTATCACCTCATTAATGAAGTGCATTCCTCGGTCACTCACAATTTCAATTGGTAATCCGAAACGAGTGAATATATGCTCAAAAAGAAACTTAGCAGTTGTTTGAGCATCGTTCCTTCTAGTAGCCTTTGCCTCTACCCATTTTTTCAAGTAATCGGTGGCTACCATGATATATTCCGCATGTGACCCTTTGGCCGGTGGGTTAATGGGTCCTATGAAGTCAATACCCCATTTAGAAAATGCTCTAGCACAAACCATAGGTCTCAATGGCATGTCATCTCTCCGAATTGGGTATTTAGCCCTTTGGCATGTTTCACAGCTTCTTACATAGGTCTCCGCATCCATATGTAAAGTTGGCCACCACAAGCCCGCAAAGAGGAATATTTTCACGGTTCTCTCAGCTGAAAAATGACCTCCTGCCGCACCTGCGTGTGGAATCTCTAATACGGGTAAATATTCTCCCTCGTGCACACATAGTCGTAATTGGTTGTCTTTTCCTCTCTTAAACAAGTTTCTTCCTATGAGTACATAATCCTTGCTCATCTCTTCTAGGGATCGTTTTCTTGCTAAGCTAACTCCTTCCTCGTGTTCTCATGTCTTTAGGAATTTGACCAATGTTTTGCTCCAATTGGGTGCTATCGTTGAGAAAGGTATGGATGTATGATCCTCAGGGATCGTCTCCTGGCATTCTGCACAGTAACTCACATAGTCATGGACATCCTTAGGCATGTCAGGCCAGTATACTCTTAATCACTTTAACTCCCTAATAGTTCCATGAGTTCCTTTGTGTGTCCTCCATTTGTTCACATGAGCTTGTTCAATCAGCTTCACTTGCTCGTCTTCCTCAACACATCTTAGTAGCACACCATTGGGTTCCTTGTAGTACACACTTCCCGCAATAATGTGCAAGTTCCTTGGCTGCAGAATTCCCTTCTTACTCTCTTTATTGATTGAGTGTTGTGGGCCATGAGTGAGTATCGGAATTAGTTTCTCTGCCCATTTTGGACACACTTCCAGATTAAACAAATAAGTGTCAGATAGGTCATCGGGTACTCCACTTGGTGGTTCTCCGTGTGTTAACCTAGAAAGGTGATCTGCTCTTACATGAGTATTTCCCTTTTTCACTATCACTTCAAAGTTGAACTCCATCAATAGTAGTAACCATCTTACCAGTCTTCGCGTGTTACAAGGCTTATTGACTAGGTACAATAATGCCTGATGGTATATGAGGAATTCGAACTTGTTGGCTAAAAGATAGTGTCTGAATTTCTTCACAACATAGACCATTCCTAATCCCTCTCGCTCCGTGGTTGTATAGTTCCTCTCAGCTCGATTCAGCTGTCTACTCGCATAAGCAATTGAGTGATCTAACTTTCCTTCATCGGCTGGCTGGGCTAAGATACATCCTATTGCGTAATTGGAAGCGTCCACATGAATATGAAATGGCTTGTTCCAATTTGGTGTTTTTAGAATTGGAGCTGTGCTAAGCCGCTTCTTTAACTCATTGAATGCCTTCTCACATTCCTCTGGCCATGTGAATTGAGTTAATAGTCCATACAAGGGTTTGGCAATTATGGCATACATGTGGATAAATCGACGGTAGTATCCACAATGTCCCATAAATGCTTGCACCTCTTTCGCATTCTTAGGTCTAGGAAGCTCCAAAATAAACTTAATTTTGTTTTCATCCGTGGAGATTCCATTTCTAGAGACTATGTGTCCTAAGATCTTCCCTTGTCTTACCATGAAGACACACTTGTCACGGTTCAGGCAGACCTTGTACTGTCTGCATTTATTAAATATCTTCCGCAATTCAAGAATGTGGTCTTGTCTTTGATTTGAATATGTACATAGGTCATCTACATACACTTCCATGCTCTTTTTCAGGAATTCCTTGAAAACATGACACATCAGTCATTGGAAAGTAGCAGGCACATTATTGAGTCCAAAAGGCATCACTCGAAAAGCATAGACTCCCCATTCGATCACGAATGCGGTCTTATGTTGATCCTCAGTAGCAATAGCTACTTGGTTGTATCCCGAGAATCCATCTAAGAAGCTATAGACTTCTTTTCCTGCAACTCTTTCCAATAGATGGTCGGTAATGTGTAATGGGTAGCTGTCACGTATGGTGGCTGCATTGACCTTTTTCAAGTTAATGCACACTTTTCCGTTCTTCTTAGGCACAACTACTAGTGGCGATACCCACTCGATGTGTTCTATTTCATATATGAATCCTGCCGTTAGTAGCTTGTCTATTTCTTCTTTAATTTTAGCCGCATAGACCTCATTGTATGTATAAGGGCATTGTTAAGAGGGTTTGGCCTCAGCCATCATTGGTATTCTATGAGAACAAATCGAGGGTTCCACACCCTTGAGATCCTTATATGTCCATGTGAATACATCTCGATATTCTCGGATCAATTGTATTAATTCTTCTTCCTCCTCCGTTAACACATCTTTACCTATGTACGTACATCTTTCTTCTCCATCTTCCACTATTACTATGATCTTTTTTGTTTGTTCTTTGTTGTCGTACGCTTCTCCTTCTCGAGCCTCTCTCCTAGGCATTTGAATGGCTATCTTTCTCTCTTCTACTTTGTATCTTTTAAAATGCTCTGGAACCTCAAAAAGATCTGGGTTTGGTCTAATTTTACTCATTCTTTCCTCTTGCTCTTGTACTAAGGGGGTGGCTTCTATTGCCAAGATCTTGGTCGGTTCTTGCTTATCTTTGTTCCGAATGGTGTCTAGATAGCTCTCTTCTGAATAGAATTTTGGTTCAATTTCTATACTCTCATATTCCTCCTTCCATTCTTTTTCCAAGATTTCCCCTGCTTCTACTTCTTGAAGGACAACCATGTACAAATTTACAACGTAGCCTTCTTCGTCTATGCACTTGTTCATAGTTAGGACTTCCTCATTCACACATACATATAAGGTTGCTAAGATTTCCATCCATCCATGCGGATCAAAGGTTTCATCAGGAAAGATTTGAGGCATGTACCTTGGGTCCTCTATAGGTCGATAGTTAAGATGTCCTATTGGCCACATCTGCCTTTTATTTTCCTCCTTCTTGGCTTCTTTACACATCCATAATTGGGCATCCTCATACTTCCATGATTGATCGCTTGATCCAGAGCTATGAATAGATAGGTCATCTTCCTCCTTGTGTATGGGATTCCATTGTAGTGGAGGGACATCTCGATATGCAAATGTATGCAAGTTTATCTTGGTAGTATTTCCTTGATGTTGCAGGTATAATGAATCTCTTCCCCACTCTTGCACTACCCGCATTTGTCTCATGAAAGGTCATCCTAATATCATTTCATAGTTGTTAGCCTTTTCAAATTTAGAGATGGCTAGTGTGTGTTCAAATTCAACTCCACAGGTGGTTAATTTGATTCTTTCCAATACTCCTAAGGGTTTCTCCACATGGCCGTCTGCTAATTGGAGCTTCATGCGAGTGGGCCGTAAGGTAGGCTTTTCCCATTTCTCCCAAATTTCCTTAGTGGCGATTCCTACTCCTGCTCCTGTGTCTAGTATAGCCTTGGTCATGTACCCATTGTAAGTGACAGGTAGACACGTATTACCTTCGTCCCCTTCACTAAATTCTCCCACCTTATCAACTGGGATTTGTATCTTAGATGAGTTTTCTTTTCCCTTGTTTTCCTTTTCGTCCTTCTCTTGCCCTAATTCTAGTTGACCTGCTATTTGCTTCCATAGTTATGGTTTAACCCGAAGTAATTCTTCCACAGTCAGTTTGCATTGTACTTTCGTCTTCTTAAGTTCCGTTAGATTGTGTGGATTCTTTTCTGAGTTTCCTTTTCCTTTTCCATGTACTGTGGGTGCTCGGATTATCATAGACTCCTTTTCGTACTCTCCCATGTAATTTGGTAAGGTTGAAATGCTCTGAGCTTCTTCTCTATTTTGGTCTAGTCTTGATACTTCCTCATATACTTCTTCCATATTGGGATTTGGTTGATAAATTTCCACATCTAATTCCTCGAAGGGAGGCTTAGTCACTCCATTCTTCTTCCATTGTTCTTCTCGGATTCTATTCCATAATTCCTTTGGCCAATCAGCCTCTAAGTCAGGTATTGTTGACATAGGTTCGTCCTGGGTTTTCATTCGCTCACACTTGTCATCCTTCCTTCTAAGTTCTTTATCCTTGGCTTTGACACACTCCTTGTACTGATCATCTGCTATCCTTGTCTCTGATAAGGCTAGGATAGTCTTTTCTAGGGTTGCTTGTGCTACCTCTATAAGTTTCCTACATATCGCAAGCCTCTCTTTTTCTAATTCTCCTTGTGGATAAAGTTTTTCCTATTGTTCCCCATTTGGTCCAGTATTAATTCTAGCTTGGTAAGCTTTCATCCACATTTCTAAGTCGTCCGATTTTGGGTCAGCTAGAATCGATCCTGGTTTCTCTGCTTCTCGGCTAAGCGGTGGAATGGGAACTTCCTCTCGCATCTCTGGTTCTTTCTGCTCTTTCTTACTTCTGGTTTGTTTCTTATTGTCTTGACTCTTGTTGTTCATCCATTTATCTTTGAGCTTCTCTCTTCTTTCCTTCCATTTTTGAGCTTTTATTTTCTGAGTACTCTCACGTAGGTCCTCTGAATGTTCTACTATTTGAATTTTGGGACTTACAGTTCTCTTGTTCTCTTGTTCCCGTTCTGGTTGTTTTCCTTTTTGTTATTTAGTTTGAGCTCGGGTAATGGCCTTTAAAGGCACACTATATTCCTTATCACCTCCAGGTGCTTCTATCACTTCAATTACATTAATAGGTGCAGTGTCTTGGACTTTGGTGGGATTCTTAGGGCAATGTCCAAAAAGATGTTCCTTTCCGCAATCAGTGCAATATCCTTCCCAAGTTCTAGGAGGTGGCGGATTGTAAGGCTGAGGACATTCTCTAATAAAATGGTCTCCTCCGCATCTATAGCATGGTCCTCTCGGCACAGGCGGTCTAATGGGTGGTATTCCGGGTTATTGTGCTTTAGGTGCAGTATACATTAATGTTGCTACCTCCGTTCCATAAGCCTGATCATAGCCTTCATATCCATAATATGCTGATTCATACTCTAACATGTTGGCTTCATAGGGATAGTAATCTCCTAGGGGCAGCTCATATCCAGGGTTTGCTGATTCTACACTAGTCATCGTTGAAGCTGGCACTATGGCTCTTTCCAAATTTTCTTCTGGTTGGGCATACTTCACAGGTACCACATGTTGAGGATGTGGAGGTTGTGGTCCTAACACTGGTTGAGGGTTTCCGAATTGTGCTGGTTCATATGGCCTAGGAGCTCCTATTGGTGTGGGGTAGGAATTGTGTCTGAGCATATCTCTACCTGGCTCCCTAGGTGGATATCCGTATGGCCGGTACTGAGGCGGTTGGAGCGGCCGTGCCTGCCTATTGAATGGGCAATTTTCAGTGGTGTGGTTGGTGTATTTTTGTTCTATGTGGCAATACAAGGCCATTCCTTGATGGGGCTATCTGTTGTAAGGATATGCCTGAGGTATACCAGTTCCTCCTCGTACACACATGTGCGTGGGGTGATCTCCTCCACATAGACTACATATTTGTAGCATGGGCACTCTTGAGGTGGGGTGTTGGTAGTTTCTCTGTCCTTGGACTTAGAATTTCTTTGCCACTAGCTCCGCTAATTCCTCCAAATAATTGGAGTTGGATGTAATTGTACTCATAGAGTCTTGTGATTTAGTGGGGCTGGGCGTGCTCTTGAGATCTTCAGCTAGATTGTCTTCTAGGTCAATACACTCTTGAAGACACTCACCTAGGGTTTGTAACCTCTTCACGTAGACTAGCGTTCTTAGAGTTCCATTCGTTAGTCCATCCAAAAAAAATGATATAATTTTTTGCTAAGTGGGTCTCTCTGTAGCTGGACATCTATCAACATACTAGTTGAATCTTCGGGCAGCCGTTTTCACAATTTCATTAGGGTTCTGTTTAAGGCTATGGATTAAGGACGCAGAGTTGTGCTTAATCCCTCTCTTAGTGAATTCCCCAATGAATTCTTGAAAAAATTGCTCCATATTTCCAAATTGGTTGGGGTCTAATGGCTGTAACCAAGTCAGAGCCGTTCCTGTGAGGGTGAGTCCGAAGGACTCATACTGCACAAAGAAGTTGTCTACTTGTTCTGCCCTTAGAACTTGTTTAAATTCAGCAATGTGATCATAGGGTTCTCCCAATCCATCGTAGTGATTCCTCACACATTTGGCTACTTGGATAGGTTTCAATCTTCTCATTGGTTCTAGCTATCTAGGCATTGCAGGGAAGGCAAGAACCGCTGGTCTAACTGGGGGTATTCCTGGCTACCCTCCTACTGGTGGTCGTGGCCTTACCGGTGGTTGGTATTGATTACCTACTCCAGGGTGGGTCTGATTGTGTGGTTGCACTCCTGGAGTAGCGAATTGTACATGAGTTTGGTTTGGAACACTCCGTTGGCTAGTTTGTCCCGACATGGTGTGCTCTCCCTCTTGTTGGGTTTCAAAGGGGTTCTGAGAGGTGGTTGCCTGCTCTTGCTGAGGGAATACAGGAAAGCCCATGTATTTCAGTTGAGCCCTGTCTATGGCATCTACCAACCAATATCTCCTCTGGTTTTTATCTAGGTATGTTATTCTAGTCTCGTCTTCTGGATCCTTTAGTTCATAAAATGTCATCGGGCTTTCTTCTCTTCCTTGGGCTGGTGAGTCTGTTTGAAGCAACAAGTCCATTCCATGGATCAAGTAGACTTCCAATAGGTAGTCGTCCTGAGGTATCAAGTCTCCTCTCAAGACTCATGTTACCTGTGACTTGCCTCTGGGAGTAGTCACTAACTCCTCCGGGTTTGGTCTCCCTGAGTTTTCTTGTCCCACTAACTCTCCCCTTTCATTGATCAAATCAGGATATTCAGTCACTATGTATATGTGACCCAACTTGTCCACATATGCTCCTCCCTCATACTTAACAACTGGTCTGGGCACAACTGTTGCATCCATGGAAGTCACCATCCGAGCCACAGATCTGTTTAATCCATCCAGGTAGATGGGAATCTCCTGGGCATTAGTAGAAACATACTGTAAGGAAGTGCGCCACTCTCCTTCCACAGTGGTCATGAAGTTTCTACCGGGAGTGGGGCCCTACATGTCTTCTGAAGCCATGGGTATCTCCTCCTCTGAGTCACTAGAGGTGTTTGAATAAACAGAGCGGTGACTTACCTGAGCGGCACTTCCAACAAAAGATATGACACTTCTCCGGCTACTTAGCACTCTACCTGATGTCAAGTTCATTCACCCTCCTGGGACTTTCTAGGTCTCTGAAACTCTACCTAAGTGGCTTCTCAAATGCCTCAAATTAGTCTCTGAAAATGCTTCAATTGCTCTGGGCGATACCACTTTAGGTGATACTGCTCTAGGTGATACCAAGCAGTCCATGATACGATACCTGAAGACACGCGATACGATACTGTAGCAACAGGCGATAGGATACCGCTGTCGGGCACGAAACGATACCAGCTTCCCTGGCGATACGATATCACCAGAGTGGACGATACGATACCAATATCCTATCGCGATACGATACCTATGCACTGGTCGATACGATACCAAAAACTCTGGCGATACGATACTAAGACTGGGACGCTACGATACTAAAAACTCTAGTGATACGATACCACTTTTTGGACGATACGATACCAAAAAAGGCACGATACGATACTAACCTTCTCACATGATACGATATCACAGCAGGTGGCGATACGATACCAAAATGGTATCGTGACATGACACCGGAATGAGAGATGATACGATACTTGAGGGCTGCACGATACGATACTACTGTAGGTGGCAATACGATACCAGAGTAGGTCAAGATACGATACTAGCAGTTACGTAATACGATACCACAAAACCGCATGATACGATACCAATGCAAGTGGCGATACGATACCACCAACTTGCAGGATACGATACTAGTATGGTATTGCGATACAATTCTGGAACAAGACACGATACGATACCAAAAGTGGACCGCGATACGATACCACTTTGGTAAAGTGCGATCGCGATACCAACCCAACGATATGATACCACAAGTGGTATCGCGATACCATGGCTGGTAACCGACGATGATACTTCGGCGAGTATCGCGATACAAGGGAATTTTTGGTATCGCGATACCAGAAACTCAACCGATCGTGATACTCAAGCCAAAATATCTCCAAATTCAAAAATTTTTATTTCCCCTTGCTCTTCTCTCACCCCTCTTTAGTCCTAGCCTACTGTCTTACTGCAAGAAGCTCAAAAAACACTCTGTCCTACCCCGCGATACCAGATGCGCAAGTGATGATGTTTTTGTGCACTCCTAATATGTTTTTGCCAATGAAATCTTATGGAATCTTACCTCTGTGATGTCTTGCTTTGATTGCCTAGAAAGCACGATACCACACCCACAATATCGATCGCTGCGCTCAAACGATACTGCTTTCTGAACAAATGAGAAATGATATGAAATTTTTGGTTTTTATACTTTTTTGGAGACTGAACTTAACTACTCTACTTTGACA
Organism: Ceratopteris richardii; assembly: GCA_020310875.1. Lineage (NCBI taxonomy): Eukaryota > Viridiplantae > Streptophyta > Polypodiopsida > Polypodiales > Pteridaceae > Ceratopteris > Ceratopteris richardii. Next base: position 166,006,076 of record CM035410.1, read on the forward strand.
AGTTTTTTAGGGATTTTTCTTGGTGATCTTGACTTACTCCTACTTCACTCCTCTTCTCCTCTTCTCCTAACCTAACCCTAACTCTAAAAACTCATTACACAAACCTCCGGAATGTGAAGTAACAAGTGCTGAAGTGGTTGACTACTTGCCACTGAACGACTTCAATTCTACAAGTACGATTTCATCACTCTCGAGCTATAACCATCACGAAGGCACCTTGGCTGAATGTTCCCCAGCAACGGTGCCAAAAACTTGTGTACCTAAGTCAAGAAGACTTAAGGAATTGTGCCAAAGAGACTAAATCTCATTTGCCACACGTGCGTATAGTGGGGAATTGACACACGCTTATTTGTCAATCCGATGAAACGACCTAACCAAGTGTATGAGGACATGTGCACACATGATTGAAAATGAAGTGGTTCAGCTTATATGTGTGAGAAAAGACTAATCCACCTCTCAAACTCATTGAAATACTGAAAGTGTCTGCCGCGATACCACTTACATTAGTTTTCACTAAACCGATGATTTCTCCCAGCTCCAAACTCTGAATATGGCCAATAGCAGATTCTTTTCAAAGCTCTCAACTAGACGTTTCTATTGGAGGTGATCTCACTCGATTCTAACAACTGTGCTTCAAGTTATGACCAAAATAGTGAATGGTGGGAAACACCCACACTCACTCCACAACTCCTACAAGCTCACACACACACTACATTAGCTCAAAAACAGTGGGGAGGGGTAGACAACAGTCCTACACAGACATTCCAAGCATTACACACACATAGAAGATCAAAGAGAAGATGAAAATCTGCAAGAAAGAAGCAATTTCGAAAATCAGGAGCTCTCCTTCTTCACAATGGCAAAAAGTCTCTACAGAGAGTAACAAAGTGACTTATATACATGTTCCCTAAAATTGGTCCTTTCACACAAGAGACCGGCACTTTATTAACTAAAAGGTGAATTTCGTACTAATTTACAAAGAATATATTACAATGATTAGGCATTATGCATCTAGAGGACTCCTCTAGTGCATTTACATGGCTTGAGGGAATTTCCTAAGACTTTAAAGAAGAAAAATATGCCCATTCATTTGAAAATTTTGGGGCTCTCCTTTCTCTTGCTTCTTTGCTCTACAACACATCCTCATGTCTTCCTGGATTGACATTAAATGAGGTGCTACTCACCACTTAGCTGCGCCAAATTTTGGCGCCGTTGTCGGGGATCGAGCTTTGTGGATGAGCGTGTGATGGTAAGACCTAGAGTTGAGGCATTGGAGTCATAGGTATTTTCTTCACTTTGATCTATTTTCTTTTGTTTTCTTCACCATCTTCATCATCATCACCATCTCCCGCCTTCATCTCCACCTTCACAAAAGTTTCAATTTTTGGTCATATCACCTTTCCCATACCATTCCCCTCATTTCACTTGTGAGAGAGAGTGAGAGAGCGTTGGTGTGCTTGTGCATTTGTGTGTTTTCAGAGATTTTATGTAGGAACTAGCATCCCTAGCAGTTGTACCAGCTCTAGCAGGTAAAACTTTTTACTGTGCAAGTCCCGAGGTGTTGACTTCTGTAATTGCGATCGACAAAAAAATTGACTATTGGGCTAAACTAAGTGCATAAACATGATGTGTTGGCCTAGGACATCCTAAAACTGTGTTTTTTCTGTCAATCACGATTGACACGTCAATCGCGACTGACGAGTGATGACGGATACCTGCCGATGAACCTTTGGATCGTGACTGACACATCGATCGTGACGGACCAAGTCCACGACCGATTGAACACGACCGACACAGCCTCTGCGTGCCACGTTTCAATCACAACCAACCCATCAATCTCGACTAACAGCCTCGAAGGACACGTCCATCGCTACCGACTCAGTCAAAGACTGTTTTACCACGACTGACGGAATTTTTGAGCCACGTGTCAATCGTGATTGACCCACTAATCGCGATCGATAGCCATGACGGACCTCTCGATCAGGACTGACCAGTCGATCGTGACTGACACATCAATCGTGATTGATAGACCACTCGATCGTGATTGACAAGCAAATTCGGCATATTTTTAGAAAAAAAAATTAAACCTATCTTTGGCCAAAATCGGAGAGAATTTAGAGCACAAAAAGGCCTTAGGAAACATTGTGAGCTATTAGTGAGTGCCTGTCTCACCTGTTTTGACTCCCAAGTGCCTAACCAGCCATAACTTCTTCATAGGGACTCCGTTTGTTACAATTTTTGTCTCGTTGGTCTTGTGGGGTTCTAGTATAGGTATTTTTGGGTTGACTATCAATCGATACTAGTGAGTAAGAATACTGTTTTGGGAAAAAAGGAAAGCAAAGGGATTGTAATTCTCAATGAATGTTGAAGATTGTTTTTGCTTGTCAATCAATTGTGGTCAAGTCCATATTTTAATTGGTAAAATTTGCAGGTTCGGGTGCGCAAGCAAGGAGTTCAAGCAACCTTAGCAAGGTGATCACAGAGCTTGGGCAAATGCATCCTGGGCTCAACTAGCAATCAAAAGGCAAAGAGCTTGAGGTTGGAAATTCTCTCAACTCCCTTAGTCAATTCCTAGCTCAGGCTAAGAATGCATAGTGTTGGAAATAAGTTAGGGCGACGATAAGCACAAGACAAGTTGAAGACTATCTAAGTAATCAAGTTCAAGTCAAGAGATAACCTGTGCATGTGACGATCACCTTAAAGGAAAGAACTAATTTTATTGCAATCAACTCCAAGTGCGAAAATTCATTCAAGTATTCATGACGACGCAAAATCAGACAAGATCATAAACACGAAAACAAACTAAAAAGAATCCAGTGGTAGATAAGAAAGAATCAACAACAAGGTTGGACTTTGGGTAAAAATTGGGATTGTTCATTCATGCATATAAACCTTAGATCAGGACGACACCTAGGGAGAGATAGACAAAGCCTTAGGTCCTCAGAGGTGAGTGTCACTCACACTGCTAGATCTTGGGCCCAACAGTTGAGTGCTTATCCGCACTACCCTAACTTTGAAACTAGCGAATCAGAGATGTCTCATAGGATGGAGCGACCCACAGGAGGTTCAGGTGTGGCTTACTCACAAAAGGTTGAAGGTCCTTACAAGACTCAACTGGAATACCTTAGGACCAACCGATTAGGTGCTTGCATCTATGAGGACGGCCTAAGAAGATCTGTGGTCCAGATCAAAAACCCAGATCAGCCCATTGGATTGGAACATCCAGCAGTCAAGTTCGAAAATTGTGCATACCTGGATAAAGAAGGAACCATGTATGTAGTCACCAATCACCCAGATAGGACAGACAAATTTGGCAATGTGATCCCAAAAACGGATATAGGTGACCTAGAGCAAGGGAACATAGGAGGAGAGCCTAGAACCCCTTGAGGTAAATCAGTACTGACGAGAATCATCACCCCAGAGTGGGTTCCCCATGACAATAAGAGCATAGAACTATTCTTAAACCGAGAGACTGACAAAGCTTTTTGGAGGTATAAGCTTGCCCAATCTAATGAGGTAAGAACACTCACGATCTATGATTTTAAAGACTCTAATAGTCTAGGCAAAGTGACCTACCTAGACAATACTGCAGAGAGGGTCTTCGTGGTCACAGAGCGTGGTAGGCATGCCTACACTTGGAAGGGAGAATTTGTTTTTCCCATCCAAGATCTAATGTCTCCTATAGTCACCAAGGATCCGGGACATCCCAAGCTCATGGAGCTCATAGGGATAGAATTAGAGATAGGCCGGAAGTAAGTTTTGCCAACCCATTGGGAAGAGAAAAATGAGAACAAAGAGGGATAGAGTGGAAACTAAGAGACCTAGAGATCCAAGGAACCAAAGAAATGCTGATGCTTTCCCTCTGCCAAGACCTAGAGAACACACTAGGACCTTGAGACCAACCCAGCTCGTTAAGTCCATGAAGAGTTTCTTCGATGGCACTATAGACCCATACGATCATGTGGCCGAATTTAGGCAAGTCTTGAGAGCTGAACAAGTTGAGGACTTATTCACGCAATACAATGATTTTGGTCTAACCCTTAGGAACACAACCCTTACATGGTTTCAACCACTAAATGAGAGACAGTTCAGGAACATAGACCAACTTCTAGAGGCTTTCATTACCGAATTTTCTAAGAGTGGAATACGGCATAATACTTCCTCACTGATTCATAATTTCAAGCAGACACCTCAAGAGACGGTTAGACTGGTAGGAAGAAGGTTTAGGCAATACCTAGAGAGATGTCCTGTTCCTGAGTTACCCACTTAAGCCAAACAGGTGGCTTTATTCTTAGATGGATTGCTGAGTACCAAGTTGAGATCATATGTGTACCTGAAGGACCCCAGAACCATAGAAGAATGTGTGCGCATGTGCATAGACATAGAGGATAATCTAGGAGAGGAGTTGGAGCTTTCAAAAATCTACAAGGATTCAGGTAGCTCTACGAGCCTCTCTTCTAGGCAATCCACGTCTATTGAGGAACTCACAGAGAAGGTAGCTCAGAAATTAGGTGTCTCAAGCAAACAGATACCCTGATTTACCCTAGTAAGGTGGTGCTATAATTGTGGAGGTGACCATATGGCGAGTGTATGTGCCATTATGGCTCAACCCCAAGTGAATCCTAGTAGCCAGTACTGCATGACAGAGCAAAGATACACCAACCACACCACACAAGACTGCCCTTATAACAAACAAATTGTCAGACAAAATTATCCTCAACCATATCCACAACAGTGAAGATACCAGAACATGCACCCACCACAACAGTACGGTAGGCCCCAACAACCCTATCAGCCATCGTATCAAGGGTAGCAGAGACCTCAACCAGTTCTAGCATAGCAACCCCCTGCCCCAATTAATGTGATTCCTGTGAAGTACGTAGTTGCAGAAAAAAATCTAAATAAAGCTATAGTGCCAATAACTCCATTACTTTCAGAAAGTGACCCGAGTGATCATAGTTTTGACTCGACCCATATTGATAGCCCCCAGGCTTACTACATGTAGTCACCTGAGAATAATGAGTCCTACTATTGTGAAGAACCTGGTGAACCTAGTTGGGAGCCCGAGCCTATGCAAATGCCATGTACACAAACCCTAACCCTAGACCTCAACTTAGGCAGGTAAGACCCCCATTTTCTAGAGGACCATGCTACAGATGTCAAGGAGATCACCTCATTTGTGATTACCCTCTACCTGCACCTACACAATCCCAATCGGTGACAATTCATGGTTTTTTCCAAGATTGCGGAAAAGAGCACCTCTTAAGAGACTTCCCAAAGAACCCCAATAACATGTCGAAAATCACTCCTATCAACGTTATTGGGTTAGTAGTAGACTCTATAGGAAGTGTCACTTCCATTGCACTAGTGCAAGTGGTCACTAGAGCTCAGGCTTTGCACGAGAACCAAAGTTTAGGCCAAGAAAGGAGTTCCGAGGTTAGTGAGACTGAGAGCATAACCAAGAAACAAACGAGATCCTGGAAGGATAGCTAAGAAAGGATGAAAATACAATGGTCTAAGAAGACGAACAAATTAGAAGAAAGCATAAGAGAAACAAAAGCCAAAATTGTTGAACTCACCTCTCATACAAATTCTCACATACCACCACCACCTCCATCCTTATCACCACCTAATCCACCACCTTCCAACCCACCTCATACAATTCCACCACCCCCTAGAGTAGGATTAGTATTAGCTGACCCCACTCTTGAGGACATAGACATGATGCTTAAAGCATATCAGGCCAGAATCCAAGAAGGGCCAAATGTGACAGATCATGACAAATGTTACCCTAGAGCTGATCTAGAGATAGAAAGAACCAAGCTTTGTGCTAAAATGGTAGCATTAGCTCAGACCATGTTTGAAGCCAGTCGTCTCTTCAACTACTCTTGCTCAGCTAAGGCACATTTGCACTTTGATGGACTGTTGGAGAAGTTAGAGAGCATAATTGCAAGATCTGGCAAGGAAGCCACCTCCCAAGGAAGAGACAAGGCAACTGAAAGAATAAGCATTCCCCCCTAGGAAGCTGCCTAACTCCACTGAACCAGACACCTCTTTTTTTATGAATCGATATTCACTAGACAGCGAGAGATTCAAGAAGAGAAATGGGCTAAAGAAAGTGAAGTCCCTTCTCCCATTGAACTTGTGGATGAAGCGCATGATCAATTCCCACAAGACATTCCTTCTATTTATGGAGAACAGGAGAGTGCCTGATCTCATGAGAGATTAGACTTCGAGTCCAATTCCTTACAAGCACTACCCCATTTCAGAGGCCCATGGGAAGCTAAGCCTACTTGTATGAGAGCACCCACAGTGATGGTAAGAAATGAAGACTCAATCATACCTAGGAACACAGAGGTAGTGAAAAACACTAAAGTGCAGTGCAATCTCACTTTAGAAGAGCTACTCAAGGTTAAGCCAGAACTATGGAAACATAAAGCCAATTAAGTGTCAGAAGTAGCAAAACCTCGTTTCCAGGTAGGTTCTCCTAGAACAGTGCCAAAAATACCCTTGGACAAGATAGGAGACATGAGTGAAGGAGAAGAAGGAAACACCTATCTTCCCATTACCCATCAGGGGTACACAACCAAGGCAATTCTAGACTTAGGCGTAGGAGTTGCAATTGCTACCACTTCCCTATGGAAATGTTGGGGCAAGCCAGCACTCAGACCAACGAGAATGAAATTGCAGATGGCCGATGGTCACATTGAGAGACCCTTAGGACTACTAGAAGGAATAACTCTCACTACATGTGGTGTAGTGTTTGAACATACTTTTGCTATATGTGACTTTAGCAAGAATCAGGCCTATGAGATGATTATGGGCAGCCCATTTATGCAGCAGTTGCAAGTGGTACAAGATTGGGGAACCAATTCTTTGTATATGCAACACTTAGGTGTTACAACCAAAGTCAATCTCAAGGATTACTCTCATAGAGACGTTCCCCCTATTCAATGGAATCCCACCTATAGAGCTAAGGATGATACAGAATCTGTGCATTCCGTAGGATCAGGATCCTCATGGATGCATGAAGACACCCACTAATGGATGTGCAAAGTAGCCGTAGAAGAAGAGAAAAGAGAAAAAGCAAGAGAGGTAGGTGCGAAGGAAACTCATAGATCAATTCAAGACCCAGCCTATGCACCCGTAGTATTTCCTGATGAAGAATTTGAACCTCATGGTTCGGCAGAGATTTTAGCAACCATGGATGTAGCCATCAATGAAGAACACTGGACACCCAACAGTGACGAGGATGGATATGACATTTTAGTCTTCACAATAGAGCCAATCATGCGTGATCGGATTATTGAAGAATGTGAACCTAGCACTGATGCATTCTAGGACACGAGTGACTCTGATCTAGAGTAAATTATAATGGACTCCCCTTTTGCATCAGATGAGGAATATTTCTACGAAGTAGAAGCTCACCCATAGAGACACGAAGAAATTATGAATGAGGTGAGATTAACCACACAAGTGACCACTAAGAACAAAGGCAAGAAGAGGAAGAAGAGAGAAGTCACACCAGAGGAAGAAGAATCTTTGTTTGAGGTCCTTGAAAATTTCAAGAAATATGGAATAGAAGATAGGGGAGTCATGGTAAGAATGCCTAAACATGACGCTCTCATAGGAGAGTCCTATGACAACAGAGAAACTACAAAGAAAATCATAGTGACCATAGAGGAAGGTGAAGAGCGATGCACATACATAGGACATGACCTAAGTGAATATGAAGAGCAAAAGTTGATAGCCTTACTACGAGAATAGAGAGATGTATTCGCTTGGAGTTATAAGGACTTGAAAGGTGTAGACCCTGACATATGCTCACATACAATTCCCATGACCCCAGACGCAAAACCCTCTCAGCAAAAGCCATACACATATAACGATAACTATGCTGCAAAGATCAGAGATAGATCGTTTGGTTGAAGCTGGATTCATCTATGAAATTGAGCACATAGAGTGGGTATCCCCCATTGTAGTGGTACCCAAGAAGAATGGCAAGCTACGTGTATGCATTAATTTGAAGGTGGTTGATGCAACCACCATTCGAGATAACTATCCGCTTCCTATCACTGAGCATCTACTCGAAAGAGTAGCAGGCAAGGAAGTGTACAACTTCCTTGATGGATTTTCTGGCTACAATCAGGTAGCCATTACTCCAGAAGATCAGCATAAGATGGCTTTTGCCACAAAGTGGGGCATATTTGCCTTTCGAGTAATGCCATTTGGTCTTACCAATGCGCCAGCTACCTTTCAGAGGCTAATGTGTCATGTATTTAAAGAATTCTTGAGGAAGAGTTTAGAAGTATATGTTGATGATCTTTGTGCTCATTCCAACATTAGAAAAACCCATATCCCTGAGCTGAGAGCTATCTTTGATAAATGTAGAGAGTATCAGACCTGCTTAAACCTAGAAAAGTGAGTTTTTATGGTCAGGCAAGGCAAGATTCTAGGACACATAGTGTCAAAGAACGGTATATCTACGGATGAGGAGAAAGTTAGAGCTATTACAGAGTTACATAGGCCCAAGAATGTCAAGGAAGTACAAGCTTTCATGGGGCATTGTGGCTATTATCGCCGATTCATTCATATGTATGCGATCATTGCAAAGCCTCTATACTCCCTTTTGACTAACTTTGAGTGGACTGAAGAATGTGAAAACTCCTTTAACGAGCTCAAAAGAAGATTGTGTTCGGCACCAATCTTGACTACCCCAGATTGGAACAACCTTTCCATGTTCACGTGGATGCATCCAACTATGCTATTGGATGTGTGCTAGCACAACCTACGAGTGAAGGTAACATGGGTCTACCAATTTCTTATGCAAGTAGGCAACTGAATGCTGCAGACCGAAAGATTAGGCATGGTATATGCAGTTAAAAAATTTAGACACTATTTGCTTGCAAATAACTTTTTTTATTGATCATCAAGCTCTACTATACTTGGTAAACAAGCCATGCAATATAGGTAGATTAGTAAGATGATTCCTCTTACTAATGGAATATGACTTTGAGGTAGTGGTGAGGAAGGGAAAGACTCACTTGAGATCAAATCATCTCTCGAGGCTCACATCCGGAGAGGCCCCACAAGGAGTATCAGATGACCTTCCTGATGCTTACTTGTTTAATTTGGAAGTCCTGCCATAGTGGGCCAAGACCTTAGTGCCAGTACTGACATATGGGCCTAAACATCCAGTAGTAAACACTCAAGATGGGGAGGTAATAAAAGCCTAGAAGTACCATATCATGGCAGCAAGTATGTACAAACATACAGATCAAGGAATATTAGCTTGTTGTGTGGAAGAGGATGAGTATGTGAAGTGGTTGCCACTAGCACATGTGGGTGCATTAGAGAAACACTACTCAAGGCAAAGAACTTTACAGAAACTAAGGAGACTCGGAGTGCACTGACCAACTATGGAAGCAGATGTCCATAAGTTGTGTAAGGAATGCCCTGTCTGTCGTATTAGACCACATGTAGAGCACGCTACACTGTACCAAGTGTCACTTATACCAGATTGGAGTGAACCATTGACAACCTCCATGAGGATGAAAACGTTCCCTCAAGATATGATCCTGGCCAGGAGAAGAAGTTTAGAACAAGAAGCCCTCGACACTCATTGGTGATAATCTATGTCACGATGAAGGAGATAAGGAAGAGAGCTCACACACACACTCTCACTCTCAAGGAGAAGCACACACACAGATTGAGGCAAGGAAGAATGACTTAATGTCCACGAATGAGTGATCTGGTAAGGAACAAATGTGCCATCACTCTTGGTAGATAAATCTATTAAAGCTCGATGAAGTGTCCCTGACATATATCGGTGTGACCACTATACATGTCAGAGAAACGAAAAACTGATACGTGTCATCCTGGATCATCATATGTTGAGCTTGATATCTCAACACTCCCCCTCAAGCTCAATGTCATATCCTGTAATCCCAACATCTCCGAAAACTTCTTCAACTTCTCAGGTCCAAGTGCTTTAGTGAAAATATCAGCAACCTGCTCATTTGTTCTCACATAACAAGATCAATATCACCTGCTAATACCTTCTCTGTGATGAAGTGATAATGTACCTCGATATGCTTCATTCTGGCATGAAAAACAGGGTTCCATGCTAATTGTATGTTGCTAATATTATCACAATAGATAGTGATATGCTTTTGCACTTCCACACCTAAATCTGCAAGTAGCATCTCCAACCATCATGCCTCACATGCTGCCATTGTAGCACCTCTATACTCACCCTCTGTACTCGACAAAGCAACAATGGGTTTCTTCTTGCTGCTCCATGTAATAGCTACACTCCCAAGTGCGAATAGAAAACCACTAGTAGATCTTCTATTTGGAATGCTACAAGCCCAATCTGCATCGGTGTATCCATAAACCTCCAAATCTACACCAGCCTCATAAAATAATGCATAATCCAAAGTAGCACTCACATAACATAGAGTGCGCCTCAAAGCAACCAATGTGGCTTCCTGGAAACCAGCCTTTGAACAAATTCATATGAATATTCTTCAACAACTTTGTCTTCTTGTTCACCAAAATTTTGAAATCTCTTTTCTTCTCCTCCTTCATGTTCCTCTGCTTGTGTGGTCACTACCTGTTCTTCAACCTATTTTTGTGAGCATTCCAGATTTTCCTGTAACTTTTCCACCATCAACATTAATCCTTGATTCTGAGATATCAATAGCTCTTTCTTTGATTTCCATTCACTCCTTTCTCTGTCCACATCAGAATGCAATTTATTATATCCTCTCATTGCATTAGCAGCATGCACATTAGCTTGTTTCTCCAATTCCTTGACTTCTTTCAATTCTTCTTGCAATCCCTCAATTTCCTTATTCAACTTTTCCCTCTCATCCTGAGTTATTTGTACAATCTGACTTTCCTCTTTTACTGTTCCTTCCTCCATCAACAATCTGTTTATGACTTCATTAGCTCTGACCATTATCTGATATGAACTTTGAAGAGTTCTAAATCTCCCTTCCATTTTCTTCAATTCCACGTCTATTTTATTACTATGCTCCAACTGCTTAGCACAATTGTTCTCAAGAAATTGAATTTTATTCTGGCTTTGAACCTCTCATTCTTCTAATGAAATTATTCTTTTGGAAAAAGTTTCATTCTTTTCTTTGATTACCCTGATTTGATCTTCCAACTGCTCCTTTTCTTTCTTTTGCTCTTTGATGATCATACTGCCTTTTACAAATTCTGACTCAGCCACCATGCCTGATGTAATCATATTTCTGCTGGAGGGTGTGAATTGTTCTATGTTACTCATGATGATTTTACATGCAGATCTGATATCCTTTGGTATCCTTTCAAGGCCAGTTTCCAACTCAAATTTCTTCACTTCTATCTGCTTTTCCTCTTTATATTCATTTTTTTCTCCATCCTCTTCCTTATATTTTGTAACCTGATCCTCTTCCTCCTCATAGTCTTTTTCTTCTTCCAATACTTCTGCCTCTTCTCCATAAATTTCCTTTTGTGTCTCTTGAGTAACTTGTATTTCCTCTTTGTTTTCCTGTATTAAGGCTGAATCTTTTTCCACTGAATTCCTTTTTTGATCATTCAATTGCTGCTCTTTTTGTTCCATCTCCTGTTCATCTATGTCCATAAAATATGTTTCTTCTTCCTTTTCCTGATTCTCTATTTGTGTGAAATCTTCATTATGTCCTATATCAAAGTGTACTTCCTCTATAATCTGATTTATTTCTCTTTCTATACTTCCAGCTCTGCATTCTATGAAAGCTATTTTTTCTGTCCTTGCAACCTTTTCTTCCTCCTTGCTTCCATCCTCTTGACTCTGCATCTGACTATGTAATTGTGCTTCTCTTTCCAATCCTTGTTTTTCCTCATATGGTTGGTAATGAGGTTGTTGTGAAGGTTTTGTCCATATAGCTTTAAATCCGATATCCACCAGTCCACTATCGAGTTCTTACCTTGCTTCAACCTCTTCTTCCCTCACCACTTCTTTACCTTTTAATTTCCTTTTTTCCTCCCCAGGACTAACTTGTTTTGTTGATTCTTCACAGACCTGTATCCCTTCTAACTTTTGACTCAATTCCTCTGGTGTTTTGTTTTTTTACAGAAGCTTGTACTGTTTTCACTGGTGTGTTGTGTACTGAGAGGTTTAAACTCTTGAGAAGAAATTCTCTATATCACTTTCTATATTTGAAGAGAATTGTGAAGAAGCAGCTATTCCTTGTCTGTCCATTCTGTGTTCTTCCATTTCAATTGATTTTTTCTGATTCCTTTCTTCTGATGATAATTTTACTAACTCTTCAACCTGTACATGTTCAACTGCCTTCCCTTATCCATTTTGGTTGACTTCTTTTTCTTGACAGGCTTTTTCTAAACTTTCTTTTTCACCACCACTATAGTTCTAGTCTCTGGAGGACCTTGTAATTCCTTAAAATAAGCCAATAATTCCACTTCTTTCTTAACAAACACTTCTTCAGTTTCTGCAGCCATCATTTGATCATGTAATTCTTCATAATGTTCCACCTCTTCTTGTTTCCAATCTGTTGCTTTACATGAATAATTTTCCAAGAGCTTCATAGATTGCCCTCTTATCATTACCTTGAGTCAAATATGAATAAATTTGTTCCTTGCTTGTTTGAGGTGGATGGGGTTCCTTTGAGGCTTGAACTTCTTTCATAGCTGCTTCACATTCCTCTTTTGTCACTTCTTCCGGCTCCAAGACCACATTCCTTGGATCTAGTCTTCTCTTCTTTACTGGAATTACTTCATCTGATACCCCTTTCCTTTTCCTTCCTGATCCCCTCATGCTTGTGTGGACTTTTGCTTCTCTTATAAACATCATCTTTGAAGGACTTTTAACTCCTGCCATCAAACTCTTGAAATATTGAGCTTCTGGAGCCAACTTCAACTGATCCTCCATCCCTAAAACATGGTAAATAATTCTTGTTAAAAACTGTGCTCCATTCATAAACTTTCTCTGCTCCCAATGCTTTGCTGCTTCCTTCAATTGGTCATGAATGTAGGGAGTTACATCCATTACTCCAAATGGTTTAGTCTTGTCTTTATTATTGAACATAACCAATGTCACTGGCTTATGCGGCATTGTATATCTTGACAACTTTGGACAACACAGATACTCAAGAAACATTCTGGTGGCAAATTCTTCTTTTTCTTTTCCTTTGAAGTTCACAAACTTACAATATCCAACATATGAGGATGCATTATTCTTGACAAAACTGCCATCCAATTTGGTTCCCATGGGATAGAATTGAAGAGCTTCCCTGATATGTTCTGCTTTTATGGTGATCTGTACCTCTTTGTTCTCTTTGTCCTTAACTGAACATCTGAAGTATGCATCATTGCCTTTGCCCACCTCCAACAGACTAGACATGACTTGTGATACTCTCTCAAAATCTATAAAGAAGAGAGGTTCATCCAATAGTCTATGTAACCCCACTGCCTTCCATCTTTTATAATTAGCTGCCACTTTTTGAAATTTGTAGAATTCCTGACCTCCAATTCCCATTGTAAAGATATGCTGACCAATGATATTGATAGTTTCCCTCAGCTCTTTGGCTATCTTCTCAGCTTTTGGGATATCCTGTTCTTCATCAGATTCTAGCTCTACATCTTCTGTTACTGCTTCACTGTCCAAAAACCAGTGTCCTCTTGACAATGTCACAGATTCTGCTTTGAATTCATGAATAGGTAATTCTTTTGCATTCACCATTCTAAAAGACATATAACACATCACACCACAAACTCCCACCACATAAGTCACAGGAGATATAAAAGAGAACAAATTTGTCTTGAGATAAAATGATATTCAAGAAAAAATAAAAGATAAACAATGACTTTCTTATTTGCATCACAGGTACAACACAATTGAAGTGATCATCACATGTGTTAGCAAGATATATAGTGCTCTCCCTTTTTAAATAAGAAAATAATGAATGAAATTTAAAAGAATTTAGACAGATATAAGAAAAAAATATCCTAAAGGAAGAAATAATTACATAGTGACTGCTTAGTCCTGCTAAATTATAACCTATATCTAGCTGGTGCTTTATAACTTATGAAAGAAAATTTTTAATGATTTTCTCAAATTTTTAATAATTTTCTCTTTCATCTCTTCCCCTCCTATTCTTTTTCCTAGAAAAAAGAATGAGATAAAGTACATGGAAATAATTTCAAGAGTGTCATAAATCCATCTTGATGAAATTCTGAGTCCTTTAGTAAGAATCCAATCATTTGTAGCTTTTCATGCTTCTGCACTATTTTTGTATCTTCATCCTTATTTTTTCTCCATTGAAGCAGGTCTGATTTTTTCACCCAAAAATACTTGATTCTTGTTGACTTTGTTTTTGGAGTAAAACAATCTTCTTTTGATAAACTGTGCTTGGAAGTCTTTGGTTTCCACATCCATTTATTTTTTATGAATTTTTTTGATGAGTGGTGCTTGGATGTCCTTGGTTTCCTCATCCTTTCTATCTTGATGCCTAGATGTTTCTGATTATTCCATACTTTCCACCTTTCTACTGTCTTTTCAACACCTTTGGTTCCTTCAATTTCCTCCTGTTTTTGTATGAAGTAGATTTGGTCATGGAGAAATTTTGTTTGTGATTCCTTTGTAGCTTCTAGTGGAAAAGTAAATCCTTCCAAATCTGAGTCATAGATATCCTGTTGATTTTCCTGTTCTTCATAACTCAATAAAAACATTAAAAACCTTTTGTCATTTATTGTCAAATTAAGCTTCATATTTTCAAAATCCAAAATTACTTTACCTTGCCTTAACCATGGTTGTCTTAAAATCAATTTCTCAGTATGATCAAGCCATTCTTCACAATCTATTTTCATATTTTCTTCATTGAACTTAGCTTCAATAGATGGTGAAGACAAGCTTTGTATTATCTGGCCCTCCAGTGTTTTGATAAATGTTTTACTCTTAGTCCTTTTAAAGTTGAACTTATTCAACAAAACTGAACTGATCAAATTAACTTGTGCACCCGAATCTATCAAAACCTTGATTTGCTCATTATGAAGATTCATTGTTATAACAGGCAAATGCTCTCTTACTCTTGAAGGTGTTTCACATAAGAAAACTTCTCTAAGCTCCTTAGCCTTTCGTATTCTTTCCTTTTCTTCTTGTTGGGCTTCATTCCTGATTTTTTCCTCTTCTTTTTTCCTGTTTTGAGCTTGATGTATTCTTCTCCATTCAAGAACAGTTAATGGAAGATCATACCTTTTTACCCTACATCCACTTATGAAATTTGGCATGATTTCTCCATGTATATTAGCTAATTGGATAGATCCATTGTTACTGATTTGGTTGATAATATAAGGTCCATGCCCCTTCTTCTGAAATTTTTTCTGATGTTCCTTCACTGTATATGCTAAAACTAGATCCCCTACTTGCAAGTCTTTTTCTTTAATATGAACATCATGATATGCTTTTTGCCTTCTTTTATCTGCATATATGCTCATAATTGCTTGAAGTCTGGAAGCTCCAAGTTTTTCCAATTCCACCACTCTTTTAGATAACTCATGTCGAGTCCACTTGTATTGATTTCCCACCTTTAATGTTGGAATGAGAAATTTCAAAGGAAAAACTGCATTTTGTCCATATACCAAATTAAATGGTGTTGTTCCCATAGCAGTTTTGTATGCCACTCTATAAGCCCATAGGACATAATTAAGTTGCGAATCCCAATCATTCCTATTTGTATTTACCAATTTTGACAAAACAATGCAAAGTACCTTATTAGTACTTTCTGATAATCCATTGGCTTGTGGATTATAAGGAGCCGACTTTCTATGATTAATCATGAGAACACTGAGTCACAACAAAGGAGAACAAAGACATGTTCTCTATTCCTTTTTACCTAAAGACCATGATATCAAGCAATAAAGTGGGCATTTTACAATATCTAGAGAGCATCACTTGTTCTTGCTTGTAAATATTGTCACTAGAAGCTTGATCTTATATCCCAAGTAGTCAAGATAGATATAATAAAATACTTGTTGCCATGAAAACTAGTTGTTCAGCATGATCAAGAATCCCACATCATGATCTTTGACAAGAGATTAGAGTTGAAGGTACAAGTAAGAGTTCGGGAAGCTCCTTCATTACATCTATAACCTCAACAAGCACAGATTATAGTTGATTAAAAGCTACTCGAAAATCAGAGTACATGTGTTGCAAAAATCGGAACATTTTAACAAGGCAATTAAGATCATCCCCTTTGTATAGTTAAGATCGTCATTGAATGCTGGGCCATATTCACAGAATATGAAATACATTTCACAAAAGCATTCCCAAGAGAAGATTATAATCAACAAAATTATACTAAGAAACATTCACACATGATCAGAGAAATGCTCAAGATAAATCAAGATGAACACAAAGTGGAAGCAGAACTCGACATTATATTTCTATTAAAATGATGTTTTACATTTCATGTGTTTTACAAGAGTAATATGAATCTACAATAGAAGCTGATCATAGCTTTCCTCAGGCTCAAGCATAATGGGATCCTCTAGAACATTAGAACACATATCCTGCCTCTCTTGCTCCAACATTGGCTCTTCAAGGTCAGCCATGTCCCCCGGTTCATCTGCAAGTGGGGGAACATGCTCCCTTGAAGCCGGTTGGAATCTCTCCGTGTCTGCAATGTGCTTCCTTCCAACCTCTTGGTCTTCATCTGGGCATTCATTCAGCCCATTGATTCTCATTCTAATGAAGCTCACTTGAGCATCATCCTTCTCCACAGCTATGCAGTGCCTGAATATCTTTAAGGAGCAAGCCAGAGTTGTTCTTGAAACAACAGAAAACCACTTAGAGGCCTCAATCAACATGATGACTAATGAAAATTGTTAAAATTGAGTTAACCTGTGCCCAAAAAAAGGTCTAGGACCCAGTCATCATCATTGGAGAATAGTTGAAGCAATCTCATTATGAGCTTTTGTGGCTTCTGATAGGGGTTAACCAATGTCATGTCCCCAGCTACATGACGAAGTTTCTTGGTAACGGCTGGGAACATGAGCACATTTGAGATCCCATTCTCATTGCAATGCTCCCTGACTCTCCTTTTGCTTACTTCATCATAATAGCCAACTGTAATGCATTCAGTGGAGCTCACAAGCCTATGCAAAGGAGTGTGATTGACGTTTGTCTTCACCCTGCCAACAAGAACTATAAGTCACAGAGAGCATCATTAAAGACACGGAGATAGAAAGAAGACTACTTACCACGTGAGACACTCCACAGCATGACATCTTACCTTTAGAGCAGTTGAAACAGAGAAAGACTGGTCTCTGCTATGGAAAATTACTATCCTCCAAAGAGGAGACATAGTCAACTCTGCAAAATCAGTGACCATCTTTCGAATCTGAGGGTGTTTGAAGGGTTCATCGTCATTAACTGATCCCAACATCCTAAATCCATAGGGTATGTCTGCTATGAGAAGGGAGAAATGCTTTCTAGGCACAATAGAACAAATGTTATTTACATCACTACAGAATACATTGTAATATACAGGTCTAAGGGGGTCTAGGGGATTGGAGAAACATTTCAGATCAGGTTCATCATCAAAATCCATCTCCTTGGCTTTCAGTCTAGATTTCTCATGCCTTGCTCTTTGAATGTGAGCCAGGAATGTAGGGGGGCAATCATCTAGTAGCTCTACAGAATAAAGTGGAAAGACAATTAAATGAGCTCTTCAATACAACAAACAAAACATAAGGAATCGATGCCTGGCATCGATTTCGTGTGTGGGTAGATGACAGGCATCAACTTTCTACTGAAAGTCGATGCCTGGCATCAACTTTGGGACATAAGTCGATGCCTGGCATCGACTTATGCCCCCAAGTCGATGCCAAGCATCGACTTATGCCAGGAGGTCGATGCCAGGCATCGACTTTTGGCAGCAGGTCGATGCTAGGCATTGAATTTAGCAGTAAGTCGATGCCAGTCATTGAATTCCTACTAAAAGCCTGGCATCAAATTGGTTAGGTGAATCAAGGCATCTAACCTAATAGCAAACCAGGCATGACCTCTGAAAGAGAACCTACCCAATCATGAAACAGGATAAAATATTCTGATAAAGCTTTGTAGGATGATGTGGTTGGATAGTCTGCTTGGACCTCTATCCAAGAAAAGCAACCCAACCTCTTCATCATCACCTCCTGAATCTTCATGTATACTTTATGACTACAGTCACAGAAATCAAAAAGAGACTAGGTTAGACCAGAAACATGGGAGGAGGGAAAAAGGATATGAGAATAACATACATACTTATTGAGCTCAGTCACCATCTCCTCCAGGCTTAACTCCTTGGAGATTACCCTTGACAAAGTTGATATAATCAATGTATCATCCTTGATTCCTTGAAGGGCCCTCCATGGTGTCATCTTCATGTCCTCAGGAGCCTCTTCAATTGAGAGGTCAACTTTCCTTCCCTTTCCCTTCAGATCAACCTGTGGGTCTGGCCTCGACTTTCGTTGCTTCTGGCCCTTGACCTCCTTGTTCTCCCACATTGTGAAAATTTTATCCTGCAGATCCCAGATCTCACCTGTTCTGAATGCCAGTTGAAACCATGGATCATATTTCCTCAAAGCATCAGACTTTCTATTCTCATCCAGTGCAATTCCAACCTCAATAAGGCATCGCTTTCGTAGATTGGGATGTATTCTTCCAGCTTCCTTCATGAGACAATCTTCATATTCATGGTAGAAGAACCGAATTCTCTCTATGGAGGACATTTTTTGCTTGTAGTCATTGTCATTGTTGTGATCCCAAGCAAGAAGCTTGGCTTCCTCAGTTGTAAGACCAGCATATATCTTGCACTCTACATACCTAAAGAAGAATGTGGTAGGGTGCTCCTTCACTAGCTGTCTGTGGGCCTCTGCAGAGTGTGAACCTCCAATCACATAATAAGTATAATCCTCAAACAAACCCTCATTGAACTCCTCCACAGAGCTGCACTCATTCAGATCCACCATGACAAGGAATTGCACAACAGTAGCATGAGGATTTATTTTCATTTTCTTCTTAAGATTCTGCATGTGCAAATTGTGTGGCTCCCTGATCTCAAGGGGCCTCCTCCCTGTGACTGGATCTATTGGTGGCCTATGGATGATATTGATTGGCAGGTGGAAAAACTGCCCCTTCTTCACAAATTTTCTTCTAGCTATGTCCTCCTCATCTTGTTCTGCTCATTACCAAGAACACCCGAGGCAAGCTCTCCACCAGGTGCAACTATTATATCCTCAGAGCTAGAGCTTGAGTCAGAAGACTCCTCTTCTGCAATTCTCTTCTTTTTCTTCTAGAACTTTTTCTGCACGCTCTGCTTACCCCTTGCCTTTACAGGGGTTGTCATCTTCTGTTGTGTTGGGCATGATGTTGCCCTGGATCCATGGCATTAAGTCCTTGATAAGATTCAGTGAGTCCCTACATATCTCTGCAAGCCCATCTGGAACACAACACTATGGGCACAAGAAATCCATCTTGCATATAACATTTCTTAAACCTTTCGATGTCTCTACCAGGAAAAGGAGGTTGTCAGAATCCTCATCTTCATAATCCAGTTTGTACACAAGGCCATACTGAAAACCCTGTGTTGTTGTGATCTTTCCTCTCCCATATGCCCCTGCGAACACAAGAAGGACTGCATTCTTTTCTTCAACGTACTGAAGGCACCACTCTAGATTTGTCATGTCTCGCAGTGGACGATCTGTCCTTAAGACCTCTGCGTCCCTCGACCTATCCTTCATAGTTGTATCATCCTCAGGAATTTTGATGCTACTCTGTCCACCAGAGGATATTCCAACCGGGTTGCTGGCCTTCTCAGAGGATAAGGATGCAATAATTTTCTTTGGTTTTTCTTGGTGACCAATGCCTTTGTCACGTTGTTGATCACCAGAGCTCATGGTCACTCTCAGCTTCTTGAAGGGCCTCTCACTCTTGGACTCCGCATCCCTGAAGGCGCTTGGAAATATCAGCTCATATGTTATTGTGTTTTTCATAGGTCCAAGTCGATGCTAGGCATCGACTTGTGTGAAGAGAGATGGTGGATGCAATCCAAAGATGAGTAGGTGCTGCTACAACCAGCTTCACACCAGCCAACTGAGACTTCAGAGTTGATTATTAGACCCTTTAAGCTTCCTAAATCCACCAAAATATCATCCAAGTACTTTGGAACATGTATCCCAAAAGTTTAAGTCAAGACAGAATAGTTGCGAAATGACTAGCTCCCAAAACTTGCTATTTTTGGACATACACCTGCTAGAAAAAATGAACAGTGCTCTCAACCTGGAAGGAATTATAAAAATTCCTTTTGGGCATAGCAAATTGACTTAGCAAGCTTCCCAATCCAAGTTAAAATACTTCAAATGATGGACTGAGCACTGAGAACAAGTTTCATCAATTTCTGGAACATGCCCACCATTCTCGGGGCTCTGTAGAGAGACCAGTGAGCAGTAAAATGCAGATATCTCCAAAACTATAAATTCAATTACCTTGAAAATTGATATGCAAAAACTAGACAGTAAGAGCTATCTAACTCATGTTAAATCACTAAAAAAGGCGTAGTAAAACTCGAGATATGACCTTCTGAAGGTACTGCTCTAAGTGAGTATAGCAGAGAACAAAACAGAGGAGTAGATGATAATAAATGTATAGATTCACATATGATTACAACCACATTGGCAATGAATCTTTTCACAATGGGAGTAGAATGATAGAGCTATGGAGTAAGCTCTTCAATCTCTACAAAATGACATCAAGTGGTCACATATAAGGCTTGCTAATCGCCTCTTCCTTCTTGCTCCTTTTATAGCTATTCTTGGAGGGAGTTTTGAATTCGAATTCGAATGGCTCCACCTAAAAGTGATCCCCAAAGTTAGGAGATATTCACTCAGCTCAAAAAGTCGTGGGTTTTGGTAGTTAGAGCCACGAAATTGCTTTTACATCATGCATGAGGTAAGCCATCCTTTTCCTTTTTCTTTTTTCAATTACAAGAGATAAAAATGAACTCTTTTACAAGAGGTGTTCACATGACTACTCATGTGACTTACAAATGAGGATGATATCAAATATATCAAGCATGTAGGCTTGGGTAAAATGCACCAACATCTCCCCCTCAAGCCTAACATGGTTGGCCTTCAAATAAGTCTTCAAATGTCCTTGATTTCCTGCAAGCCAATCATCAACTTGAATCTACTTAACTTCGTACCATCAAGAGCTTTCGTCAACATGTCTGCACATTGCATATCTGTAGAGACATAGGATAGTTGAATATCCTTGCTCAATAGCTTCTCCCTTACATAATGGTAGTGGACTTCAATATGCTTGGTTCTAGCATGGTATACCGGATTAGCTGCTAGATGTAGTGAGCTTGTGTTGTCACCAAAAATATGAGGTGTTGAAGAATGAAGTCCAAGATCTGTGTACAAAGACTTTAACCACATGATTTCTTGAGTTGCATTAGCCAAACCTATATATTCAGCTTCGGTAGAAGATAATGCCACGGTTGGTTGCTTCTTTGATGACCAAGAAATGATTTTTGAACCTGCAAATGATATATACCCTGATGTGCTTCTTCTATCATCTTTAGATCCGGCCCAATCTGCATCTGAGTAGACCTTTAGCTCAATATCTGAAGTATATGAATAGAACAAACCTTCATTCATGGTCCCCTTTAGGTGCTTGAGGACTCTCTTGGCCGCTTCCATATGTGGTCTTCTCGGCTTATGCATAAACTGACTCAATATGCTAACACTATAGCATATATCCACCCTTGTGAGTGTTGCATAGTTAAAACTTCCAACCAAGCTTTGATAGCTTGTGATGTCTTCAATTGGCTCTCCTTCATAAGCACTAAGCTTATGATTTTTCTCCATAGGTGTACCTGCACACTTGGTATTTTCCATCTTGAACTTGACGAGCATGTCATGGACATACTTCCTTTGTGTGATGTATATACCTGAATCTGTGTAGATCAACTCCAATCCAAGAAAATAAGTGAGTGGTCTGAGGTCACTTATTTTGAACTCCTCCTTCATCTGACTCTTTACATGTTTGATTCCTTCAAGATCATTGCCTGTGATAATAATATCATCAACATACACACATAAATAGATCACTTCAGATCCATTCCTCTTTATGAACAAAGAGGTATCCGCCTTGCTAGCTTTGAATCCTTGGTCCTGCAAATAAGTCACCAATATGAAATTCCAAGCTCTTAGAGCTTGCTTCAATCCATACAAAGCTTTCTTTAGTTTGCATACATAGTTAGGATGATGTGCATCCTCATATCCAGGAGGTTGTGCCATATACACTAGAAAGTCTCCTCATAATCAATACCATGGGTTTGAACAACCCTTTAGCAACTAACCTTGCTTTGTGTCTATTTATACTTCCATCTGGATTCCTCTTGATTTTGTGTATCCATCGAGATCCGATTATCTTCATAGATGGCTTGTTAGGTACAAGCTCCCAGGTGTCATTCTCCTTCAAGGCTTCCATTTCTTCATCCATTGCATCTCTCCAAGATTTCTTGCTTTGTGCTTCTTCAAATGTGGTAGGTTCTTCATTGGTTGAATCCTTTGCAATGTAGATTGAGTGCTTGGTGACCAAAGAAGTATCATAAACAAACCTCTCTGGTTTCTTCTTCTCCCTCGAAGACCTTCTAAGTGGTTGATGTGAGCTCTCGGGTCCATATGTAGCATCCTACATCTTTGCTTTACCTTTGTTCTTCCATAGCTTTAGTCTTTCCAAGTCTTCTAGGTCAATCTCCGAATCACTTTCTTCAATTTGCTTTGGATCCTTTGGTTGAAGTGATGGAAAATCTTCATCCAAGTCATAAGGCAGCTTCACTTTCCTGTCATCATCAAAAAATGATTTGTTTTCATCAAAAATTACATCTCTACTCACAAAAAATCCTTTATTGGTTGGATTATACAATCTATATCCTTTTTGGTTTTGATCATAACCAATGAATACACACTTCTCTGCCTTGGGATCCAATTTCCCTCTTACTTGAGAAGGAATGTGAGCATAGGCTAAGCATCCAAAGATTTTGCAATGCTCTAGACTAGGTCTTCTTCCATTCCACACTTCATATGGAGTGGTTCCATCTAGTGACTTAGATGGAAGTCTATTTATGAGATATGTGGCTGTTGACACAGCCTCTGCCCATAGGTAATTCGACAATCCCTTTTCGTTGAGCATGGACCTTGCAGCTTCGACAATAGCTCTGTTCCTCCTCTCTGCTACACCATTGAGTTCGGGTGTATACCTTGTAGTGACTTCCCTTTTAATGCCTCTTTCATGCAAGAAGGCATCAAATTCAAAAGAGAAGTATTCTCCTCCACCATCTAATCTGAGTCGTTTCAACGTCCTACCTGTTTGGTTTTCAACAAGAGCAATATACTTCTTAAAGCAATTAAACACTTCATCCTTGTGCTTCATGAAAAACAAAATGGTCCACCTGCTACAATCATCTATGAAAGACACATAATATCTTGAGCCTGATATAGATGGCTCCTTACTTGGACCCCACACATCCGTGTGCACTAGATCCAATGGATTTTGATACATATATCCTTTCTTATTGAAAGGTTGTCTATGAGCCTTGCCGACTTGACAAGCTTCACACTTATAAATCATGTGTTGCCTTGTGATATTGGGCAAACCAAGTACACTTTGGTCCTTGCAAATCTGTGTGAGTTTCCTCTACCAATGTGAGCAAGCCTTTTGTGCCATATCTCCAACTCTGTAAGAGTTTGAGATCCATAGCTAAACAAAGCTATGTTCTTTGTATCTTCCACTTCAAAAGTGAAAAGCCTTCCTGTCTTTTCTCCTTTGGCAATCCTTCGAAAGCCTTGCCTTGGGTCTTCAACATATGCTCCAAATCGGTTGAATCTAACCTGCAATCCTTTTTCAACAATCTGTCCAACACTTATTAAATTTTTGGTAATTGTAGGGACATACAAGACTTTGCTTAAGAGGTTCATATTCCCATCTGATGTCTTCACATTACCTATCTTCTCCACTGAGTGCTTTGTGTCATCTCCTGTCTGCACTTCATGCTTGTTATGAGGATCTTCCAAATCAGAAAGTAAAGCCACATTTCCTGCTACATGGTTCGAGCATCCCGAATCAATATAAAATATGTGATCATCATCCTTAACCTTCTTCGCTGATAGATTCATAATAAATAATGAATCTTCTTGACTTTGGTCCTCTACATAGTTATTGTAATCTCTTCTTCCTCTATGGCCACTTTGATAGTTGTTGTTGTTGTTATAATTGTTGTTGTAGTAGTTGTTGTTGTTGTAGCCTCCATTGTATCTACCTCTATTTGATCCATAGCCACCTCTATTGAATCCTCTTCCTCTTGAGTTCCTCGGGTTCCTGAAACATTCTTCAGTAGTATGGTTAGATAAGCCACATATGTTGCAAGGTTGAGATGATTGGAATCTCCCCCTGCCTTGCTTTCCACCTCTGCCTCTTCCTCTAGCTCTTCCTCTACCTGCAAAGTTTGCTTGGAAAGAGCTTCCTTCATCTTCATTCTTCCTATTCTTTGACTTGTCCTTGACCTTAGCTTTATCAGAATATAAGGCAGAAGTTTGATTACCTCTTGAGGACTCACCACCTTTGCTAATCTTTGCTTCATGAGTGAAGAGTTGGCCCATGAGTGTGTTGAGGTCGGGTACATACATATCCATGTATAAATCCATGGCTGTTGTGAATGACTCCCACTTGTCGTCTGCTTTGATTCCATTCATGATTTGTCTTATGATTTTCTCCTCTTCAATTACCTCTCCAATGCTTCCAAGTTGGTCGGAAATCTCCTTCATCTTTGTGACATAATCAGTCGCATTTTGCTTCGGGCTTTTCTTCATTGTTGTGAACTCCATCCACAATTGGTTCTTCCTTGCTCGAGTGTTGGAAGAGAAGAAAGAAGCAAGTGCATTCCAGGTCTCTCTTGATGTCTTGCATCCCTTGACATGAGGTAAAAGAAAATCAGAGATTGAGTTTAGAATATAGGACCTTGCAAGTGCATCCTTCGAACACCAATTCGAAAGTCCTTCCACTTCTTCATGTGATGGTTGCCCTTTGTTCCTCATGGTTGGCATTGCTTCATCTCCGGATATGAATCCATATAGATTCCTCCCTTGAAGGTAAGCCTCCATCCTTAGAGACCATGCCGGGTAGTTGTTTCGATCCAATTTGTCAATTGTTGATGGAAATCCATCTCCCATGTTGCTTGACTATGCTCTGATACCACTGTGAAGAGAGATGGTGGATGCAATCCAAAGATGAGTAGGTGCTGCTACAACCAGCTTCACACCAGCCAACTGAGACTTTAGAGTTGATTATTAGACCCTTTAAGCTTCCTAAATCCACCAAAATATCAGCCAAGTACTTTGGAACATGTATCCCAAAAGTTTAAGTCAAGACAGATTAGTTGCGAAATGACTAGCTCCCAAAACTTGCTATTTTTGGACATACACCTGCTGAAAAAAATGAACAGTGCTCTCAGCCTGGAAGGAATTAGAAAAATTACTTTTGGGCATAGCAAATAGACTTAGCAAGCTTCCCAATCCAAGTTAAAACACTTCAAATGATGGACTGAGCACTGAGAACAAGTTTCATCAATTTCTGGAACATGCCCACCATTCTCGGGGCTCTGTAGAGATAGACCAGTGAGCAATAAAATGCGAATATCTCCAAAACTATAAGTCCAATGACCTTGAAAATTGAGATGCAAAAACTAGACAGTAAGAGCTATCTAACTCATGTTAAATCACTGAAAAAAGTGCAGTAAAACTCGAGATATGACCTTCTGAAGGTACTGCTCTGAGTGAGTATAGCAGAGAACAAAACAGAGGAGTAGATGATAATAAATGTATAGATTCACATATGATTACAACCACGTTGGCAATGAATCTTTGCACAATGGGAGTAGAATGATAGAGCTATGGAGTAAGCTCCTCAATCTCTACAAAATGACATCAAGTGGTCACGTACAAGGCTTTCTAATCGCCTGTTCCTTCTTCCTCCTTTTATAGCTATTCTTGGAGGGAGTTTTGAATTCGAATTTGAATGGCTCCACCTAAAAGTGATCCCCAAAGTTAGGAGATATTCCCTCAGCTCAAAAAGTCGTGGGTTTTGGTAGTTAGAGCCACGAAATTGCTTTTACATCATGCATGAGGTAAGCCATCCTTTTCCTTTTTCTTTTTTCAATTACAAGAGATAAAAATGAACTCTTTTACAAGAGGTGTTCACATGACTACTCATGTGACTTACAAATGAGGATGATATCAAATATATCAAGCATGTAGGCTTGGGTAAAATGCACCAACAACTTGCACCTAAAAGTTGATGCCTAGCATCTACTTGCACCTAAAAGTCGATGCCTGGCATCGACTTGCACCTAAAAGTCGATGCCTGGCATCGACTTGAACCTAAAAGTCGATGCCTTGCATCGACTTTGCACCCTAAAGTTGATGCCTGGCATCGACTTTCAGGCCAAATTTGATGCCAGGCAAGTCGATGCCAGGCATCGACTTGAGGGTGCAAGTCGATGCCAGGCATCGAGTTGTACCGTCATTGGATCTATATTTTAGGAGCTAAGAAAAATAAAAACCTAGAAAGCAGACTATTTACTCAAACATACAAAAGGAATCTTTTTTTGTGGTATGATTTTGTCTACCTCTTGGTACTCTTGCCAACATTCTTCTTCTCCATGAGAGTTGCCTTGCTGGTGTGCTGAGCTCTGTGCTCCATGGCTGTCTGTGCTCTATTGCTCTCTCTTGCTCGTGGATTTTGAAAATGAGAATGATCTCCTCCTCTGCTATTTATAGGCAATTGGGTAACTTGAACCAGAGACTAACTGGATCTAACTGAATGAATCCAGTTGCTAACTATATCTGTCAACTTATCTAACCAGGAAATGCCACTCACACAAATAGGCTGTTTCACCTCGACTTTGATGAAATATTCATAGAACCTTGCAACTGTTTATATACATTTGCATGGAATTTACACTTCAATGGCAAGAGTATGGTATGTACATGAGGAAGTCTAATCTCATGTATAAATTGTTTCTTAGAATCTCTTGCTTGGGAAAAAATCGAGTCTAAGTTGCGTTGAATATGGGAGATTAATGACATCTTTATAGTGTTATCCTTCTCACTTCAGTTCATATTCACATTTATCTTGTAACACATTGTTGAAAAGGAAAATCAATGTATGAATAAACATTCAACAAAGAACTTTGGGGTAATTTCGACAACATAGGATGGTAATTTCAACAAAATAGCTTGGTAATTTCAAACGTCACTCATTGTCTTTGCATCCAATGTTCGGAGAAATTGTAGATTCAAAATTCATTTGGAAATCTTTTGTAACAAGCATATACTGAATTCTTACATATAATTCTTACATATAGTTGTCCATATACTTCTTACATATACTTTTCCGTGTACCTCTTTTACACATAATTCTTTTTTAATATACTTTCATCTACCTCTTTGAGATCTAGCCAAGACCACAATAAAACCTAATCTTTGAAATCTTAACCAAATGTAAAATTTCTTCTTGTATAGTCTTCAATGGCACTACTCCAAAAAATTTTAATATCTAATCCAGTTGGAACTCAACTTGGATATATTTTGATTCACTCATAATGCTAAGACTCAATGACTCATATCTAGTTAGAAATCAACTGTGTATCTCATCTTTCAAAAGTGAATCAAATCTTTGGTTCCCTTATTAGTGTATATTTGAGTAATTAAGTAATTTGATGTTTAATGTACTTTAATGAACTTTTGATTTCATATCTTCTTGATGTGACATTTTCACTTGATCTCGGATTTCTACTTATTTAAAAAGGTCATTCATCTTCAGTCTTCTGTGAACTGAGTGAAGATGAGCTCAATCTTTTCTGTGGATGCTTGGGCATCAGCTTCCTCTGCTCATATTGATACAGTTTCGGGTTCATTGTTCTCGGTTGACCCTTTCCACAGAAGTGATGATCCCTGTGGTTTAGAACGTGCTGATGATTCTATGTTTTCTGTTGAGTCATTTAAGTTATCCAATTCACAATGCAATGCTGCTCAACCAAATACACCTCTTGATCTCCCATCTGATCCAACCATTGATCTCCCTTCTGACTCAAGTGCATGTGGAGCAACGGAAAAGCAAAGCAAGCTCAATCTACGATTTAAAAGAAGGCCTCGTGAAGTAAGTCAAAAAAGATTTAAATTTCTTACTTCAGATAGACAGATTGCATTGGATATTGTGAAGCATTGTTGTGGTTCGAAATGTTTGTACAATTTAGGAATGAAGAAACTAAAGCACCTAAGAGAAAAATTCCTCCATTTAGATAGTGAAAGGCAGGATATATACCTTGTTTCTCGCATGCAAATGATTGAGGATAACATGTCAGTAACACGTGTTGCTTTTGAATATTTCTTTAGTCAAGGGATGCGATGTTGTAGGGCTGCATTTAAAATTGCAATGGGTGTGGGAAATTTTAGAATACATAGGGTTCAACAGGGGCTTTTGAATGGGGATCTCATTTTGGATACGTTCCATGCTGGGACCAAAGGATCTGTTGGACGTCATGCAATGAATTGGATGATGAACTATTTTAGCTTGCATTGTGAGGTTATGCCTACAACTGGAAGGTTGCACTTGTCAGATAACTTTACTCATCGAGAGGTATTTCAAATATATAGAGAAGACATGGAAAATAGAAATGAGAAGTATGTGTTGTATCGTCACTTTACTTGATTATGGAAGGAAGAGTTTAACAATGTGTCTATTCCTCGTAAAGTTAGAATGGGTGAATGTTCAGTTTGCGCCACTTTGAAAAACATGGCAAAAGGGGCTACAACACCACAGGAAAAGAATAATTTTAAAAACCTTCTTAACAACCATCGTGAGAGTCAAGCTTTAGAGAGAAAGAAAGCAATTCATCATCGAAGTAAAGCACTCAAAAATCCGGAGCATTATATGTGTTTGTTGATCGATGGTATGGATAAAAAAAAACTTGTTTGCCACATTTTTATCGCATCCCTAAGGACATTGGAGATGAAGTCCTTGTGCAAATGCATTTGGTTGGTGCTTTGGTATACAATGGAACTGTAATGTTCAAGGTTTTCTTCACATATCGGAATGTGCATAATTATCCAAACCTTACAGTTACTGTCATTCATCATGTTTTGCAATCATGGAAGGGTCTTTTGCCACCAACTCTATATTTGCAACTTGATAATACTGCAAGAGAGAATAAAAATTCTACAGTCTTTGGATATTTAAGCATGCTTGTTAAAAAACAGGTATTTCAGAAGGTTAAGGTAAATTTCCTTCTC
Organism: Ceratopteris richardii; assembly: GCA_020310875.1. Classification (NCBI taxonomy): domain Eukaryota; kingdom Viridiplantae; phylum Streptophyta; class Polypodiopsida; order Polypodiales; family Pteridaceae; genus Ceratopteris; species Ceratopteris richardii. The sequence goes on from CM035410.1 coordinate 166,035,458, forward strand.
GTTGGCCACACTCATGATCACATTGATAAAATGTTCAGTACTTTCTCTAAGAAGTTGGCACGTAACAATGCTTTTACTCTTCCGATTTTATCTGAGCTGATTTCAGAAGCATATACTCCAAAACCAGAAGTTCAACACCTCACACAGATTTATAACTTTAAGCACTTTTGCTCAATGGGCCTTGATAATAGTGCTAAGGTTTTGGCTCCATTGCACAATATTAGTTTCAACCATGTATTCTTGATGAGGAGGGTTGATGAAATAACCCTTTTATTTGCAAAGCAGTATTCATCTTCTCTTGGGTGGGAGCCTAAAGAGGGATGCAGATTCTTATTGCAGGTGCCTAATTTGTCTACAGTGTATGGTGCAGAACAATCACCATATGAAGATAAAAACAATACAGAAAGATGTGGAAATGTGGTTGATCAAAGTGAAAGCTGGATGCATGCACTCATTGAAAAGAAGAGACATATTGAGCGTGCAACAAAATATGCTGGAGATCAAGATGTATCTTGGTGGGAGGACTTTTTCAATCATCAAGAAGAGATTATACAGTATACAATTGCATGTCACTGGCCAGTTGATGTTCCATTCACATGGGATTTTTGTACACAAAGATCCGTGAATGTGGCCCAAGCATGTAATGCAGATGCACTTCAAAGTTTTATACATCCACCAGAAAGAAATATTTATGTAGGCCCAAGGATGACAAAACAGGCAGAAGCAAGATGGCAAGGAAATTTAATAGAGAAAAATGTTGGAACACTTATTGGAGTACTTGCTGATGGTGATGAGGCTACCAGACCATTTTGGATTGCAAAGGTTTTAGAGATAACTAAAGATATTGATCAGAGAAGAATAGAGGCTTTGATGGTGCATTGGTATTACACTAAAAGTAGTAATGCATTCACAAGTAAATATAACTTAGAAATGGTGTGTGATACTAAACGAACAGGTTCAAAAAAGAAAAAGAATATTCGAAGCACATCCAATCTTAAAATGGATGATGTAGATATTCTTGTTTATGATTTTTCCTTGACAAAAACAGGTCGCTTGAGGAAAGCAACCATCAATATGATAAAACAAAAGCTTCCAGGTGTATGTGGTACAGGAAATCATAGGCAAACAAGAAGATTTGTGCATGATCCTGCAAAATTCGGTATGTACATGGATGAAGATAGAGCTCTTGTGGATATAGAAGAAGAAGAAGAGAGCTCTCAACAGTATGAGACTGAATCAAGTGCATCAGATGATGAGGGTGTAGACATAGATCGACATAGTTGTCAGTTGCATTGAAGCTCTCTAACATTTTTAGTGCTTATGTAAATGCCTCGAAGTAGTTTGGTTAATGAAACCATGTTTTGTAGCAATTTGAATAACAATCAGATATCCACCCATTAAAAATATGTCTAAAATGTTATTTTTGTATAAGAATTATTCAGTTCTACATTCTTTATATAGATTTTAGACATGTCAATGTCTTATCATATAGATTTTGGACATGTCAATGCCTTATATAGTGAAATTTTGACTACATTTTGAGCTCTTTTTTTATGAGAAAATGACAAAAAATGTCAAAAAATCACATGTTTTCACTTCATTTTTGTAATATATGTATATTGGTATAAAGGAATCTCAAACATAAGCTGCCATTTGCTTGATTTTTGACAAGAGTGTTCTCTTTTTATGACATAGTTCTCGTTTGTTACGACTCGCTGTTTGAAATACTCAGTTATGTTTTCAATTACTTGGTTTAAGAAATGAGTCCCCCTATCACTTACCAATTCAATTGATAATCCAAATCGTGCAGTGGTTTGAGCATCATTCCTTTTTTTAGCCCTAGCCTCTGCCCATTTGGTCAGGTAATATGTGGCTACAAGTATATATTCAGCATGAGACTGTTTTGCAGGAGGATGGATATGTCCAATGAAATCCAATCCCCATTTGCTAAATGCTCTTGCTGAAATGAGTGGTACTAAGGGCATATCATCTCTTTTACTTGGTTGATTTACTCTTTGACAAATGTCGCATCTTTTTACATATGTTCTTGCATCAGGAAAGAGAGTTGGCCACCAAAATCCAGAATATAAAATGAGTTTAGCCGTCCTTTAACTTGAAAATGTCCTCTTGCTACTCTAGTATGTGCCATCTCCAACATTTCCATATACTTATCTTCAGGAACACATATTCTTAGATATCCATCCATTCCTTTCTTGTATAATTGGTCTCCTATCAATTGATATTCTTCAGAAATTGCTTGTAAATTTCTAAAGTCTGTTCTAAGTTTTACTAGTTCTGATGATTTATTACCTCTTAACTCCTCAACTATGTTTGCACTCCAATCTGGATTGTTCTGGAACCAATACAAAGTTGTAACTTCTGAATTTTGCAAAGATTGACATTTAAAGCAACTGGAAACATATTTTCTCACATCTTGAGTCTTTGTAGGCCAATGTACACCCATTCTATTGAGATTGTTTAAGGTGACTATCATGGAAGCATGAGTACAAGGATTCCAACAATGAGCTCTTCTTAGATATTCCTGTTGCTCATCTTCTGGAGTACAATATTCCATTATTCCAATATGATTTATATGATATAGGTGCCCTGCTAGTAATACAAAGTTCCTACTTTGTAATACCAGGTGTGTGTTGTTTCTATGTGTTCTACAAGGTCCATGGTTAACACAGGCACCAAATTTATTGCCCATTCAGGAATACTTTCTATTTTGAATCTGGTAATTCATCATCTAAAGGTGAGTTTGGCTCTCTGGTTTGTATCCTCGAAAAATGATCTGCTCTTAAATGAGTTTTCCCCTGTCTGACCACTACCTCAAATTCAAATTCCATCAGTAGGAGGAACCATTTGACTATCCTACCTATGTGGCATGGTTTGTTTACCAAGTAGAGTAAGGCTTGATGATCCACAAAGAATTTAAACTTGTTGGCTAAAAGATAATGTCTATATTTTTTTATAGCAAATATCATTCCCAATCCTTCCGTTTCAGTGGTTGTATAATTTTTTTCTACTGAATTCAATTGCCTACTAACATAAGCAATTGGAAAGTCTAATTTGCTTCCTTCTATTGGTTGTGCCATAACACATCTGAAAGCAAAATTTGAAGCATCAACATGAATATGAAAAATTTTATCCCACCGTGGGGTTTTTAAAATAGGTGTTGTCACCAAACAAGTTTTCAAAACTTCAAAAGCTTGGTCACATTCTGTAGTCCACTCAAATTTTGTAATTAATGCATAGAGAGGCTTTGCTATATCTGCAAATTTGTACACAAATTTTCTATAATATCCACAGTGTCCCATGAAATTTTGAAGTTCTTTTACATTTGTTGGTCTTGATAGTTCCACTGTGGCTTTAATTTTTCTTTCATGAGTTGAAATTCCATTTCTGGAAACTATGTGACCGTGCATTCTCCCTTGCCTCACAAAGAACACACATTTCTCAAGATTTAAACATACTCTGTATGTTCTACATTTCTTGAATATATTTTCCAGATCTTTCAAATGATCTTGTCTTTTTATTGAAAAAGTGCAAAGATCATCAACATAGATTTCCATTATATTTCTAAGAAATTCTTTGAATATATGGCACATTAACCGTTGAAAGGTTTTTGGAGCATTGGTTAAACCAAAAGGCATAACCCTAAATGCAAAAATTCCCCATTCTGTGGAAAAAGCAATTTTATGTTGGTCCTCAAAAGCGATTGGCACCTGGTTATATCCTGGAAAACCATCCAAAAAACTATAGACCTCCTTACGTGCAACCCTTTCTAAGAGATGATCTGTTATTGGTAATGGATAGCTATCTCTTATAGTTGCTGCATTAACGTTTTTCAAATTAATACATACCCTGAGTTTCCCATTCTTCCTAGGTACCACAAGTATAGGAGATATCCACTCAGTATACTCAATTTCATAGATGAAATTGGCAGCCAGCAGTTTGTCAATTTCTTCCTTTATTTTAGTAGAGTATTTGTCATTAAATGTATAGTGTCTTTGTTTGCTAGATTTTGCATCATGAGTAATAGGAATCTTATGTTCACAAATGTAAGGATCAATTCCTTTTAAATCCTTATAACTGTGAGCAAACACATCCCTATAAGTTTTAGCCAATTTCCTCAATGCTTCCTCCTCTTAATTTGTCATGTCATCAGCTATGACAATGTGTCTATCTTCCTCCTCTTCTTGAATGATCACCACCTTCTTAGTTTGTTCCTCATTGTCATATGCCTCCCCCTTTTTCTTTTCTCTCTTTGGTTTCATTTTTAGAAGTAATCTGTCTTCTACTTCATAGGTCTTGAAGTTTGAAGGTACATCAAATTGTTGATCTTCTTTCTTTATTTTTTTATTTTTATCAATTTCTTGTTCTTTTTCTAATTCTGTGTTTACTTTTTCTATATGTTCCTGATATTTTGTCTTTTATAGCATCTGTAGCTTCCACTTCTTCCAGAAATTGTGTTTTTCCAGTTTTTAAAATTATTCCTTCCTTCAGATCTTCCTCTGTTTTTGACACCTTTATCATTTGTATTCCTATATGAAAAATATCATATCCTTCTTCATTTTGGAATTTTACTCCCACATATTCATCATTGGCCAAATCCATTGTGGTCAAAATATGATTCCAACCATAAGGCTCAAACTCTTCATCTTTAAATTTCTGTGGTATGTAACTTTCATCTTGTGACTTCCTTTCATCTAGACAATCTTCTTTCTTTAACATCCCTTTTTTATATATGTGGTTCCTCATCACATTATATTTCCAAATTGATGATTCTATGTCATTCTGATCTTCATTCCCAGATTCTTCACTCAGTTCCTCATTTTGATGTACTTTAAACCATTCCTGAGGGGACATGTCACAATATTGCCCATTTCTTAAATTTTCTCTACTTACCCTTCCTTTGCTTTGAAGGTATAGGCAATCTTTTCCCCAATCTTGCACAATTTGCATTTGTCTCATAAATGGTCTTCCTAGGATGATTTCATATGAGGTAGATTGTGGAAATTGGACTATGGCAAAAGTGTGCTCAATCTCTATCCCACATATTTCCATAATCACTTTTTCCCAAATTCCTAGGGTTTTTTCTATGTGTCCGTCTACCAGTTGTAATCTCATTTTAGTAGGTATTAGCTCATTCTTTCCCCATTTCTCCCAGTTTTGTTTAGTCATGATTGCCACTCCAGATCCACTATCTAATATGGCCTTGGCATGATTATCACCAAATTGTATTCTCAAAGTTGAGTTCCCTTCTTCACCTTCACATTATCCTCCTATTTTATCAATAGGTATGTACCACAATTCTTCCAGTTCCTGTTGCTGTGGATCTATACTTTTTTACTTTATTTCCCAATTTTTCCTATTATGTTGCAAATGAGGATTTTGTTTTACCAACTCTTCCATTGTAGTTTGATATAAAATTGTACAGTGTTTGTCTAGATTGATTTGGAATGTGATTTGTGAATTATCTTGCTGATCAATATGTTTCCTGGTCTTTGTTGCATTTGAATCTTCACTTGTTGTTTGATGACTGTCTATTTCCCCAATCTTAAGTTGTGCCTCCCGAATGATTTGTTTACATCTTTGCATTCTTTCATCCTCTATATCTGGCATAGGATATGCCATCACATGATCTATAGGGTTTGGTCCATCTTGAATTCTTCCTTTGTATGCTCTTATCAGAGTCTCCAGACTTTGTGAATTTTTTACCTCTTCCTAAGTCTATGTATTTTGTAGTTGGCTATTGTTTGGATGTTCCATAGTTTCCTCTTCCAAATTTTTACCCATTCTCATCTTCCTTTCCCATCTTCCTTTTTGTCTGTTTTTCTTTTCTTTTGCAGAGGAATTTTTCCTCTTGTTCTGTATGTGTGTCTCATTTTTTATGCCTTGTAGTTTAGCTTGAGATCTTGTTATGGCATTTACAGTTACTTGATCATGATCACTCAATTATTCTTGCTCCATTATGTTAACTGTTTTTAATGGTATGTTACTAGATGTGTTCTGTTGTTTTTTAGGGTTTCTTGGGCAATCCCTTATTAAATGTTCCCTGCCACAATCCTTACGATAGGCTCCTTCTATTCTTAGTGTTGGAGGTTGTGGACAGTCTCTAATGAAATGTTCCCCCCCCCCCCCCCCCCCCCCCCCCCCCCGACATCTATAACAAGTTATCTTCTGGCCTCCTTTGAATTGGGGTTTTTGATTGGACATGTAATTATTAGTTATGTACATGAATGTGGTTGTGTCCATTTCAATTCTCCCATTTTCCAGGTCCAAGGCTTTTTCTCTCTGTTCATATCCTTCCCAATCTTCCTGATATCCTTCACTCAAATGGTAATCCTCTCTGTAAGATGATCTGAGTCTCAACCGGTGTGTATCCTTCCCAATCTTCCTGATATCCTTCACTCAAATGGTAATCCTCTCTGTAAGATGATCTGAGTCTCAAATGGCTTTCTTCTTCAACCGGTGTGATTTGATTCTCTTTGTAAGTTATGTTGGTTCATAAATTCCCTTTCTTTGATGGGCTGTTTATTGTAGAAACACTCCTCTCTAATATGGTTTGTCCATTTTCTTTCTAAACTACAATATTTGAGTGTTTTTCTATCTTGCAAATGTTGTGGTTTATGATAAGGACATTGTTGAACCAAATGAATCTCCCCACAATTATAGCACTTCTTATTGGTTGATATTCTGGTGTTCATTAAATTTGTCTTGTTGTTAACTTCTAGGGCTTTAGCAATGGCTTGTGCTAATTCCTCTGTTGGTGGAATTTTATCTTCATTTGTTCTTGGTTGATCGAATGCTAATAAATTTTGTCCTATGTTATCCTCTAAGTCTATTGCCTCTTTCACACAGGCTCCTAGATCAAGACATCTCCTATAATACACCAAGGTTCTTAATTGTGCACTTCTCAGTCCTTCTATGAACAAAGACACTTGTTTTGCCATTGACGGTATCTCTTCTCTTGGACATCTATCAATGTATTGCTTGAATCTCCTGGCAGCCTCTCTGACATTTTCATCTTTTTGTTGTATAAAACTATGTATCAGGGTAGCTGTACTATGTTTAATTCCAGTTTTGGAGAATTCCCATATAAAGGCTTCAAGGAAAGATTCAATATCTGGATACATTTCCTTTCTCAATGGAATGAACCAAGATAATGGAGGTCTAGTTAGGGTTAGACCAAATGCTTAAAATTGCACTTTGTAATCCTCTCATTCTTCTGCCCTAATCAATTGTCTGAATTCTGCAGCATGAGCATGAGGATCAGAATACCCTTCATATTGATTCTTCATGCATTTTGCTACTTGATAGGGCCTAAGCATTCTTCCATGGTTTTGCCACTGATGTCTCCTTCTAATAGGAAAATCATTCATTCCTTTTGCTTCTCTTTCAAAAGGATTTGGGGAAGTGTGTACTCTCCTCCCTTGTTGTTGTTCAATATTAGTGTGATTTTCATTTTGTTTTGGCAAATCTGGTTGCCCTAGGTTTTGTTCCCAAGGTCTCTTGTCTGCACACTGCCCTAAGTCATTAGATCTTGTGAAAATATGTACACACATCCCTTTCTATCCTCATATCTACCATCCTTGAATTGTGCCACTGGCATTATATTTAAGGGAATTTCTAAGTTTCTCATCCTAATGAGAAATGCATACCATCTTGATACACATAGGATCCAAACCTATTTGTATACATGTACTTGCGGATATTTCTATAATCACTAGTTTCAAATGCTTCATTTGTTTCATTTAAATTTTCCATATTATTTATCTGTCCTAAATCCATTTCTTGTAATTCTCCTACCACTGTCTCTATCTCTTTCCTTTTTCACTCTTGTTTATCAAGTATGCACAATTTATTACCAGATCTCAAAATCATTCAATTATTTCATGATTCTATGAAGGGAATCGTGTTTTTCACGATTCTGTGAAGGGAATCATGTTTTTCACGATTCTGTGAAGGGAATCGTGTTTTTCATGATTTTGTGAAGGGAATCGTGTGTTTTCACGATTCTGTGAAGTGAATCGTGTTTGTCACGATTCTGTGAATGGAATCATGTTTGTCACGATTCTGTGAAGAGAATCGTGTTTGTCACGATTCTGTGAAGAGAATCGTGTTTGTCACGATTCTGTGAAGAGAATCGTGTTTGTCACGATTCTTTGAAGGGAATCGTGTTTGTCACGATTCTGTGAAGGGAATCGTGTTTGTCACAATTCTGTGAAGGGAATCATTTTTGTCAGGATTTTGTGAAGGGAATCGTGTTTGTCATGATTCTGTGAAGGGAATCGTGTTTGTCACGATTTTGTGAAGGGAATCGTGTTTGTCACGATTCTGTGAAGAGACTCGTGTTTGTCACGATTCTGTGAAGGGAATCGTGTTTGTCATGATTCTTTGAAGAGAATCGTGTTTGTCACGATTCTGTGAAGAGAATCGTGTTTGTACGATTCTATGAAGAGAATCGTGTTTTTCAAGATTCTTTGTTCCCAGAAAATCGTGATTGCTCACAATCGTTAAAAACACGATTTTCTTATGAAAATCGTATTCTGGGAATCACGATTTTGAGTTTAATCACAGAATCGCAATTCTATGCAGCTTCTTGTAATTTTATTGATTTTTGATTTTTTGAGTTCTTATTACACTATCAAAAGCGCCTATTCAAAACATTAACATGCAATAAAGAACATTCAACTAAAAGACAATTTTTCCTTCAAAAAGTTCAAAAAATAGAAAAACGCGATTCTATGTGTTCAACAGTTTTCTGTGTTTTCTAATCCTTTCCCAAAATTTTGAACTTGAATTTATGCAAAAACTTGATGTGAAGAGAATTACCTTTTTGCTTGATCAAGAAATTCCTAACTGCTTTGTGGTTGCAAGAAATTGCACTTTTGATAGCTCTCCTCACTCACTCTCTCTTGTTGGAGATAGACGTCTGCGGAAGCACGCGAACAACACAAGGAAGAAGAAGAAGCTTGGAGCACAACACACAAGACTGAATGTATTACTAGAGAATGTACAAAGATAAGTAGCCCATTAGGGCAATAGGCGTATATACAAGCCGGGGGAAAAAAAACCTCCTAAAGAGGGAAAAAAGTGCCCCGGCGGTCCTAGAGTGTTCACACACATCACTACCTAGATATATCAACAAATCCCCCCTGGGAGTGATGCGGTGAACAAGGAGCTGGCACTCATGTATAAGGAAGTGCCAAGCTATGTGGAAATCACTCCACAAAAGGAAGTAAGCCCAAAGCTTTGCGGAAAGCTTCAAACTTCTCCCTAGGCAGAGCCTTCGTGAAAAGGTCTGCAATGTTCTCCTGCGTGGGCACATATGCCAAGCTGATCTCCCCAGCAGAGAACCTCTCCCTGACATAGTGATAATGCACCTCAATGTGCTTAGTGCGAGCATGGAACACAGGGTTCCTCGCAATTGCCAATGCGCTCTGACTGTCAGTGAAGATGGTGGTGGCAGAAGACTGGCCAACACCCAAATCAGCCATAAGGCGTCTGAGCCACACACTCAACAGTAGCTGTGAAAGCTGCCCTATACTCAGCCTCACAACTGGAAGTGGCCACAGTAGGCTGCTTCTTGCTCAACCAAGATATACATGAGCTACCAAGCATGAAGCAAAAACCACTGGTGGACACACGAGTGTCATAGCAACCAGCCCAATCTGAGTCAGAAAAAGCATGCAAATCTGGCGGTAGTGATCCCCCCTTGGGATAAAACAACCCAAGTAGCCGAGTACCACTCAAGTAGCGAAAGATGCGCTTAACCTCTTTCCAATGCGTGACTCTTGGGCAATGCATAAACCTGCTCATCTGTGAGACAGCAAAGTGAATATCTGGCCGAGTAATGCATAAGTAAATCAAGCATCCAACAGCCTGCTGATAGAGAACAACATCAAATGCATCTCCAGCATCATGAAGACTCAATCGTAAACCTGTCTCCATAGGAGTGGCAATAGGCTTACAGTCTTCAAGGCCAAAATGATGCAATAATGTGTCTATATATTTCGTTTGACACAAAGCCACCATCAACATGCATAAACTGAATGCCCAAATAGTGATGCAAATGCCCCAAATCAGACATCTCAAATGAGGCATGCAAATCAGCCTTAAAATCAGCAATATGTGTCTCAATAGGACCAGTGAGCAGCATGTCATCAACATAGACAACAATGATCAGAAGCACATCATTAGCACGCTTAACATATAAGGTGCTTTCAGTTGGACTATTCTCAAAACCATGTGCAATCAGATAGACATGTATCTTCTCATACCAAGCACGTGGTGCTTGCTTTAAACCATATAATGCCTTCTTTAACCTGCAAACCTGGTTTTCATGCCCTTTCTGCACAAAGCCACAGGGCTGAAAAACATACACTTCTTCATGCAAGTCACCATTCAGAAATGCTGTTTTAATGTCCAACTGATGTACATTCCAACCATGATGGGCTACAAGTGCACAAATGCTGCGAACAGTAGTCATACGGCATGTAGGTGCAAAGGTCTCATCAAAATCGATGCCTCTTTCCTGTGCATAACCCTTTGCAACAAGCCTAGCCTTATACCTGTCAACTGTACCATCAGGTTTACGCTTCAGCTTGTATACCCACTTAGTGCCAATGGCCTTTTTGCCAGGAGGCAAGTCACATAAAGACCATGTACCATTCTTCATTATAGCATCATATTCAGATTGCATAACAGCCATCCAATTTTTTGAATTTTGTGCTTCATCAAAAGAAACAGGCTCATTCTCATCACAGAGACTAGATGCAGCCATAGCATAGCAATCTGATGCAAAGGAGGCACTATGAGAGCCTGAACGAGTACGATATGATAAAGGTGCATCTAATTTGCTGTCACGCAAAGTCTGCACCAGCCATTTTGGCATAGTTTTTGCCTGCTCAATATCAGCTCTCTCATCAACAAGTGCATCATGTAAATCTGCATCAGAAATGGAATGATCTGCATCATCATATGAAACCTGCAAAGGTTGAGAAGTTGCCTCATTAGGACCAGCACTAGCCTATCCACCTGTAAAAGGAGGCATCAAAGTATCATACATGTCTTTGGAGCTAACAGATGTCTCCTTAGTACATGAAAGCAATGGCTGAATAGCATCTTCCACAAAGACAACATCACGGCTAACCAGAATGCATTTAGTCTGTGGATGATACAGACGATAGCCTTTACTTTCAGAACTGTACCCAACAAAAATACATTTTACTGCCTTATCATCCAATTTTCTGCGATGTTGTTCAGGCACTAATGCATATGCCAAACAACCAAAAACACGCAGATGAGCAACAGATGGCTTGCGGTCATGCCAAGCCTCATATGGAGTGATAGACTGCAATGCTTTAGTGGGACACCTGTTCAGTACATATGCTGCACACATGACAGCCTCAAGCCAGAAACTATGTGGTAAAGCCTGACTTTTGACCATGCACCTCGCCATCTCCATGAGTGACCTGTTCTTTCGTTCAGCAACTCCATTCTGTTGAGGTGTATACGGCACTGTACACTGGTGTTTTATCCCACGTTCAGCCAGAAATGCATTAAAATCTGAAGACATATATTCCCCCCCTCGATCAGAACGGAGGGTGCCCATTTTACATGCTGACAGATTTTCAGCCAAAACCAAAAACTGTTTGAAGCACATGAACACTTCGGACTTTGCTTTGAGTGGATATACCCATGCATGCCTGGAAAAATCATCAATGAAAGTCACGAAGTAAAGGTAATTTCCAAAAGAGGGTGTCTGCATAGGACCACAGACATCACTATGTACAAGCTGCAATTTCTACGTAGCCCGAACTGAACCATCTTTTGGAAAGGAAGAACGCTGCATTTTGCCCAAAATACAGCCTTCACAAACATGTTTTCCAGGTGCCTCAAGTTTGGGCAAAGAGGACACCATTTCAGATTTCTACAGGCGTAACAAACTAGCAAAATTCAGATGACCAAATCGTGCATGCCAAAGCTTTGCATCTGACATAGCCTGAGAATCATGAATTGCACATGCCGAATCATTCACAGATCTTTCATAGTCTATGAGCTTATACAGCCCACGACATAAAATGCCAGAAGCAATAATCACATCGCCATTTGAGAGATCATGGACTGTACACCTGTCATCAACGAATTTCACAACCAAGCCAATCTTGGCTAATGCAGAAACTGATAACAGGTTCTTTTTGATCCCTGGTGTTGGAGAAACAATCACTAATTGGATATATATTTGAAGGTCAAATCTTAGGAAGAAAACCCCATGCCTATGTGAAGGGACAAATTCACAAATGTATCATATTTGTAAAGTTAGTTCACTTTAGTTCTAGAAGTTTTTTAAAAGTCACGGGAATGAGAAAATCTATATAAGTTAGTTTGTATCAACTGACGCGGAGAGAGAGAGAGCGAGAGAAAAAAAAAGAAGTAGAAGAAGGACATTTTATACGACTGTGTATAGTCGGGCCTCTCTGAGTGAGAAAGCATCTGTAAAACTTCTGAGTTTTCATAGCTATGAGAAAGAACTGAGTAAAGTTCTGTGTATGAGTCTCTCTCCATCATCTCCATGCTTGCCTACTGTGTGATGAATTCAAAAGTTCAAGTTTTCTGAGCAATTCGATGCCTGGCATCGAATATTGGCTGATAAGTCATTTTTCATTCTTTGTGTGTTAACTGTTGTTGAATCTTTTAAAATCATGAGGTTTGTGGAGCAACTCGATGCCTGACATCGAGTTTCAGCATAAAGTGGATGCCCGGCATCGACTTCTAGCATACAAGTGGTCTTCTTCATGTGTGTGTAAAAGAAGCTGTTTCTGGTGCAAAAAAAGGGCCTAAAAAAGCTCAAAGTCGATGCCCAGCATCGACCTTGACTGAAATTCGATGCTAGGCATCGAATTTTTTATTTTTGGACACCAGGAATACTAAAACAGGCAAAGTTTCTAGTTTTGGAAGGTCATACAGGGTCATCTTGTGAGAGCCATAACTTGAGTTCTAGAGATCCGTTTGATGTATATGATAGCTTGTTGGAAAGCTCTACTCTTCTAGCTTCAGCCTATAAAGTTTCATGGAGAAATAATACTTGATCTAGGAGAAATTAGCAAAATACTGAAGGTATGTCATTTTGGTGACTAGGAATTTCTGTAGAAGCAAAGTTCTCACTTTAGGCTATCATTTCTCAAAGTTTGGAGTGGCAATGAGTTAATGGTGACCATAGAGGAGTTCTAGTGTCACATTAATTCATTTCTTGTGGTGTTTTATACATCAACAAGTGGTATCAGAGCAGAAAGATTCTCGAGAGCAGAAGACGACAAAGGTACGAGAAGTTTTGTAAAGTTTTCCATTAAAGTTTGAAAGGTGAAGCATTTGAAGACACAAGGCATCAAAAGGTTACTTCAAAAGTATCCTCATACAAAAAGAACTTCAAAAGGTATTATCCTTTATCCTTTAAGCTCACAGGTTGCAGCGGAAGGAAAGAACTATGGCAGATCATATCTCCATTGACAAACTGGACAGAGATAATTACCCCGCATGGGTAATGAGAATGGAAGCCTTACTTATGAGTAAGGATCTCATGGTATATGTAACAGGTGAAGAAGAGAAACCAGTATTTGAAGATGAAAGCCGACCAAAGAAAGAGGAACTTGATGCTTTAAAGCATTGGCAGAAGAAGGATGCAAGTGCAAAAGCTTACATTTACAATACAATCTCTGATCATTTGCTACCACACATCAGAGGATTGGAGTCATCTGAAGATATATGGAATGCATTGGAGTATCATTTCCAAAGCACTACTAAAGCAAGGAAAGCAAGTCTATGGTCAGAGTTTACAACATTCAAGAAGAAGCCAAGTCAAACCATTAGTGATTATGTCACTAAGATGAAGGATCTTGCAGATAGTCTTGGATCCATAGATGAAGATGTTGAAGATCACAGATTGATTGCTCAGCTACTTGCAGGTTTGAGAGGGGATGAAAGGTGGAAACCTTTTGTCTTATCAACAGAACTTTCATTAAATCATTATGTTCCAGATTTAAATCAATTACTTGGTTTGATGCTCACATATGAGCAAGACTTGAAGGGAGATGGAGATAAAGGTCAAAGTTCTGCAATGTACATGAAGAATAAGAAGAAAGGAGATAAAGGTAAAGCAAAGGATGAAGAGGAGTCTAGTTCTCAAGCTTATTATGCAAGAGGTAAAGGCACAGGCAGAGGAAGAGCAAGAGGTTTTGGAAGAGGTAGAGGTAATCAAAATAACAATAAGAAGGCTTGCTGGATCTGTGGATTGAGTAATCATTTGGCTCATGACTGTTGGCACAATCAACAAGGATCAAACCAGAATCAAAACAATAATAGTAGAGGTCGAGGTGGAAGATATCAAAGTAATTTTCAAAGAGGTAGACAAAGTCAAAGAGGAGGCTATGGTAGAGGTGGAGGAAGAAGTTGGGGACAGAATCAATCCTACAACACCACCTACTACAACTATGCAAATGACACACAGAATGAAAGTCATACATCATTGATGATGAATTCAATCAGCACATCAGACAAAGAAGATCTAAAGGTATTTTACATTGACTCTGGATGTTCTAACCATTTGTCAGGAAACATAGAACTGATGTCAAAATTTGAAAAAGGCATTTCTAGTCATACAGTTCAAACTGGTGATAATACAAGACATAGTGTACATTCAATTGGAAAAGTGAAATGCAAGAGTGGAGCAGATTTGCTAACCAATGTGTTGTATGTTCCTACAATACCTAAAAACTTGATTAGTGTGGGACAGATAGTTGAAAAAGGTTTTCAAGTCAGGTTTACAAATGAAGGAGTATTTGTTGAAGATCCAAAGAATGGATATAATCAGATTGTCTCTGGTAAGAAAGAAGGTAGACTCTTTACTTTAAGAGTGCAAGGGAACATTGGTCAAGCTTTGCTCACACATGGTGAAGCAGTGATTACAGAACTTGATCTCTGACATAAGAGATTAGGTCATTTCAATGAAAGAGGAATTAAAGCTATGGTTGCTAATCAGTCTGTACTAGGATTACCAAATGTGCAAAGTCAACATATGGTTTATAAATGTGAAGCATGTCAAATGGGAAAAGCACACAGGTTACCATTTCAGAAGAAAGGATTCAAACATGATGGAGTACTTGAGCTCATTCATACAGATGTATGGGGACCAACAAAAGAAGGATCTATCAGTGGCTCAAGGTATTATGTTCTTTTCATTGATGATGCTACAAGATGGATAACATTATATGTTTTGAAGGAAAGATCAGAAGTGTTTGGAGCCTTCAAGCATTTTCATGCATATGCAGAGAGAGTAACAGGTCAAAAGCTTAAAAGACTCAGGTCTGATGGAGGGGGAGAATACTTCTCCCAAGAGTTCAATGATTATCTTTGGAATGCAGGTATTAAGAGAGAAATAACCTGCAGGTATACACCACAACAAAATGGTGTAGCAGAAAGAAGGAACAGGACTTTGGTTGAGTTTGGTAGAGCTATGCTGAAGGAGAAGAATTGTCCAAATTATCTTTGGGCTGAGGCTGTAAATACAGCTACATATCTTGTGAATAGATTACCATGTGCAGCTCTGAATGGAATGACTCCATATGAAGCTTGGTGGGGTAAGAAACCAACACTAGATCATTGTAGAGTGTTTGGATCAATTGCATATGCTTATGTGCCATCACAGCTTAGGCATAAACTTGAACCAAAGGCAGAAAAATATGTGTTCATTGGTTATGATGAAAAGCAGATGGGTTACAGGTTGTGGAATCCTTTAACCAAACAATTTCTTGTTTCTAGAGATGTTACATTTGATGAACAGAAAAGTTGGTATGCAGATCAAAGTCATACAGCTGAAGAATTTCAAGAAGAGGTAAGAAGATGTGAGAAAGGAAAATCAATTGTGCAGGTAAATAGAGATGAAGACTATATGCAAGCAAGTACATCCACAAGTGGATTAACAAGAAGAAATGAAGAAGCTCCTATATTTGATGAAGAAGTGTATCCAGACACATATGAAGAATGTGAACCAAGAAGGTCAAGCAGGACAAGGAGACAACCAGAAAGGTATTCTTATGATACTTCTTACATAACTCAGAAGAACTATGCATATATGGTCAAAGATGATGAAGAACCTCAGAACTATGATGAAGCAAAAGGTAAGAAGCAATGGGAAGAAGCAATGAAGGAAGAGTTCAATGCACTGGAGGAGAACAAGACATGGGAACTTGTTCCTAAACCAAATGGTAAGAAAGTAATTGGAAATAAATGGGTTTATAAAGTGAAGAAGCTTGCAGATGGAAGTATAGCCAGATACAAAGCTAGATTGGTAGTGAAAGGCTATGCCCAGACCTATGGCATAGATTATGATGAGACATTCAGTCCTGTAGCTAAGATGTCAACTATAAGAACAATCATTGCTATTGCAGCTTCAAAAGGATGGACTCTAAGTCAATTGGATATAAAGAATGCATTCTTGAATGGATACATATCAGATGAGGTATACATGGAACAACCTCAAGGGTTTATAGATTCCAGGTATCCAAATTTTGTTTGCAGGTTGAGAAGAGCATTGTATGGATTGAAGCAAGCTCCAAGAGGTTGGAACTATAGACTGGTGAAGTATCTCAATGATCTTGGATATCAAAGTTCAAAAGCAGATTCAAGTCTACTTATCAAAAGAACAGAGGAAGGTACAATCTACATTTGTATTTATGTAGATGACATTATAATCACAGGTACTTCAGATGAAGGAACCAAGGAGGTAAAGAGATTACTTGAGAAAGAGTTTAAGATCAGTGACCTAGGAAAGTTGTCATACTTTCTTGGAATGGAAGTTACTTATACAGATCATGGCATATATGTGTCACAAGAAAGGTATCTTCTGAACTTGTTGAAGAAGTTTGATATGGAAAATTGCAGGGAAGCTTCAACTCCACTTGAAGTTAATCACAAGCTCAGTAAATATGATGGTGCAGACTACAAAGATATGAGGAAGTATCAATCTCTTGTGGGTAGTTTGATTTATGCTACACTAACAAGACCTGATCTTAGTTATTCAGTGGGAGTTTTGTCACAATTCATGCATTGTCCAAAGGACCCACATTGGATTGCAGGTCAAAGAGTTCTCAGATATATCAAAGGAACTATAAAGGAAGGATTATATTATCCTTTTACATCAGATTTGAAGTTGAGAGCCTACAGTGACTCAGAGTGGGCAGGTAATCAAGATGACAGGAGATCAACTCATGGTTACATGATATACATTGGTGATAAGCTTGTAAGTTGGTGTTCAAAGAAACAACATACAGTAGCATTATCATCAACTGAAGCAGAGTACAAAGGACTTGTGGAAGCAGCTAAGGAAGTCATATGGATGCAGACATTGTTCAAGAGCTTAGGCATTGATCAAGGTACACCTACAATACATGGAGATAATATGAGTTCACTTTATCTTGCAGCAAATCCAGTATTTCATGCAAGGACAAAGCACATAGAGATACAGTATCATTTTCTCAGAGAAAAGGTAATGGAGAAGGAGATTGAAGTGGAATACATTTCTACTAAAGATCAGTTAGCAGACATAATGACAAAGAGCTTGGATGGTGTGAAGACCAGCAGATTCAAAAGCATGGCAGGAGTAAAAGAAAAGAAGATGATATGAAGAAACAGAGAATGTCAATTAATGATTGAGGGGGAGCTGTTGGAGAAACAATCACTAATTGGACATATATTTGAAGGTCAAATCTTAGGAAGAAAACCCCATGCCTATGTGAAGGGACAAATTCAAAAATGTATCATATTTGTAAAGTTAGTTCACTTTAGTTCTAGAAGTTTTTTAAAAGTCACGGGAATGAGAAAATCTATATAAGTTAGTTTGTATCAACTGACGTGGAGAGAGAGAGAGCGAGAGAAAAAAAAGAAGTAGAAGAAGGAGTTCATTTTATACGACTGTGTATAGTCGGGCTTCTCTGAGTGAGAAAGCATCTGTAAAACTTCTGAGTTTTCATAGCTATGAGAAAGAACTGAGTAAAGTTCTGTGTATGAGTCTCTCTCCATCATCTCCAGGCTTGCCTACTGTGTGATGAATTCAAAAGTTCAAGTTTTCTGAGCAATTCGATGCCTGGCATCGAATCTTGGCTGATAAGTCATTTTTCATTCTTTGTGTGTTAACTGTTGTTGAATCTTTTAAAATCATGAGGTTTGTGGAGCAACTCGATGCCTGGCATCGAGTTTCAGCATAAAGTGGATGCCCGGCATCGACTTCTAGCATACAAGTGGTCTTCTTCATGTGTGTGTAAAAGAAGCTGTTTCTGGTGCAGAAAAAGGGCCTAAAAAAGCTCAAAGTCGATGCCCAGCATCGACCTTGACTGAAATTCGATGCTAGGCATCGAATTTTTTATTTTTGGACACCAGGAATACTAAAACAGGCAAAGTTTCTAGTTTTGGAAGGTCATACAGGGTCATCTTGTGAGAGCCATAACTTGAGTTCTAGAGATCCGTTTGATGTATATGATAGCTTGTTGGAAAGCTCTACTCTTCTAGTTTCATCCTATAAAGTTTCATGGAGAAATAATACTTGAGCTAGGAGAAATTAGCAAAATACTGAAGGTATGTCATTTTGGTGACTAGGAATTTCTGTAGAAGCAAAGTTCTCACTTTAGGCTATCATTTCTCAAAGTTTGGAGTGGCAATGAGTTAATGGTGACCATAGAGGAGTTCTAGTGTCACATTAATTCATTTCTTGTGGTGTTTTATACATCAACACCTGGCACAAATAAAGCATCTGACAAAGTGAAAGAACTACCATCAGCAGTAGTCAGAATGATCTTACCAACTCCCATAACAGGATAAGAGGAGTTATTGGCGCATGTGACAGTATTCCCTATAGGGGCAGGCTCGAGTGAAGAGAAGAAACTGCGCTGCGAGGTAATATGTTTGGTCGCCCCACTGTCAAAGTACCAAACATCTGAGTCTACTGCAGACATGCACTGATCATGAGAAGATGGGTCAAAACTGCAGACAGTAGTAAACGCCCATTCTTCTTCCTGCACAAGATTTGCAGACTCTGTTTTTGGTGTAGAGGCCTCTGCAACAACCATTCTAGCCTCTTTCTTCTTTGCCTCTTTAGCAGCCAGTTTTGGACAGTTCTTTATAATATGATCATTTCCTTTACAGTACTTGCAGAACAATTTCTGCTTTTCTGATTTCTTTTCATCTTTATCCTGGTTCTTCGATTGTGCAGCATTTGCAGATTTTTGCTTACTAGTAGAAGAGTTCCATTTTCCTTTGCCCTTCTGACTAGCCAGGAAAGCTTGATCTGCAACACGCATAATGGACCTGTTCTGCCTGGACTGATCTTCCTGCAACAGAACAGAGACTAATTCCTCAAATGACAAGGCATTTGGATTGCCTTTCATCATCAACCGAAGAGTAGAGGCAAAACTCTGATATGAATCAAGAAGACCATTCAAAACGGTCTGCACAAGTGAGCTATCTGGTATAACCTCATCAGCAGAAATCAATTGTTCCTTCAGGTCTTTGATCTTTGTAAGAAAACTGTCCATAGAATCACCTTCATTCATGTGCTCAGTCTCCAACTGTTTTCGGAGGTAAGCAACACGAGCCTCATTCCTAGCCTGGTACAAAGTGGTAAGTGTATCCCAAGCATCCTTTGCTGTTCTGCAAGAGCGAATGTGAGGAATAATGGCACGTTTGACAGACAAGGCTATCAATGCATGTGCTTGGGCATCTCTGCCATCCCAACGAATCTGCTCTGCAGTAGGTGCAACAGAAACAGCAGCAGGAACAGGAATCTGCGGAATATCATCTTTGACACCATCTTCATCAGCTCCAACACCTGTATTTGCAGTACCTGTCGTTACAGGTGTAACAGGACGTCTTTCAACACCCTGCACAATGTTCCACAATCCTTTTGCAACCAGTACATGTCGCATCATATAAGCCCATAATGGGTAGTTGGTACCATCCAACTTATCCTCAACAGCCAACATACGGAATACATCACTGCTTTCAGCCATGGCCGGTGACTAAAATACCTTGATGCGAAAATTGACTGTATCTCAAAAAGTTGAACAGAACTGCCCAGACAAGTTCTGCTAGACCTGTAGCAGACTTCGAGACGCTTAAACTGGCGAACAGAAACTGGTATATACCTTTGGCACAAAAGGACGAAATAGCTTGCACAAGCGCTGCGATAGTGCGTTCGGAGGCCGAAACGAGCTCAGATCGCGATTTCGGCACCAGAAAGCGAAGTTGTTTTTATCTCGGAAACACCCTGAGTATGCTCACCAAATTTCGTGCGAATCTGAGACTGCAAACGGAGGAGTGTCGACGGCGCCCTAGAAGAAGCGACGACCTGCTCTGATACCAATTGTTGGAGATAGACGTCTGCGGAAGCACGCGAACAGCACAAGGAAGAAGAAGAAGCTTGGAGCACAACACACAAGACTGAATGTATTACTAGAGAATGTACAAAGATAAGTAGCCCATTAGGGCAATAGGCGTATATACAAGCCGGGGGAAAAAAACCTCCTAAAGAGGGAAAAAAGTGCCCCGACAGTCCTAGAGTGTTCACACACATCACTACCTAAATATATCAACATCTCTCTCACTCAAATGCCTGATTTTTTGTGAATTTAAGCTTTTATAGGCTTCAGACAATTGCGATTGTGAATGATTTTTGATAATTCTAAATTCTTACTTTCATGAGCCTTATTCTTGTGTAAGTTTATGGTTCTATTCTTGAAATCTTGTGCCTTCAAGCAAAATTTTCATATTTCTCCATTACTAATGAAAATCGTGATTTTGTGTTCAATTTCCCAACATGATCACCTGATGCTCATTCTCACTGAAATTCTGTTTACATCTGATTATGCAATTATTGAACCCTAAAATGGCTTACCTCAATATCCCTGGATCATTTTCATTATCTCACTGAAAATCGTGATTCTGTGATGAGAATCGTGTTTTTTTTTTGAACTTCTTGCTTTTGCACTTTTTGACTTTTCTTCCCCCTTCGTCTTTCCCACTGTTCTTCACCAACGCCAGCTCAATTGTCACCTGCACTTATACACCACCCAACTCATTCAAAGAGATTAAACTTTGAAAAAAATTAAACAACAACTTTTACTCTAAATATTTTTTATTTTTCTTTCAATTTCTGGATTTTTTTTGTCACTATTCTTCTTCCACCATTCAACACCAAACCTTCTATAAATTTTCCTTAGTAAAAAGAAAATTTTTTGAATTTTAATAGATTTTATGAATTTTGTTAGTATTTTAATCCCTAAATCAAGGAAAACACTTCACTTAGGGTTTTCTTGTTTCAAGATCCATTGATCTTTTGTCTGATGATTGGTTATACTCTTTTATGCTTGCAATCTAACAGTTTGGAAGTAGATCTTTTCAAGAAAATATGTGTTAAGAAGTACCAGTATCAATTTATGCAAAGATAAACTCAACACCTTTTTTTTCAAGTGACAAATGAATCTTTTGTCAAGACTATTATTTTGCCTTGGATAAACAAATGGATCAATCAATTTGCTCATAGCTACTTTACTTGACTTTCCTCATTGCAACCATGTCATCTTTTCCAAGATTTGACAAATTTTGCTTGGTACTTGGTCAAAAAGCAATCTACTTATGCAAGGATAATCACATTTTACCTTTCCTTTAGCAATCTTGATTCATTTTTTTGTTCACACACTTGCACTTTACTCTTAAAAGGTATGAGCAACTATCAATTTGCAAAAATTTCACAAACTTCTTTATCTCAAAAGGGTAATTCATGCTTTCTTTTCCCAAAAGACAAGCAAAGAAACCTACCTTTCTAAATTTTCTTTCTTGATTATAGAGTAGTACCTTTTCAATGTGTTCAAATACCATCAACAATGGAAGATCCAACAAGGTCCAAGACTTCAATGAAGCTTTTGCTTTGTTTCCCGGCAATGGCGCCAAAAAATGTTTGTTGTTACCATTTGGAGTTGTCCTCTCCAATCATTATAGCACAAAATATCAACTACACATCTTTAAATTGTCAAACTAGGAAGTATGCAAAGACCACAGCCCCTTCTAGTTAATGGAATCCAAGAATAAGAGTTGCGATGACTGTTTTTTCTCAGAGATTTATGAAGAAGGAAGGAAATATCTAGGGTTTTGATTATCTTGAGTTCTACAATAGCATTTTCAATGATCTTTGTGCCTAAAGTGTGCCATTTTCACAGTAGAATACAAATATGGAGTCAAATTTCTAAAAAAGTACCAGTATCACACAGATGAGACAATAAGAAAAGTTCACAAATTCCATGGATTATACAATGAAAAGACTCAACAAATGAAGAGAAAGATCATGGAAGGAGAAAACACGATTTTCTGCAGGAAACCTCTTCACATTACTTGGATAGCATCAAAATAATACAAACAACCTCTTCAAAATAGAAGAAATTATCTTTTATATTTTTTCAAGTGTCCCTTTTCACACATTTATCCTAAAAATATTCTATCAAAGAGCTTCCAAAAATTCTAGGAAAAATACATATGATCCTATAATTCATGAGGAAGACGCTTCCTCAATTTTACATCATTTGTATAAATATTTCTACAAATTTTTGACATTTTACAAATAATTTTTCTTCAAGAATTGCTTCTTCTAACAAAGCCTGATCAGCCGAATGAGGTAGGAACAATCACGATCTATGAGTTCAAAGATCCTGATAGTCTAGGCAAAGTAACCTACCTAGACAATACTTCAGAGAGGATCTTTGTGGTCACAGAGCATGGGAGGCATGCCTACACTTGGAAGGGTGAATTTATTTTTCCCCAACCAAGATCTAATGTCTTTTATGGCCACCAAGGAGCTGGAATATCCCAAGCTCATGGAGCTCATAGGGATAGAAGTAGAGATAGACCAGAAGTAAGCTTTGCCAACCCCTTGGGAAGAGAAAGGATGAGAACAGAGACGGATAGAGAAGAAACTGAGAGACCTAGAGCCCCCCAAGAAACCAAAATGCTGATGATTTTCCTTTGCCAAGGCCTACGGAACACACTATAACCTTGATGCCAACCCAGCTGGTTAAGTCCATGAAGAACTACTTCGATGGCATTGGAGACCCCTACGATCATGTGGCCGAGTTTAGGCAAGTCTTCAGAGCTGAACAAGTTGAGGACCTATTCACGCAATACAATGCCTTTGGTCTAACTCTTAGGATCACAGCCCTTACATGGTTTCAATCGCTAAATGAGAGACAGTTCAAGAACATAGACCAACTTCTAGAGGCATTCATTACTGAATTCTCTAAGAGCAGGATACGACATAATATCTCCTCATTGATTCATAGCTTCAAGCAAACACCTCAAGAGACTGTTACACTTGTAGGAAGAAGGTTTAGGCAATACTTAGAGAGATGTCCAATTCCTGAGTTACCCACACCAGCCAAACAAGTGGCTTTGTTCTTGGATGGACTGGTAAGCACCAAGTTGAGATCATATGTGTACTTGAAGGACCCTAGAACCATAGAAGAGTGTGTATGTATGTGCATCAACATTGAGGATAACCTAGGGGAGGAATTGGAACTTTCAAAAATCTATAGAGATTCTGATAGTTCTACTAGCCTCACTTCCATGCAATCCACATCTATTGAGGAACTCGCTGAGAAAGTAGCTCAGAAGTTAGGAGTCTCAAGCAAACAAATACCAAGGTTTGGCCCAGTGAAAAGATGCTATACTTGTGGAGGTGACCATATGGCGAGTGTATGTCCCATTATGGCTCAACCCCAAGTGAATCCTAGCAGCCAGTATTGCACCATAGAGCAAAGGTACACCAACCACACCGCACAATACTACCCCTATAACAAACAAACTGTGAGACAAAATTACCCTCAACCATATCCACAACAGGGCAGGTACCAGAACCAATATCCACCACAACAGTACGATAGGCCCCAACAACCCTATTAGCCACCCTATCAAGGGCAGCAGAGACCTCAACCAGTTCTAGCACAGCAACCCCCTCCTCCAGCTAATGTGATTCCAGTAAAGTATGCAGCTGTAGAAGAAAATCTAAATAGAGCCATAGTCCCAGTCACTCCATTGCTTTTAGAAGGTGATGCCAGTGATCAGAGTTTTGATTCTACACATATTGATAGCCCTCAGGCCTACTACATGTAGTCACCTGAGCATAGTGAGTCCTATTATTGTGAAGAACCAAGTGAACCTACTTGGGATCCAGAGTATGCAAATATCATGTACACAAATCCCAACCCTAGACCTCAACCTAGGCAAATAAGACCCCCATTTCCTAGAGGACCATGCTATCGATGTCAGGGAGATCACCTCATCCGTGATTGCCCTATACCTGCACTTAGAGAAACCCAATCTGTGACAATTCAAGGTTTTTGTCCCGATTGTGGAAAAGAGAACCTCTTGTGAGATTGTCCTAAGAACCCTAACAATGCACCGAAAATCACTCCTATCAACGTTATTGGGTTAGTAGTAGACTCTACAGGAAGTATAACCTCCACTGCACTAGTGCAAGCGGTCACTAGAGCTCAAGCTTTGCAGCAGAACCGAGGTTTGGGCCAAGAGAAGAGTGCCGAAGTTAGTGAAACCGAGAGCATACCCAAGAAACGGACGAGAGCCTAGAAAGATAGTCGTGAAAGGATGAAAAGACAATGGTCTAAGAAGATGAGCGAATTAGAAGAGAGCATAAGAGAAACAAAAGCCAAAATTATTGAACTCACCTCTCAAACACACTCTCACGTATCACCACCACCACCACCTTCATCCCTACCACCTTCCAACCCACAACCTACAATTCCACCACCCCCTAGAGTAGGATCATTATTAGCTGACCCCACTCCTGAAGACATAGACATGATGCTTAGGGCATATCAAGCCAGAATCCAAGAAGGGCCAAATGTTACAGATCATGACAAATCCTGCCCTAGAGCTAATCCAGAGATAGACAGAACCAAGCTTTGTGCTAAAATGGTGGCGTTGGCTCAGACCATGTTTGAAGCCAGTCGCCTCTTCAACTACTCTTGCTCAGCTAAGGCACAATTTCACTTTGATGGACTGTTGGAGAAGTTGGAGAGCATAATTGCAAGATCTAATAAGGAAGCCATCTCTCAAGGAAGAGCCAAAGCAAGTGAAAGAATAAGCATTCCCCCCCTAGGAAGCTTATGTGCCTAATTCCACTAAAGCAGACACATCTTCTTTTATGAATTGGTATTCACCAGAATTCTTGCGAGAGATTCAAGAAGAGAAATGGGCCAAAGAGAGTGAAGTCCCTCCTCCCATTGAACTTGTGGATGACTCGCATGATCAATTCCCACAAGACATTCCTTCTATTTATGGAGAGCAGGAGAGTACCCAATCTCATGAGAGGTTAGACCTTGAGTCTAATTCCTTACAGGAATTGCCCCATTTCACAGGCCCATGGGAAGCAAAGTCTACTTGTATGAGGGCACCCATGGTCATGGTAAGAAATGAAGACTCGGTCATACCTTGGAACATAGAGGTAGTGAAAAACACTAAAGTGCAGTGCAACCTCACTTTAGAAGAGCTACTCAAAGTTAGGCCAGAATTGTGGAAACATGTAGCCAATCAAGTGCCATAAGTAGCAAAACCTCGTTCCCAGGTAGGATCTCATCGCACAGTGCCAGAAATACCCTTGGACAAGATAGGAGACATCAGTGAGGGAGAAGAAAGAAACAGGTCCTATCTTCCCATTACCCATCAAGGATATACAACCAAGGCAATTCTGGACTCAGGTGCAGGAGTTGCAATTGCTACCACTTCTCTATGGAAGCGTTGGGGCAAGCCAGCACTCAGGCCAGCGAGAATGAAATTGCAGATGACTGATGGTCACATTGAGAGACACTTAGGATTGCTAGAAGGAATAACTCTCACTACATGTGGTGTTGAGTTCGAGCATACTTTTGCTATATGTGACTTCAGCAAAAATCAAGCATATGAGATGAGTTTGGGAAGACCATTTATGTGATAGTTGCAAGTTGCACAGGATTAGGAAACCAATTCCTTGTACTTGCAACACTTAGGTGACACGAACAAAGTTAATCTCAAGGATTACTCTCATAGAGATGTCCCTCCCATCCAATGGAATCCCATCCCTAAAGCCAAAGATGATACTGTGTCAGTGCATTCCATAGGATCAGGATCCTCATGGACGCATGAAGACACTCACTTGTGGATGTGTAAAATAGCAGTAGAAGAAGAGAAGAGAGAAAAAGCTAGAGAGGTAGGTGCGAAAGAAACCCATAGATCAGTTCAAGACCCAGCCTATGCACCTGTAGTATTTCCTGACGA
This sequence comes from Ceratopteris richardii, assembly GCA_020310875.1. Lineage (NCBI taxonomy): Eukaryota > Viridiplantae > Streptophyta > Polypodiopsida > Polypodiales > Pteridaceae > Ceratopteris > Ceratopteris richardii. Next base: position 166,061,831 of record CM035410.1, read on the forward strand.
AGAGTTTGAACCTCATGGTTGGGCGGAAATTCTAGCAACAATGGATGTAGCCATCAATGAAGAACAATGGACACCCCACTGTGACGAGGATGGCTATGACATTTCAGTTCTCACAATAGATCCAATCATGTGTGACCCGGTCTTTGAAGAATGTGAACCAAACACTGATGCATTTGAGGATGCAAGTGACTCCGATCTAGAGTCAATCATTATGGACCCACCTTTTTCATGAGATGAAGAATACTTCTATGAAGTAGAAGCTTACACTTAGAGACACAGAGAAATTACGAATGATGTGAGGTTAACCACACAAGTGTCTGCCAAGAGCGGAGGCAAGAAAAGAAAGAAGAGAGAAAGAAGAAGAATCCTTGTTTGAGGTCCCAGAAAACTTTAAAAAATATGAGATAGACGATAGGAGGGTCATGATAAGAATGCCTAAACATGAAGCACAATCAGGGGAGGCCTATGATAACAAAGAAACCACCAAGAAAATAGTCGTAGCCATAGAAGAAGGAGAAGAGAGATGCACCTACATTGGGCATGACTTGATGGAAGAAGAAGAGCAAGAGTTGATAGCCTTGCTAAGAGAATATAGAGATGTATTCGCTTGGAGCTACAAGGATTTGAAAGGTGTAGACCTTGACATATGCTCACACACTATCCCCATGACCTCAGATGCCAAACCATCTAAGCAAAAGCCATACACATATAACGATAACTATGCTGCTAAGGTCAAAGAGGAGATAGATAGACTGGTGGAAGTTGGATTCATCTATGAAATTGAACACACTGAATGGGTGTCCCCCATTGTAGTGGTGCCTAAGAAGAATGGAAAATTATGTGTATGTATTAACTTGAAGAAGGTTAATGCAACCACTATTCGAGATGACTATCCGCTTCCTATCACTGAGCATCTATTAGAAAGAGTAGCGGACAAGGAAGTGTACAACTTCCTTGATGGATTTTCTGGCTACAATCAAGTAGCCATTGCACTAGAAGATCATCATAAGACGGCTTTTGCCACAAAATGGGGCATATTTGCTTTTTGAGTAATGCCATTTGGTCTCACCAATGCTACAGCCACTTTTCAGAGGCTGATGTGTCATGTATTTAAAGAATTTCTGAGGAAGAATTTAGAAGTCTATGCTGACGATCTTTGTGCTCATTCCAACATTAGACATACACATATACCTAAACTTAGGCAAATCTTTGACAAATGTAGAGAATATCAAGTTTGTTTGAACCCAAAAAAGTGTGTTTTCATGGTCAGGCAAGGCAAGATTCTAGGACACATAGTGTCAAAGAATGGCATATCCACTGATGAAGAGAAAGTGAGAGCCATCACAGAAATACCTAGGCCAAAGAATGTCAAGGAAGTGCAAGCTTTCATGGGGCATTGTGGTTATTACCGAAATACACATGTATGCCATCATTGCAAAGCCTCTGTACGACCTTTTAACCAAATTTGAATGGACTGATGAATGTGAGGAATCTTTCAATAAGCTTAAACGGCGATTATGTTCAGCACCAATCTTGAACACCCCAGATTGGAATAAGCCCTTTTATGTGCATGTGGATGCATCCAACTATGCTATTGGATGTGTGCTAGCACAACCTACAGGCAAACAAAATATGGATCTTCCAATTGCCTATGCTAGTAGACAGTTAAATGCAGCTGAACGAAATTATACCACTACTGAACGAGAAGGATTAGGCATGGTATATGCAGTTAAAAAGTTTAGACATTATTTGCTTGCAAATAAGTTTAAGTTTTTTATTGATCATCATGCACTGTTGTACTTGGTAAACAAGCCATGCAATACAGGTAGATTAGTAAGATGGTTCCTCTTACTAATGGAATACGACTTTGAGGTTGTAGTGAGGAAGGGCAAGACTCATTTGAGAGCAGACCATCTCTCTAGGCTCACATCTGGAGAAGCCCCACAAGGAGTATCAGATGACCTTCCTGATGCTTGTTTAATTTGGAAGTCGTGCCATAGTAGGCAAAAACATTAGTTCTAGTACTGATATACGGACCCAAACACCCAATAATAAACACTCAAGATAGGGAGCTAGTTAAAGCCCATAAGTACCATATCATGGCAGGGAGTATGTACACGCATACATATCAAGGGGTATTGGCTTGTTGTATGGAAGAGGATGAGTACGCTAAATGGTTGCAACTAGCACATGTAGGTGCATTAGAGAAACACTACTCAAGGCAAAGAACCCTACAGACACTAAGGAGACTCGGAGTGTATTGGCCGACTATGGAAGCAGATGTCCATAAGTTGTGTAAAGAATGCCTAGTCTATAGTATTAAACCACCTGTGGAGCACGCTACACTATACCAAATGTCTCTAATACCAGATTGGAGTGAACCATTAGTGGCCTTCCTGAGGACAAAAATGTTTCCCCAAGAGATGACATTGGCTAGTGAAAGGATCTTAGAACAAGAAGTGTCAGACTACACTCTCAATGGAGATAATATATACAGACAAGGAAAAGATGGATACCTAAGGTTATGTGTCCATGAGAGCGAATACCTCAAGATATTGGAAACTGCTCACCAAGGTGTAGCAGGAGGACACTTTGGTCCAGATCGGGTGATCAAGGCAATACTATTTGCAGGTCTTTGGTGACCCATGCTTCACATGGATGCGCATACCTTTGTGAACAGGTGTGATGTGTGACAACGAACTCAATATCCTATACGCAAAGATGAGATGCCTCTGAAACCTATGATGGGTGGACGTGCATTCTCTAAGTGGGGAATTGACTTTGTCGGTCCTATTAACCCCCCAGCTAAGCGTTCACATGCTGAATATATCATTGTGGCCACAGACTATCTAACCAAGTGGGTAGAAGTAAAAGCCACCACGAAGAACGATGCTCAAACGACAGCTAAGTTCTTATTTGAGAATTTGTTCACTAGATACGGGCTACCAATAGAGCTATTAAGTGATAGTGGCACTCACTTCTTGAATGAAGTTATTGAAAATCTTCTCCAAGAGTTCTTGGTAGTACACAATAAGTCTGCCCCCTATCACCCATAAGCTAATGGACAAGCGAAAAGCACCAATAAGATTCTGTGCAATGTATTGACAAAATTGGTTAATAATAAACGCTCTGATTGGGACAAATAGCTACACCATGTTGTTTGGGCATATCGAGTTTCCTACAAAACGGTGCTCCAAGCCACACCCTTTTAGATGGTGTTTGGTCAAAATGTAGTGCTACCATTGGACTTCTTGATACCTACACTAAAAATAGCACAAGAACATGAGTGGACAGGGCATGAGCTCTCCTATAGAATCTTTGCTCTTGAAGGACTAGGTCAAACAAGACTTAGAGCTGCCGCAGGGATATATGTAGCTAAGAAAAGATAGAAGGCATACTTTGATGCCCATGTGAAGGATAAGGGCTTGAAAGCAGGAGACTTAGTTTTAGTCTACACCCTGAAGCAACATGCACGGAAATTAGAGAAGAGAGTCTATGGACCAATGATTATCAATAGGATCTCAACAAGTGGAGCAATTCAACTAGCCACTCTAGAAGGCGACATCCTACCTAGTTACATAAGCGGATGTAGAGTCAAGTTATATCAAGAACCTCTCACTGAGGAAATGCTCAATCAACTCAACACTGGCAAGAAACGTAAAGAAGAGGAAAAGCGAATTCGAGAAGAAGCACAGGAAAAAGCATTGGAATGCATCCGAAGAATGAAATTGAGAAGATAGGGTAGAGATCAGCCTAGGACAGATACCTATGCAGATCCAGGATATCGTATGGCTATGTGCGAAGTCTCAGATGCAAGTTCCAATAGAATAATTGACCGACGCCCCTTTGTGACCTTAGAGGTAGGACAAGGAAATAGTGCAAGGACTGTACGGGCCTTGATTGACTCAGGTGCAGCCACTAGTGTGGTGAAACTCTCTTACTGTCAAGAATTGAAATTAAAAGCCAATCCTATAGAAGCATATCTCATAGGATTGGGAGGTGTGGAAACCCCTTGCATGGGCGAGGTGGAATTTCCCCTCTACCTTCAAGATGTTCTTATGACAGTTAAGGTGTTAGTGTGTCAAGACGAGGACCTCACTGAGCCTCCTGTCCTGGGTCAAGACTGGATCTATGATCACGCAGTCAACCGCAACCTAAGAAGTGGACTTCTTCAGGTTTGGGTAAATCAGAATCGCATTACAATTGAGTTAGAAAGCGAAGCACTCAAGGGATTAGGAAAGGCACAAACTCCTGGTCCTTCCAGGAGTACACATGAAGATGATAATGCTATTCTTGTCCAAAACTATGTAATGCAGAGGGATGATTGTCTCAACAAAGAAGTCAAGGATACGATGGAACTCCATTCTTTTCCAAAAGCCAGAGGGATACGGCAACCAGAGGCGGATCAAATGCAGAAGAAGCAGATGACCTATGCTCGAAGCCAAAAGGAAGTACGAAGCAAAGTGTCTCAGCCACCGAAACAAGTTTGGGTGCGAAAAGGCAAGCATCCTGTTGCGGTCCAGTCACAACCACTGGTTCAACTTCATATTAGTGACCAAGTACACGACACTAATAAGAAGTCTTTCAAAAATTCTTCTGCGAAAGTGAAGTCTATCTGGGTACCCAAGAAGTCGATGAAGGTTGACCCACAATCAAGACAAATTTGGGTGCCTAAGGCTTGCTTGCGGGCTCAAATAGCTGCACATAAAACACACCATGTACAACATAATTCACTCACGCGAATCGCTGATTCCGACTTTCATTCGACACGCACAAACACCTATTCGTCCATGAGCATGGGCAGAATCACTTGTACATGGGTCCCTAAAAAGCCTCATTTCCAAATAGACCTTCTGATCAAGCCCTCCAGAGTCTCCAGAAAATCAAAAGAGAAAGCAATCCACTGTGTGTGGCAGCCCAAACCTTGTAATAAACCCCCCGACCCCAAATTGTAAATTCATCTCCACCTACTAACTGCATCATCCTCACACTGCATCCATCCACTTAGCTCATAGGACTACTTGTTTACTAACTACACACACAATCACCGAGCACTCACTGACCTACTAACCTATCATTGACATCATGTTAATGTTGTAACGGGGACAAAAAATGTTCTATCTTTTCCATTACAATGTTAACACATGCTTCTATATTATCACAGAACCAGCAAACAAGCAGTAACATGGTAGAAGTAGGAGGCACTAGCTCCCAGGCTGGGTCCAACGCCCAAATAGTGGATATTGAAAATCTCCTCCTCGAGCCACAACTCACCAAGAGGCCTTAGGAACTCAGGGCAGTGCATGTCCTGCCAATTCAGGATTTTCCACAGGGGCACACATCACAAGTTGGCAAGCATGCACACTAGTTCAGCGATGTCGCGGGTGAGGGCACCTACTTTTGGGAAGCGAAAATTGAATTTAATGGCAAATGGGGAAGATACCATTTCTTTACCCGTGAATTCGAGAAGTATCAGGATGCAGAAGTAATGAGATCTCTATGGAACAAAGTGGGCTTGGATAGCTACTTTAGGGCACTCTTACCTAAGCCTGATTTCCTGCGTTGCTCCTACCTGATCAGTACCATCACCCCTAGCAGAGCCAAAGGAGGAGATAGCACCTTCGTGCTCCCCTCATTAACACTAGGCCATGAACTGAAAAGATTTAAACTCACCCTCAGCTTAGTACGGGAGGCCTTGGATATGAAGGGTATGCACATCCCCACAGAGAAAGAAACATTGATTCCTGGGAATGAAGCACAAAGATCTCAGCAAGTTAAAAGATATGGTAGCAATGACGCCGACCATCGCCCTTCACCTACGCACGATCATGCAACACTTCACCTTCCCAGTTCAAGCACACCACTATGCCACTAAAAAGAATCTGGTTCAGCTTGTACTTGGCGAAGACAGAAAATCTCACAATCAATCTACCCCACTGGATCATTGATCAAATCCACTTAGCACATCAGCGCTGGAATAAGAAACATAAGAATGTGCTTCATGGATGCTGCGCGCTAACAAGGATCATTTATAGGTGCTTAGCTTATGATGTGCCTATCCAAAGAGCACTAGTGTGGTCCAAATCTCAGGAATTCTAGAGAAGGCCATCAACAATAGGGCCACCATCTAAGAAAATGAGAGGAGCAGTCCAACTACCATGTGCACTGACAAGGGGTGCCACCCTCACACCAGAGGTGATGCCACCTCAAACACGAAGTGTCCGTCCATTCATGATTCGCTTACCCAGACAGAGTGCTGAAGGACCCAATCTTGTTTTCCCTCCGATTCCCTCTAACTTGGAGTTCCCACAGGGCTATACTCTGGATGATTTAACAGATGAAGAAATAGCCAGGATGATTAACGAGGCTAATCTTGAGACATAGGGACTTCTGCTCCTACCCAACCTGAAGTAGTGGAAGTAGAGGAAGATGAAGAAGAGACTGAAGAGGAAGCAGACGAGGAACACGACCAAGAGTACGAAGAAACCTCAGAACTAGCAGGTGCCCCAACTTATACTATGCAGATAAAAAGATTATATGAGACTATGAAAAGAGTACAGGAGCATCACAAATTGTCACTGGAAACAGGGAAGATGCTAATAAGTCAAATGTTAGCAGAAGAAGGGGAAGATGACCAGTTTATTGAGTCCCTGAACCTTCACGCACATGCGCTTGGCCTGGATGAAGCCATTCATTCAGCCCTCACCTACATTCATCGCTTTGAACAATGAGTGCCTACCTGCCCCCTTCGCTCCGAAAAGCAAATTCACATAGATGTATCAACACAAGGAGATACCACACAGACGGAAGAACATCATGAGGCACCACCATCACCACACTCCTCACCTCTCACTACACAATTCACTTCTCCCCATGACACGACCACCTCAATTTCCACAATCACCACATATGTTATGGGAATTCCACTTTCTTCAGGTACCCAACTTGGAGAGGGGTTACTATGCCCACCTTCACAACACTATTCACAAACATCACATCCACCCCACCCACTGTCCCCATCTACATGGTCATACACACCTTTGACACCATGGAAACATCACAAGCCACAACACCACTCCCTCCCCACACACAGCCACAATCTCGCATACCCCCTCCACCCACATCACCACTTGATTCCACTTCATTCATGATCCCTTTCCCCTTCCCCATCCCCCCGACATCCTCTCCTTTCCCAACATTCTTAAATGTAAATAATGTGTTTTCTACATTACATCAATGTGTAAATCAGTTGCAGAACGAATACCAGACTCTAGAAGACTGCCATCGCCAACTAAGTACGGACCACCAACAGATACAGAAGCGGCTTGCAACCTTAGAAGAAGAAAACACTGACCTAAATCAACGTTACACTATGCTTGAGCACGCCCACCAGACCCTATTGGAAGCTCCCTAGTCATCCGAATCTTTTGAAGTTAAAAAACTAACAGCTCTACTTGAACTTTATCAGTCAAAAATATCAAAGTCCGTCGCAACCTGACCTTACTCAGAAAACACATGGCTACTGAAGAGAACAAGCGATTGCAAAAGCAAAATGAAGAAAATCTAGAGGCCGCAATGGAAGGCTCCCCTCATGAGATCAACCCAGAACAATTTAAAGCAGTCCCTTTAGAGACGATGAAAACAATCCTGGAAAGCTATGCTGATCTGTTGGAAGCACATGATGATATGGAAAAAGAACGAGATGCACTGCACCGCCAACTAAGAGAGCAAGAAGAACAACCCAAGGTCACAGAGTTGGCATCAACTTCCGAGGAGGTACGGGCACTAAAAGAGCAGGTTGAAGAATTGCAAAGGAAGCTACTTAAGTATGAAAGACAACCCTCCCCAATTATCGAACCAGAAACAGATGAATTGGTGCCCATCTAAGTGGATGAGTGGTATGAGGAACCCTATGTTCCTATGCCTGTGTCGGGCGGCCAACAAACATCAGAAGGAATGGACACCCTTGAAGTCGAAGCACCAAAATGGATTCAGAAACTCTATAAGACCGCCGAAACCCATGAAGATCGTGTCGTAGTACAAATTCAATCAATGGCTAAATTGGAGGACACTATTATAAACTTCAAGTACTTCCGGCACATGTCACATCATCGCTGGATAGGAACAAACGATGCCCAATACGTGCCTTACTGTGTGGTCTTAGCTGATTACAATGCGTAGATCCAACAAAGATGTGGCAAAGCCCCAACTTTTGCCACTCAATTTGGTCCCGATGATCTATCTGAACGTGCTAAACAAGGGTCAAACTTCCAACCCACCTGGAGGATCTGTCTTCTTGAAACATATCCAGAAATGGTTTGTACATGGAATAACATGCCACTATTTATCAAGTATAATCCATGTTACGTTCTAGTCCTCCAAAGACGCACATGGTCCGAGTTTGCCATCGCTACCAAGAACGTCAAAGGCTGTGCAAAATGGTTGAATTATGTGTATCTCGCACCACCACAAGGACAAGCCTCGGTTGCATATATGATTTCCACCATCCGTCACTGGAGTCTTAGACTACGGAACACCCCTGATGTGATGACAAAAATATGTATGAAGATATTTGAACTAATGTTGGTTACATTCAGAACATTCAAAAACATTAAAGACCCACATTTTTTAGGAGTTGGCTTCACCACTGGCAACCTAGACTTGGTGTATGACATGAGCACAACCCCCTCAATTAATGTAACATATGCCTGACACACAAGAATAAAGTACCTCCTAGCATGCTATAAACAAACTTTCGAGGAGATGTTCGTCATCGGGTTCTGGGAATACCACTCTGAAATATTCATACCCAGTCCCTCACATCTCCTCCAACGTTTCGCTATGGAGAGGACCTTACACTCTGAGCAATTGCGGTTGCCACATCCGGATGTTCTAGGGCTAGTAGATTGGGATGCCTTATTAACAGACTTAGCACGGGGGCTACGGCTGGAAGAACATCACCTCACTTCAGATGTGGTTGAATATTATTGTCAAACGCTCAGCCCAACAAGGGTCAGTCAGAGACGACAGACACGAGAGAGGGGGGGTGTTAGTAGCAGCCAAGGCACCCAAGGACCCACAAGACAAGGAAGCCAAAGAAGGGAGTCAGAGCAAGGAACAAGCACTCAACATAGATCTAGCAAATAGGCCTATAACTTTTCCATGTAACAATATTTCCCAAATAGTGATTGTAGTCACTTCACTTCATTGTAAATACCATTTTTTATTATTCCTACTCCATTTTGTGCAAGCCGAGGAGTCCTCGAGCTTGAGGAGTACTAGTAGTATTTATGTACCAATTTTCATAATTTTTAGAGCTCGTTTGAGCCCCCAAAATAGCCCTAGAACCTAATTTTTAACTAGGTTGGACACTAGGTCTGGACAGGACCAAAGCTAGTCAAAAACTATAAATAGAGCTAGAGAGCTCTTTTTTGAGGTTAGCTTGTTGTAGATTTGAACCTATTTGAGAACTCTTTTGCAATAGAAGTTACTCCATTGTCTCTCTTTGTTCTTGCCTTGTGTGCGCGTGTCTGTGTGTATGTGTGTGCATGTTTGTGTGCTTCTCACTCACACACTTGTGCCATCACTTGTTCGAGGTCTTCATACCATCTTCATGTCTTCCCGGATTGACATTAAATGAGGTGCTACTCATCACTGAGCTACACATGGCATCGAGACTCAGATGATAAGTCATTGTTTTATCTATATGCTTAAACTACTGCTCTAAAGTTTTTCAAAATAGGAGGTTCTTGGATCAACTCGATGCCTTGCATCGAGTTGTAGTTGATAACTCCTTATTTTCTATGCATATGATTCACCTGGTGATTTCATGCTTGAAAATATGAGGTTTTTATGCGGGAAGTCGATGCTCGACATCAAATTCCTACTGAAAATTCCACTTTTATGTAGCAAGCCGATGCTAGGCATCGAATTTGCAATATAGGGACCTAATTTTTGCTTAAAGAGGAAAGGTTTCCTATTTTGGTAGCTCAGAGAGGGTCAACTTGTGAAGGTCATAAGTTGGTGTGTAGTGCAAAATTTTTAGCAAATAATAGCCTGTTGGAAAGCTCTTCTTTTTTATTTTTGTCCACCATAAGATCTTGGAAAAATAATATTGGTGCTAAGAGAAATAAGCAAAATAGTGAAGATTTTGGAAAAGCATTGAGTTAATGGTGACCATAGAGGTTGTCTAGTGTCACATTAATTCATTTCTTGTGATGTTTCATACATCAACAAATTTGAGGAGACATGAGGGTGGTATGATGACCATGAGGAAGTGAGAGTACAAATGTGTGAGTGAGAAGCACACCAACATGCACACACATACACATACATGTTCACACAATAAGACAAAGAGATGGAACAATGGAATCTTTGATTCACCAAAAATATGATTATAATGTCTTTTGTCCACTTTGATTCCCGAAATGCCAACCTCAAAAATGAGATCTCTAGCTCTTTTTAGAGTTTTTCACTAGCTTTGGCCTTGTCGAGTCCTAGTGTCTAACCTAGTTAAAAATTAGGTTGTTTGATCCTACATACTTAAAGGTTTGGGAAGCCATAGAGATCGAGGATCGTGATACACGGGTTTCCAGTGAGGATGGAGTATCGACAGGTACTCAAGAAGGATTTGAGTAGAAGAATTACAGTGTCCATGATGGATATCTATTATATAAGGGTAAGTCTTGTGTCCCTAGAGACTCTGAGATGAGATGACACATTTTTTATGAGTGTCATGAAACACCTAGTGCAGGACACCCAAGAGTTAACAAGACTTATGATCTTGTTAAAAGGAAGTTTTATTGGCTTGGACTTCATAAGGATGTCCTAGAGTATGTGCTCAAATGCACAAAATGGTAGATCAATAAAGTTGAAAGATTAAGGATTGGACAATTAATCCACCCATTGGACATTCCCAATGGGAAGTGGGAGAGTACCTCCATGGATTTCATAATTGGATTACCTGACATAGAGAGGGCATGATTTTGTTTGGGTAATTTTGGATAGGTTAACCAAAATGGCTAGGTTTATTCTGACACATACTACAATGAAGAAACTTGATTTGGCTAGACTTTTTGTAGAGAACATATATCGGTTATATGGATTTTCTTTAGACGTAGTTTTTGATTGGGATAGGAAATTTACTAGGCATTTTTGGAGAGCATTCTTCAAAAGGTTGGACATGAAACTTAGCATGAGCACAACCAAACATCCTTAGCCGGATGGGAAAACAAAGAGGGTTAACCAAATCCTAGAGGATATGCTTAGAGCATATGGCAATAAAAGGAAAACTAATTGGGAAGAGTATTTACCTATAGTAGAGTTTGCATATAATAGTACCAAAAACTCTTCCATGGGCCATAGTCCATTCATACTTATGTATGGGTTTCAGCCAAGAGGTCCTTATGCAGTAGGATTGTAGAATGAGAATGTTCAAGCTATAAGGCACTTCTTGGAAAAGATGAATGATATGCTTAGGCTTGCTAAGGACAGTATTACGAGAGCTTGAGATAGGGCTAGAGCCTATGCTCAGCCTCAAAGAAGAGACATAAACTTTGAGGTAGGAGAGCAAGTCTATCTTAGAGTTCCATCTAGGTCTCAAACCATGAAGATGGGACCTTGTCCAAAACTATCTCCTAGGTTTTGTGGAACTTTCCCAATACTAAAGAGAATAGGAAAGATGGATTACCATCTCCAACTTCTAGAGAATAGCCTGATCCATGTAGTATTTCATCTTAGCTGGCTTAATAAATGCCTGGGTGAATATGACAACCTCCTTCCAGATAGTGAGGTAGTAGAGCCTATTTCTATTCAGTCTGTGCCACATGAGCATGAGAGCATACTACACACTAGAGAAAAATGGATGAGAACTCCCTTATATAAAGAGTGCCTAGTAAAGTGGAATGATAGTTCAGAAGATAGTGCTACATGTGAGCGGGTTAGCACCCTTGAGAGAAAAGTTCTCAATTTTAGATTACCTTCCCAAGAGTCGTCTTAAGGGGAAGGATACGAGGAAAGTACATGGAGATATGACCATGTACATTAGATACATGGGGATATAGTGGGAGTGTTTCTTCCATTAATTCTCTCTTTCTGTTAGACCTTCCAATACCATTTTTGAGAAAAAAATGGAGTTAAGTGGAAGGAAATGTAACATGAGGTATTCTTGAAGTGGAGATGTGAACCACCTCCTAGCTATAATCAGATGGGCTCACACATGAGTGCCATGTGGTACCCATGTGTGAAGCCATGTATAGAAACCCTTTTTTGGTATCTAGAGAGAGAGTTTTAATGAGAATGGACACATGGCTAGGGGGATCATCACAACAACCATCTCTATGGCTTTGTCTACATTGAGAGTTGTGCTAGAATTTGCAAAAACAAGGGAGTTCATCAAAGATTTGCAACACATACCTTGCATATCCAAAGCTTCCCAAAATAAATTAATTATGAGTCAAATATTCTTCAATTTGTTTCCTTATGTTAAGGATGGAATGACAAAAGTAGTGGACACCCTAGAACCCTTATTAAGCTACAATAAGTTAATAAGATAATAATAGTGCATGTCTAGTTTTGGTAACTCTACACTGAAGTATTTGGCTAGGCTTGCCTTGCACCATACATGTTGGAGTTCCTCTACATTTTACAGCCACTGAGATTCTCATGTAAAGAAATGATATTTTCCCCATATGTTTTTGAACTCAAGCTCACCTTTTGAGATGTAAGCCGCATTTCCTAGAGGTCCATCCATCTCATTAAACCAATGAGAATTCTTATTGACTCTCATCATGTGGCCCTTTGGGGGATCTTGAATAGGTGTTGCCTTCAAGTGCACTAGAGCCTCTGCTCCCTCCTTTGATACTTCCAAAATAGTTAAAGCATCAATATCTATCATTTGCTAACTAGTTCTTGCCATTTCTCAATGTGTATGTCTGCCATTTGCAACTTCATTCTCATCCACTTGAGTGCTGGATTTCTCCATTGTTTCCATAAGGAAGTGGTAGCAATAGCAACTCTAACTTCTAAGTCCATAATTGATTTGGTTGTATAACCCTAATAACTTATGGGAAGATAGGTATTCCCTTCTTCTCCTTTGCTCATGTCTCCTATTTGGTCCAAGGATATCTCTAGCACTCTCTTATGTGATCCTACTTGAAGATGTGGTCTAACTACTTCTGGTACTTGATTGGCTATGCATTTCCACAGTTCAGGTTTAACTTTTAGTAGCTCTTCTAAAATCAGATGGCACTACACTTTAGTGTTCTTCACTACTTACATGTTCCTTGCTATAATTGGTTCCTCATTTGTGACCATTACTATGGGGGCTCTCATGTGAATAGAATTGGACTCCCATGGGCCTATAAAGTGAGGCAGTTCCTATAAGGAATGGGATTAAAAATCTTGTCGCTCACTTGACTGCATATCCTCTTGTTCCTCATAGATAGATGGAATGTCATGAGGGAAATGATCATGAAGATCATCCATTATCTCAATAAGAGGAGGGTTCTTGCTCTGGTTAGCCCATTTCTCCTCTTGGACCTCTCTTAAGAACTCTTATGAGTAATGGTTTACCGAAGAGGGAATCCCATCATCCATAGAACTAGGAGAATACAAAACACTTGAGGTGAGCTTTGCAAACCCCTTAGGTAAAGATGATCAGGGTTAGAGGTATAAAGAACATATCAAGAGAGACACAAAAATCCGAGACATCAAAGGGGCATGGATGATTTTCCTTTGCAAAGACCTAGAGAATACCCTAGGATCTTGAGGCCCACTCAACTGGTTGAATCCATGAAGAATTACTTCGACAGTACTAGAGACCCATATGATCACGTAGTGGAGTTTAGACAAGTACTCAGAGATGAACACATTGACGACTTGTTCACTAAATATAATGCCTTTGGTCTAACACTCAAGAACAAGACCTTGATGCAGTTTCAACCACTACATTAAGGACAATTCAAGAACATTGATCAACTGCTAGAAGCCTTCATCACAGGGTTCTCCAAAAGTGGTATCAAACACAATAAATCATCTCGGATCCATAGCTTCAAACAAACACCCTAGGAGATGGTTAGACTTGCAGGAAGATGATTTGGGTAGTACCTAGAGACATGCCCGATTTCAGAACTACCCACACCACCCAACAAGTGGCATTGTTCTTTGACGGTTTGCTAAGTGCTAAATTGAGATCTTATGTGTATCTAAAAGAGCCTAGAACCATATAACACTGCGTTCCTATGTGCATTGACATTGAGGACAACTTAGGGGAAGAATTAGAGATTTCCAAGATCTATAGAGATTTAGATAGTGCTATGAGCTTCACCTCTAGACCATCCACTTCAATAGAGGAGTTGGTAGACAAGGTACCATAGAAATTAGGAGTATCAAGCAAACATGCCCCTAGAATGATCTCAGTGAAACAATGTTACAACTATGGAGGAGACCACATGGCTAATGTTTGTCCAATTATGGCTCAACCCCAAGGAAACCCTAATAGCCAATACTGCAGTATTGAGAGGAGATACACTAACCACATTGCACAAGATTGCCCTTACAACAAGCAAGTGGTTAGGAAAATTTATCCTCAACCATATCCTCAACTAGGAAGGTATCCAAATCAGAACCAACCTCAGCAATACTTTAGGCCACAACAACCTTACTAGCCACAATATCAAGCTCAAGAAAGACCTCAACCACTGTTGGGTCAAAACCCTCCTCCTCGAGCCAATGTGATCCTAGTTAAGTATGCATCAACATAAGAAAACTTGAGTAGATCCTTAGTGCAAACACCTCGCTTGATTTTTGAAAGCGATCCAAATGTGAATAGTTTTGACTTAACACATGTAGATAGTCCATCAACTTACTACATGGATTCACCACAGCATAATAAGATCTATTCTTATTAAAATGCTAATGAACCTAGTTGGGAGCCAAAATATTCGAATGTAATGTATGTCAACCCTAACCCTAGGCCCCAACCAAGGCGAATGAGACCCCAAGGACCCAAAGGACCATGCTATAGGTACCAAGGAGATCATTTCATTATAAATTGTCTAGTCCTTGCACCAGAACATCCACATGCAATAACCATTCAAGGATTTTGTCATGATTGCAGTAAGGAACAGAATCTAGTGAAAGTACAATTACAACCCCAGTGCAAGTAGTAACTAGATCTCTAGCCCTACAACAAAACAAAGGCACATGTCAAGAGAAGAGCATAGATCACAATGAGACTGAGAGCACAAGAAAAAAGAGGACAAGAGCTTGGAAAGATAGTTGTGAAGGAATGAAAAGACAATGGACTAAGAAAATGAGCAAACTAGAGGAAAGCCTAAGAGAGACCAAAGCAAAACTCAAAGAAATCACATCTCAAACACACTCTCATGCAACAACACCACCACCATCACCATCGAATCACCCTCACATCACCCCATCACCACCCACAACATGATCAATCTTAGTGGATCCTACTCTTGAGGATTTAGATATGATGCTTAAAGAATATCAGGCCAAAATCCAAGAAGCGCCAAATGTGACAGAACATGATAAATCTTACCTTCTAGTTGACCTAAGGATCAAAATAACTAAGCTATGTGCAAAAATGGTGGAATTGGCTCAAACCATGTTTGAAGCTAGCCTTCTTTTCAAGTGCACTAGCTCAACCAAAGCATGTGCACTTTAATGGATTGCTAGAGATACTAGAGAGAATAATAGCCTGATCAAGAAAGCCGGCAACATCGCAGCTGAGTAACTCTAGAAGTGAAGGGATAAGCTTCCACCCTAAGAAAGTTTATGCTCCTAACTCTACCGATTTTGGAATCCCTTCTTCTATGCATCAATACTCACAAGAATTCCTAAGAGAGATTCAAGAGGAAAATGGCCAACGAGAGTGAGAATCTACCTCCCATTGAACTAGTGGATGACTTTCTTGATCAATTTCCACAAGACATTCCTTCTATATACAAAGAGCAAGAGGATACCCAATCAAGTGAATGGTTAGACTTTGAGTGTAATTCCCTATAAAAATTGCCTCATTTCACGGGCCCTTGGGAATCTAAGTCTATCCATATAAGATCACCCACAATCATGGTAAGAAAAAAAACCTTAGTTGTACCTAGGAACACCAACATAGTGAAGAACACCAAAGTGCAGTTGCATCTCACTTCAAAGGAACTACTTAAAATTAAACTAGAGTTGTGGAAACACATAGTTAATCAAGTGCCAAAATTCACTAAAACTCATTCCTAGATAGGATCAAATAAGATAGTACCCAAGATACCCTTGGATGGAAGGAAATACTTATCTCCCTTTCACTTATTAGGGTTATAGAATGAACACTATCTTAGACTAAGATGTAGGTGTTGCCATTGCTACCACCTCGTTATGGAAGCATTGGTGCAAAACAACACTAATACCAATGAAAATGAAGTTGCAAATGGCAGATGTACACATTGAGAAATGTCTAGGATTGTTGGAAGAAATCACTCTTACCACTTGTGGTGTAGAGTTTGAGCATACTTTATTCATATGTGAATTTGGCTAGAACCACGCATATGAGATGATCTTAGGTAGACCACTCATGAGACAACTGCAGATAGTGCAAGATTGGGAAACGAATCCTTTGTGCTTGCAACACTTAAGAGTGAACACTAAAGTCAATCTCCACGATTACTCTCATAGACATGTGCCCCCTATACAATGGAAACCCATCCATAGAGCAATAAATCACATGGAATCTATGCACTCCATAAGATCAGGATCCTCTTGGATGCATGAAGAAACTCACTTACGGATGTGCAAATTCACAGATGAAGAAGATAAAAGATTATCTGCATGTGAAGTAGGTATAGAGAAGCACCCTAGATCAGTTCAAGACCCAACCTATGCACCCCTAGTGTTCAAAGACGAAGAATTTGAACCTCATGGTTGGGCAAAAATTCCAGCCAGAATGGACATGGTTGTCAATGAAGAACAATGGACCCCCGATTGTGATGAAGATGCCTATGACATTTCAGTTTTCATGTTAGAACCAATCATGTATGATTCAGTTATTGAAGATTGTGAACCTTGTGCATGTGAGCCTAATAAAGATAGTGATGAAGACAAAGATTATTCCCTCATGGAGCCGTTTTGTGCTTTAGAGGAGGAGTATCTCTATCTGATAGAAGCAAAAAATCAATAAGAGGAAAAATAAAAACCAAAAGAAAAGATGATAGTAACCAAAAACAAGAAAAAGAGAGAAACCAAACCGTAAGCCAGTAGAGGAAGAGACCCTCTTTGAAGTTCCCAAGAACTTCAAGAAATATCAAGTAGAAGATTGAAAGGTCATGAACATGATGCCTAATAGGTAAGCACTCATAGGAGTGGCTTATGACAAAAAACGAAAGACTAAGAAAATTGTTGTGAACATAGAAGATAATGAAGAATGATGTAACACATAGGACATGGCCTGACCAAAGAAAAAGAAAAAGAATGGATTGCATAGAGATGTGTTTGCATGGAGATACAAATACTTGAAAGGAGTTGACCCAGATATTTTCTCACATAGAATACCAATGTCCTTAGATGCCAGGCCCATTAAGCAGAAACCATATACATATAATGATAATTATGTAGCCATGATCAAGAAGAGATAGATTGTTTAATAGAAGTTGGATCTATCTTTGAAATTGAGCATATAAAATGGGTATCCCCCATTGTGGTAGTGCTCAAAAAGAACAGAAAGTTGAGTGTGCATTAACTTGAAGAAGGTTAATACAACTACTATAAGAAATAGTTATCCACTCCCCATCATGGAACACTTATTAGAGCATCTAGCGGGCAAAGAAGTCTACAACTTCCTTGATGTATTTTTAGGCTACAATGAAGTATCTAAAGCTCTTGAAGACTGTCACAAGATGATGTTTGCTAGAGATTGGGGAAAATTCGCATTTTGCATGATGTCTTTTGGGCTAACCAATGCTCTTGCTACATTCCAAAGGCCAATATGCCACATGTTCAAAGAGTTTTAATGGAAGAATCTAGAGGTCTATGTTGATGATCTATGTGTGCATTCCAACATGCGGAAAACACACATCCCTGAGTTAAAAAATCTTTGAAAAATGTAGAGAATATCAGGTATGCTTGAACCCAAAGAAGTGTGTTTTCATGGGTAGGCAAGGCAAGATCTTAGGAGACATAGTGTCAAAGAATGGAACCTTGATAGAGGAGGATAAAGTTAAAGCCATTGCCAAGTTACCCAGACCAAAGAACGTTAAGTACAAGATTTTATGGGGCATTGTGGTTATTACCGATGATTTATCCACATGTATGAAATCATTGCAAACCCTCTCTACAACCTTTTAACTAATTTTGAGCGAACGGATGAGTGTGAGAACTCTTTATATGAACTTAAATGATCATTGTGTCCAACACCCGTCTTGACTACAGCTGATTGGAGTAAGCCTTTCCATGTAGATGTGGGTGCATCTAATCATGCTATTGTATGTGTGCTAGCACAACCCATGGGTGAAGGTAACATTGATCTTCAAATAGCTTATGCAAGTAGGCAGTTGAATGTAGCTTAACAAAATTATACCACTAGTGAAAGGGAAGTATTAGGCATGGTCTATGTGGTTAAAACATTTGGGAATTATTTTCTTGAAAATAAGTTTAAAGTTTTTATAGACCATCAAGCATGAGTATGTTCTAGTGAACAAATCTTGCAATATTGTCATATTAGTAAGATGGTTCCCTTTACTAATGGAACATGACTTTGAAGTTGTGGTAGGAATGGTAAGACTCACCTTAAGGTAGATCATCTTTCTAGATTATCAGGAGAGTCCCCTCAAGGAGTATCAGATGAACTTCCTGATGCTTACTTGTTCAATATAATAGTAGTGCCTGACTGGGAAAAACAATAGTGATGATTCTACCCTTTTGACCTAAACATCCTGTATTGAAAGCCAAGGATGAAGAAGTAGTGAGATCTTAAAAATATCACATACTCAGAGGTAGTGTGTATAAGAACATTGATCAAGGCACATTGGCTTGCTGTGTGGATGAAGATGAGCATGCGATCTGGTTGCAAATAACACATATAGGTGCATTGATGCAACATCACTCTAAACAATGAACCTTATAGGCTCTACAAAGATTAGGTATATATTGGCCAACAATGGAAGTGGATGTCCATAGGAGGTGCAAGGAATGCCCAATCTATGCTGTGAAACCACCAATGGAACATGACACTCTATATCAAGTGTCTTTAGTAGGAGATTGGAGTGAACCTTTGGTAAAATTCTTGAGGATGAGAACATTCCCTCAAGAGATGACATTGGCTAGATGAAAGACTTAAGAGCAAGAGTCCCTAGGCTACGCACTTATTGGAGACAACTTATACCTATGAGGAAGAGAAGAATATCTAAGACTGTGTGTCCACGAGAGTGAATACCTCAAAATCTTAGACTCTGCCCACCAAGGTGTGGCAAGAGGACATTTTGGACTAGACCACGTGATTAAAGCTATATTATTCATAGGTTTTTGGTGGCCAACCCTTCACATGGATGCACATACCTATGTAAAGCAGTGTGACATTTGTCAACAAACCCAATATCTGATACGTAAGGACAAGATGCCACTGAGACCCATGGTGGGAGAACACATTCTCTAAGTGGGGAAGAGCCTTTGTTGGTCCTATGAACCCCCCAATTAAGACTTCACATGCTGAGTATATTATCATTGCCACTGATAATCTAACCAAATGGGTAGAAGTGAAAGCCACTAACAAGAATGATGCGCAAACTACTGACAAGTTTCTCTTCAAGAATGTGTTCACAAGATATGGTTTGCTAATAGAATTAATCAGTGATCATGGTACTCATTTCTTAAATGAGGTGATCGAATACTTGTTGCAAGAATTCATGGTCATTCACAAGAAGTTGGCCCATACCACCCACAAGAAAACAGACAAAGAGAAAGCACAAATAAGATCTTATGCACTGTGCTAATGAAGTTAGTGAATAATAAACATTTTGATTGAGACAAATAGTTACATCATGTTGTTTGGGCATACAAGAGGCCTATAAGATGGTACTCCAAGCCACACCCTTTCAGATGATGTTTGGCCAGACCGCAGTGTTTCCATGACTTTTTGATACCGACCTTAAAAGTGGCAGAAGAGCATCAATGCACTGGCCATGAGCTCTCGTGTAGAATTTTCAACTTAGAATGACTAGGAGAAACTAGATTAAGAGAATCCACTAGGATTTATGAAGCCAAGATAAGACAAAAAGCCTACTTTGATGCACATGTGAAGGATAAGGGATTAAAGGTAGGAGTTTAGTCTTGCTATATACACTAAAACAACATGCAGTGAAACTAAAAAAGTGTGGCTATGGATCCATAAGTATTAATAGAATATCAACAAGTGGAGTTGTCTAGTTAGCCATTCTAGAAGGCAATATCCTATGGAGTTTGTTAGCAGCAGACAAGGGAGTCAACGACGATTTGGCAAGTAGGCCAATAATTTTCTTCATGGAGAAGCAATTATGAGCATTCACGCAGATCTAGCACTAAGGCAACCTTTAATTTTTCAAACCCTTACACCAATTAAAAGTGATTCTCATCACTAACAACCCTTGTAAATACCATGTTCACCTTTTTGTGGCTCCATTTTGTGCAAGCCGAGGAGTCCTCAAGCTTGAGGAGCCTTAGAAGTACCTACGTATCAATTTTCGTATTTTTTAGACTCCGTTTAAGCCCTCAAATAAGCCCTGGAACCTAATTTTTAACTAGGCCGGACACTAGGTCTGGACAGGGCCAAAGCTAGTCAAAAACTATAAAAGGAGCTAGAGAGCTCATTTTTGGGGTTAGATTGTAATTGAAACAAACTTGTAAGAGCTTTTTTGAAAGTAATCTAAGAACTCCATTGATTCTCTCTCTTTGTCTTGCCGTGTGTGCGCGTGTGTGTGTATGTGTGTGCATGTTCGTGTGCTTCTCACTCACGCACTTGTGCCGCCACTTGCTCGAGGTCTCCATACCATCCTCACGTCTCCCGGATTGACATTAAAGGAGGTGCTACTCATCACTGAGCTACACCAAATTTTGGCGCCATTGTTGGGGATCGAGCTTTGAGGACGAGCGTGTGATGGTAAGACGTAGAGTTGACGTTTTGGAGTTGTAGGTATTTTCTTCACTCTCATCGATTTTCTTTTACTTTCTTCACCATCTTCATCACCATCATCATCATCACCATCTCCCACCTCCATCTCCATCATCGCGAAAAATTCTGTTTTTTGGATCATATCACCATCTCCACCTCATTTCCCTCATTTCACTTGTGAGAGAGAGCAAGAGAGCGAAATTGTGTGTGCCGTTTTTGCATGTTTCTTGAGCTTTTTGCAGGACCCTGCTGAATCACCATCCCCAGCTTCCTGCGCAGGTACGAAACTGTCTCGCGGTCGCAGGCTTCTGTCGATCGCGACTGACAGAAATTTTTGGTTTTTCACAAAATTGAGTGCACCACTAGAACAAGCACAAGGAGCACATCCTAAAACACTAAAAACAGTAGAAAAATTCTGAGGTTTTCTGTCAATCGCGACCGACAGCCTCTGTCAATCGCGACCGATAGACCCTGTCAATCGCGACCGACAGACCCTGTCAATCGCGATCGACAGACCTCACGACCGACAGACTGCCACGTAGGACCCTGTCAATCGCGATTGATACCGTCGATCGCGATCGACAGCCACGACCGACACCTCTGTCAGTCGCGATTGACACCGTCGATCGCGACCGACTGAAATTCCACGACTAATTGACTTTTACGCGTAGCCACGTGTCCATCGCGACTGATAGGCCCCCGATTGACTGAAATTTCGGCGAAAAATCCGGAAAACGTGTCGATCGCGATTGATACCGTCGATCGCGATTGACAGCCACGATCGACTCTGTCGATCGCGATTGACACCGTCGATCGCGATTGACAGCCACGATCGACTCTGTCGATCGCGATTGACACCGTCGATCGCGATTGACACTGTCCATTGCGACTGACAGCCCCGACGGACACCTCTGTCAATCGCGATTGACAGACCTGTCGATCGCGATTGACAGGCTTTTCGGCCAAAAATTAGGGTTTGCTTTTGTTCAAACTTTGGGATAAATTTTGGGGCAAATAGTCACTCCATTGGCATAATTGGAGGTTCCTACACTTGTGTTTTGGGAGAAAATCATAGGATCCGTCAGCCAGATTGAATCCTGTCCTAACCCCCTAAACCCTGAACAGTCATAACTTCTTCATACGAAATCAAATTTTTGAGCTCTAGGGCTTTTTGGAAAGATAACGCGTTGATTTTCAGATAGGGTATTTTGAAGTTGACCATACCCAGGGGGATCAAAGTCAGGGGTCTTTAGAATTGTTTTCTTAAAAAAAAATCGCTATGCAAGTTTGTGTTTGTGCTACAGGAATGAAAATACTTGGTTCTGTCTTTGGAATTTAAATTTTTAAGCTAACTTTGGAACTTTTACAGATCCTTTGAGAGCATCGCAAGGCGTTCTAAGCAAGTGTAAGTGTAAGCTTGGGAACACACTTCCTGGGCACTCAAGGGCAACCAAGCAGGAAACAAAAGGTTGGAACTCAAGTCAGGGCGACGATAGGCAGGTATCAAGTTGAAGACTACCTAAAAACTCAAGTCCAAGCTAAAAACCTAATCTCTGTACTGTCGATAACATAAAGGAAAAGAACCTAACGTGGAACGATCAACCTGAAAGCACGAAGAACATTCAAGTATTCCTGACGACGTAAAATCAGACAAGACCGTAAACACGAGAAATAATAAAAAGAATCAAGTGACTAATATAAAGTAACCAGCAACGAGGTTGTACTCTGGGCAAAGAATTGGGCTACTTAGATAGGCATATGAACCTTAGATCAGGACGACATCTTGTAAGGGAGAGACAAAGCCTTAGGTCTTCAGAGGCTAGTGTTAACCACACTGCTAGGTCTTGGGCCCAGCAGTTGAGCCACCACTCGTACTACCCTAGGTCTGAGACCAGTGAGTCAGAGATGTCTTTGTTGGGCTAACACAGGCTGAGGTCTTTGCTGGGCTTGGTATTGTGGTTGGTAGGTTTGTTGAGGTCTAGCATACTGTTGTGGTGGGTATTGGTTTTGGTATCTGCCTTGTTGAGGGTATGGCTGAGGGTAGGCTTGCCTAACTGCTTGCTTGTTGTATGGGCAGTCTTGTGCGGTGTGATTTGTGTATCTTCGTTCGATAGTGCAGTACTGGCTACTAGGGTTTACTTGGGGTTGAGCCATAATGGGACATACATTCGCCATGTGGTCGCCACCACAAGTGTAGCATCTCTTCACAGGGGCAAATCTCGGAATTTGTTTGCTAGAGACGCCTATTTTTTGGGCCACTTTCTCTGCGAGTTCCTCAATTGATGTAGATTGCGTGGAAGAGTGACTAGATGCACTATCTGGATCTTTGTAGATTTTGGAAAGCTCTAGTTCTTCCCCTAGGTTATCTTCAATGTCAATGCACATGCGTACACACTCTTCTATAGTCCTAGGGTCCTTCAGATACACATAGGATCTCAATTTCGTACTCAGCAATCCATCCAAGAATAAGGCTACTTGTTTAGCTGGTGTAGGTAGCTCCGAAACAGGACATCTTTCAAGATATTGCCTAAATCTTCTTCCTGCAAGTCTCACGGTCTCTTGAGGGGTTTGCTTGAAGCTGTGAATCAGTGAGGATGTATTGTGTCTTATGCCACTCTTAGAGAACTCTACGATGAAAGCCTCTAGGAGTTGGTCTATGCTCCTGAACTGTCGCTCATCCAATGGTTGAAACCATGTAAGTGCTGTGTTCCTAAGGGTTAGACCGAAGGCATTGTACTGCGTGAATAGATCCTCCACTTGTTCAGCTCTCAAGACTTGCTTGAACTCCGCCACATGATCATAGGGATCTCCTGTGCCATCAAAGTAATTCTTCATGGACTTAACTAGCTGGGTTGGTCTCAGAGTTCTTGTGTGCTCTCTAGGTCTCGGCAGAGGGAATCCATCCACATTTCGCTGATTCCGGTGAGCTCTAAGTATCTCAGGTTCTACTATATTTGTTTCCGTCCTCGTTCTTTCTCTGCCCACTGGGTTGGCAAAGCTTACTTCTGGTCTATCTCTACTTCTGTCTCTTTGCATTCCATGAGCTTGGGATGTTCCAGCTCCAGGGTGACCATAGGATACATTCGATCTTGGTTGGGGAAAAATGAATTCACCCTTCCAAGTGTAAGCATGCCTATCATTTTCTGTCACCACAAAGATCCTTTCCGAAGTGTGATCTAAGTAGGTCACTCTACCTGGGCTATCCGGATCCTTAAACTCATAGATCATGACAGTTCCTATATCAGTTGGCTGATTAGATTTATATCTCCAAAAGGCTTCATCAGTTTCTCGATTGAGGAGCAACTCTATGCTCTTGTTGTCTTGGGGAACCCACTCAGGCGTGATAATCCTAGAGAGAACAGATTTGCCTCGAGGAGTTCTAGGCTCTGCACCCATGTTTCCTTGTTCCAGGTCACCTAAGTCCGCTTCAGAGATTACATTTCCAAATTCATCTGTCCTATCTGGGTGACTGGTGACCACGTATATGGTTCCTTCCTTGTCCAGGTATGCACCGTTTTCAAATTTGACTGATGGGTGCTCTAATCCAATGGATTGATCAGGATTCTTAATCTGTACCACAGATCTTCCTAAGCCGTCCTCATAGATGCTAGCACCTAATCGGTTGGTCCTAAGAGCTCCATCCAACTTGATCCCTGTAAAGTATGCAGCAGCAGAAGAAAACCTAAACCGAGCTATAGTCCCCATAACACCTTTGCTTTCAGAAAGTGATCCCAGTGACCATAGCTTCGATTCTACGCATGTTGAGAGTCCCCAGGCTTACTTCATGCAGTCTCCTGAACATGGTGAGTCTTACTATAGTGAAGAGCCAAATGAATCTAGTTGGGAATCGGATTACGCAAATGTCATGTACGCAAACCCCCACCCTAGACCCCAACCTAGGCAGGTAAGACCCCCATTCCCTAGAGGACCATGTTACAGATTTCAAGGAGATCACCTCATTCGTGACTGTCCCTTGCCTCCACCTACACAATCCCAGTCAGTGACGATCCAAAGCTTTTGCCAAGATTGTGGAAAAGAGCATCTCTTACGAGATTGCCCAAAGAACCCCAATAATATGCCAAAAATCACGCCTATCAACGTTATTGGATTAGTGGTAAACTCCACAGGAAGTGTCACTTCCACTGCTCCGGTACAGGTAGTCACTAGAGCTCAAGCATTGCAGCAAAACCAAGGGGTAGACCAGGAAAAGAGCCCAACAGCTAGTGAAACTGAGAGCGTAACCAAGAAAAGGACTAGAGCGTGGAAAGATAGTCGAGAAAGAATGAAAAGACAATGGGCTAAAAAGATGAGTGAACTTGAGGAAAGCATAAGAGAAACCAAAGCCAGGATAACTGAACTCACATCTCAAACTCCCTCTCACACTACCCCACCACCACCTTTCCCATCGCCAGCTGACCCGCCACCTTCCAACCCACCTCATACAAACCCACCACCCCCTAGAGTAGGATCAGTCCTAGCAGATCCCACTCCCGAAGACCTTAATATGATGCTTAAAGCATATCAGGCCAGAATCCAAGAAGGGCCAACCATAACCGATCATGAAAAATGCTACCCTAGAGCCGAGCTAGAGCTTGAACGAACTAAAATTTGTGCCAAAATGGTGGAATTGGCTCAGACCATGTTTGAAGCTAGTCACCTCTTTAACATCTCTAGCTCAGCTAAGACGCAGTTACATTTTGATGGACTGCTAGAAAGAATAGAGAGGCTAATTGCACAATCAGAAAAGGAACCTGCCCCTCAAAGAAAGGAAAGGGCAAGAGAACGGATAAGCCAGCCTCTTCAGGAAGCCCATGTGCCTCCTCAAGAAGCTTATCTTTCCCCCCAAAAGGAAGATGAGCCTCCCTCGAAAGCTCACGTACCTCCACAGGTTGCCTACATTCCTTCTCAAGAAGCATATGAGCCTCTTCGGAAAAGTAATAGAATAAGTAATCCTCCCCAGGAAGCTTGTGCTCCAAACATCTATGAGAGCGAGGAAAGAGCCAACGATAGAATAAGCCCTCCTTCCCAGGTTGCTTATGTGCCTAATTCTACGGAGCCAGACACTTCTTCTTCTATGAATCGGTTTGCACCAGACTTCCTACGAGAAATTCAAGAAGATAAATGGGATAACGAAAGTGAAGTCGCCCCTCCCTTTGAACTTGTGGATGATGCACACGACCAATTCCCACAAGACATCCCATCTATTTACGGGGAACATGAGAGTACTCAGTCTCACGAGAGATTGGACTTTGAATCCAATTCCATACAAGAGCTACCCCATTTCACAGGCCCATGGGAAGCAAAGTCCACGTGTATGAGAGCACCCACAGTCATGGTAAGAAACGAAGATTCAGTCATACCTAGGAACACAGAGGTAGTGAAGAACACTAACGTGCAGTGCAATCTCAAGCTAGAAGAGCTACTCAAGGTTAGACCTGAATCGTGGAAACATGTAACCAAACAAGTACCTGAGATACCAAAATCTCGTTCCCAGGTAGGATCACATAGGACAGTGCCAGAGATACCCTTGGATAAGATAGGAGATATGTGTGAAGGTGAAGAAGGGAACACCTATCTTCCCATTACTTATCAGGAGTACACCACTAAGGCAATTTTGGACTCAGGTGCAGGAGTTGCAACTGCCACCACCTCCCTATGGAAGCGTTGGGGCAAGCCGACACTCAGGCCAACGAGAATGAAATTGCAGATGGCCGATGGTCACATAGAGAGACCCCTAGGATTGTTAGAAGGAATAACTCTCACCACCTGTGGTGTCGAGTTTGAACATACCTTTGCTATATGTGACTTTAGCAAAAATCATGCCTATGAGATGATTTTGGGACGACCATTCATGCGACAGTTGCAAGTGGTACAGGATTGGGGAACTAATTCCTTGTACCTGCAACACTTAGGTGTTACGACCAAAATCAATCTCAAGGATTACTCTCATAGAGATGTCCCTCCTATCCAATGGAATCCCATCCATAGAGCCAAAGATGACACGGAATCTGTGCATTCCATAGGGTCTGGATCCTCATGGATGCATGAAGACACTCATTTATGGATGTGCAAGGTTGCAGTAGAAGAAGAGAAGAGAAAGAAAGCCAGAGAGGTAGGTGCAAAAGAAACACATAGATCAATTCAAGACCCAGCCTATGCACCTGTAGTTTTTCCTGATGAGGAATTTGAACCCCATGGCTGGGCAGAAATCCTAGCAACAATGGACGTAGCCATCAATGAAGAACAATGGACACCCCACTGTGATGAGGATGGCTATGATATTTCAGTCTTCTCCATAGAGCCAATCATGGGAGAGGCAGTTCTAGAAGAATGCGAACCTAGCCCTGAAGCCTTTGAGGATGCAAGTGACTCCGACCTAGAGTCAATCATCATGGACCCACCATTTGCATCAGATGAAGAATACTTCCATGAAGTAGAATTTCAACCCCAGAGGCATGGAGAGCTTACAAATGATGTAAGATTAGCCACACATGTGACCCCAAAGGAAGAAGGAAAGAAACGGAAGAAGAGAGAAGTCTCACCAGAAGAGGAAGAATCTTTGTTTGAGGTCCCAGAAAATTTTAAGAAATATGAGATAGATGACAGGAGAGTCATGATAAGAATGCCTAAACGAGAGGCACAAGTAGGAGAGGCCTATGATAACAAAGAAACCACCAAGAAAATAGTAGTAGCCCTAGAAGAAGGAGAGGAGAGATGCACATACATAGGCCATGACCTAACAGAGGAAGAAGAGCATGCGTTAATTGCCTTGCTAAGAGAATACAGAGATGTGTTTGCTTGGAGTTACAAGGATTTGAAAGGTGTTGACCCTGACATATGCTCACACACCATCCCCATGACCTCAGATGCTAAACCCTCTAAGCAAAAGCCCTACACATATAACGATAATTACGCTGCTAAGATCAAAGAAGAGATAGATAGACTGGTTGAAGCTGGATTTATCTATGAAATTGAGCACACTGAATGGGTATCCCCCATCGTAGTGGTGCCCAAGAAGAATGGCAAGCTGCGTGTGTGCATTAACTTGAAAAAGGTTAATGCAGCCACGATTCGAGATAACTATCCGCTTCCCATCACAGAACATCTCTTAGAAAGAGTGGCAGGCAAGGAAGTGTACAGCTTCCTTGATGGATTTTTGGGCTACAATCAAGTAGCCATAGCTCCAGAGGATCAGCATAAGACAGCCTTTGCCACAGAATGGGGCATTTTTGCCTTCAGAGTAATGCCATTTGGGCTTACCAATGCACCAGCTACCTTCCAAAGGCTGATGTGCCATGTATTTAAAGAGTTCCTGAGGAAAAACTTAGAAGTCTACGTTGATGCTCTTTGTGCTCATTCGAACATTAGGCAAACCCATATCCCTGAACTCAGGCAAATCTTCGACAAATGTAGAGAATATCAAGTCTGCCTGAACCCAGAAAAATGTGTTTTCATGGTCAGGCAAGGCAAGATTCTAGGACACATAGTGTCAAAGAATGGCATATCCACTGATGAAGAGAAAGTGAGAGCTATAGCAGAGCTACCTAGGCCAAAAAATGTCAAGGAAGTACAATCTTTCATGGGGCATTGTGGTTATTACCGACGATTTATACACATGTATGCCGTCATTGCAAAGCCCATGTACGGACTTCTGACTAACTTTGAGTGGACGGATGAATGTGAGAATTCCTTCCAGGAGCTTAAACGACGATTATGTTCAGCACCAATCTTGACCACACCAGATTGGAATAAGCCATTCCATGTTCATGTGGATGCATCCAATTATGCCATTGGATGTGTGCTTGCACAACCTACTGGTGAAGGTAATATGGATCTTCCAATTGCCTATGCCAGTAGACAGTTGAATGCAGCTGAACGAAATTACACCACTACGGAGAGAGAAGGTTTAGGCATGGTATATGCAGTTAAGAAATTTAGACACTATTTGCTTGCAAATAAGTTTAAATTTTTTACTGATCATCAGGCTTTGCTATACCTCGTAAACAAACCATGCAATACAGGAAGATTAGTGAGGTGGTTTCTCTTGCTCATGGAATATGACTTTGAGGTTGTGGTAAGGAAAGGTAGGACTCATTTAAGAGCAGATCATCTCTCTAGGCTCACGTCGGGAGAAGCCCCACAAGGAGTAGCAGATGATCTCCCTGATGCTTACTTGTTTAACTTGGAAGTCGTACCGCAGTGGGCTAAGTCATTGGTACCAGTATTGACGTACGGGCCTAATCATCCAGTGGTGAACACACGGAATAGGGAGGTTGTGAGAGCCCAAAAGTACCACATCATGGCAGGAAGCATGTACAAGCACACAGATCAAGGGATCTTGGCTTGTTGCGTAGAAGAGGATGAGTACGCTAAATGGTTGCAATTAGCACATGTAGGTGCGTTAGAGCAACACTACTCAAAGCAACGAACTTTACAGACTCTAAAGAGACTCGGAGTGCGTTGGCCAACTATGGAAGCTGATGTCCAAAAGTTGTGCAAGGAATGCCCAATCTGTTGCACTAAACCACCTGTGGAACACGCTAATCTTTATCAAGTATCCATTGTGCCAGATTGGAGCGAACCTCTAGTATCCTTCCTGAGGACAAACACATTCCCTCCAGACATGACTCTGGGTAGG
The DNA here is from genome assembly GCA_020310875.1 of Ceratopteris richardii. NCBI lineage: Eukaryota > Viridiplantae > Streptophyta > Polypodiopsida > Polypodiales > Pteridaceae > Ceratopteris > Ceratopteris richardii. Next base: position 166,091,614 of record CM035410.1, read on the forward strand.
AAAAGGAGTTTAGAACAAGAAGCCCTGGATTACTCACTCATTGGTGATAATCTATACAAACGCGGTAAAGATGGTTACCTGAGACTGTGTGTCCATGAGAGTGAATATCTTAAGATCTTGGAAACTGCTCACCAAGGTGTAGCAGGAGGACACTTTGGACCAGATCGGGTGATCAAGGCAGTATTATTTGCAGGCTTCTGGTGGCCTACCCTTCACATGGATGCACATACCTATGTGAAACGGTGTGATGTCTGTCAAAGAACTCAGTATCCTATATGAAAAGATGAGATGCCATTGAAACCTATGATGGGTGGACGTGCGTTCTCTAAGTGGGGAATAGACTTCGTAGGTCCTATTAATCCCCCAGCTAAGGGTTCTCATGCAGAATACATCATTGTTGCGACAGACTATCTAACCAAGTGGGTAGAGGTAAAGGCTACGACAAAGAACGATGCTCAAACAACTGCTAAATTCTTGTTTGAGAATGTGTTCACAAGATATGGGCTACCTATAGAGCTTGTAAGTGATAGAGGCACTCACTTCTTAAATGAAGTTATTGAAAATCTGCTCCAAGAATTCTCGGTAATACATAAGAAGTCTCCCCCCTATCACCCTCAAGCTAATGGACAAGCTGAAAGCACCAACAAGATCTTATGCAATGTACTGACAAAATTAGTAAACACTAAACGCTCTGATTGGGACAAACAGCTACACCATGCTGTTTGGGCATACCGAGTCGCCTATAAAACGGTACTCCAAGCCACCCCCTTTCAGATGGTATTTGGCCAAAACGCGGTACTACCCTTGGACTTCTTGATACCTACATTGAAGGTAGCACAAGAGCACGAATGGACGGGTCATGAACTCTCCTCTAGACTTTTTGACCTTGAACGATTAGGAGAAACAAGACTGAGAGCAGCTGCAGGGATATATGCAGCAAAGAAACGACAGAAGGCATACTTCGATGCCCATGTGAAGGATAAGGGCTTGAAAGCAGGAGATCTAGTTTTAGTCTACACATTGAAACAACATGCAAGGAAGTTAGAGAAGAGAGGCTACGGACCTATGATCATCAATAGGATCTCGACAAGTGGTGCTGTGCAACTAGCCACATTAGAAGGCGATGTTCTCCCAAACTATATTAGCGGATGCAGAGTTAAGTTGTATCAGGAACCTCTCACAGAGGAAATGCTAAGTCGACTCAACATTGCTAAGAAACGCAAAGAGGAAGAAAAGCGAATTCGAGAAGAAGCTCAAGCAGAAGCCCTAGAGCGCATACGGAAAATGAAATTGTGAAGGCAAGGTAGAGATCAGCTTAGAACAAATGACTATGCAGATCAAGGATATCATATGGCAAGGTGTGCAATAGCAGGAACAAGCTCACATAGGATAACTGATCGACGTCCTTTCGTAACCTTAGATATAGGACAAGGAAAGAGTGCAAAGACCGTAAGAGCCTTGATTGACTTAGGTGCAGCCACTAGTGCTGTTAGAATGTCTTACTGTCAAGAGTTGCAGTTAACTGTCAATCCTGTGGAAGCATATCTCATAGGATTGGGAGGCGTGGAAACCCCTTGCATGGGCGAGGTGGAACTTCCACTCTATATTCATGATGAGGCAATGACAGTTAAAGCGCTAGTATGCCAAGACGAGGACCTCACAGAACCCCTTGTCCTGGGTCAAGACTGGATTTATGACCAAGCAGTCAACTTAAACCTAAGAAGCGGACTTCTTCAGGTATGGGTGAATCAGACTAGAATTACAATGGAGTTAAATAACGGAGCACTCAAGGAACTAGGAAAGGCACAGACTCCTGGTCCCTCCAGGGGTGCACATGAAGCTGACCATGCTGTTCTTGTCCAAGGCTATGTGATGCAGAAGAATGAAGATCTCAAAAAAGGAGTCAGAACCACAACGGAACTCCCTTCTTTTCCAAAGGCCAGAGGGAGGCAACAACCAAAGGTGGATCAAAGGCAGAAGAAGCAGAGTACTACCTATGTCGGAGATCAAAAGTACCTGCGCAGCAAAATGTCTCAGCTAGCGAAACAAGTGTGGGTGCGGAAAGGAGAACACCCGGTTGCACTCAAGCCAACCACACGGGCAAAGCCTCTTATTAGTAACCAACAACACGACACTAATAAGAAGTCTTTCAGAAGTTCTTCTGCTAATGTGAAGTCTATTTGGGTGCCCAAGAGGTCGATGAAGGCTAGCCCACAATCAAGACAAATTTGGGTGCCTAAGGCTTGTTTGCGGGCTCAAATAGCTACACCAAGACCACACCCTATACAGTATGATCCATTCACTCGCACAGCTGGCATCCACTCGTTTTCAACAATCAGGAACACACCAAGGCCCATGAGCTCGAATAGAATCACTTGTAAATGGGTCCCTAAAAAGCCTCATTTTCAAGCCGACACGCCTATAAAGCTCTCGAGAGTCTCTACGAAACCTAGAGCAAAACCCATCCACTGCATTTGGCAGCCCAAGACTTGTAACAAACCCCCGGACCCCATTTGTGAATCCATGACAACCTACTAACCACCTCACTATCACACTACATCATTCCTCATAGCTCTTAGGTCTTCCAAACTCCTAACCACACACACACTCGCACCGAGCACTTACTAACCCATTATTCGCTCCCGACCCTCATGTTAATGTTGTAATGGGAACAACAACAGTTCTCTCTTGTCCTGTACAATGTTAACACATGTTTGTATATTCTCACAGAGACAGGCAGCAAGAAGTAACATGGCTGATACGGTAGGAACCAGCTCCTAGGCAGGCACCAGCCCCCAAGTTGTGGACATTGAAAGCCTTCCGGTCGAGGAGGAATTAAAGGAACGACCAGCGGCATTAAGGGCATTACATGCCATACCGATTCAGAATCCTCCACAGGGTCACACAATGCCGGTGGGCAAAACCTCACACTGGTTCAGTGATGTTGCGGGACCTCTGGGTGAAGGCACATACATGTGAGAGTCTGAAGTAGAATTCAATGGACGTTGGGGCAGATACCACTTCTTTACCAGAGAGTTTGAAAAGCTACAGAACAACGAAGGACTGAAGCCAATATGGAAGAAGGCTGGGCTCTATGATTATTTCAAGTTCCAAATACCAAAGCCCGATTTTCTAAGGTGCTCATACCTGATTAGCACTCTCACTCCAAGCAAAGACAAAAAAGGATACAGCTCCTTTGTGCTTCCCTCACTCACAAGGGGCAATGAGCTGAAGCGTTTCCGCTTGACTATCAACTTGGTAAGAGAAGCTCTTGATATGCACGGAATGCACATTCCTACAGAGAAGGAGACTATGGTCCCCGATAATATGAAGAACAGGAATCTGACAAAACTAAAGGACATGGTGGCGATGACTCCCACGATAGCCATTCATTTACGTATGGTCATGCAACACTTCGCATTCCCCGTGCAAGACAGGTTCACAATGCCTCCCAAGAAGATCTGGTTTAGCCTCTACTTAGCGGATGCCTTTGATTTGACCATCAATATGCCCCACTGGGTTATCGATCAGATCCATATGGCTCATCAACGATGGTACAAGAAACAAAAATCTGTACTCTATGGATGTTGCGCGCTCACCAGAATCGTCTACAGATGTCTCGCCTATGATGTACCGGTGCAACGGGCCCTCATTTGGTCCAGAGCACAGGAGTTTCAACGCAGATTGTCCGCTGTCGGACCTCCCTCTAAGAAGATGAGAGGCACCGTACAGATGCCCTGTGCACAACCCCGTGGTGCAACCCTAACACCAGAAACAACTCCAAGGCTTCCTCAAAGAGTGCAACCTTTCACTATCAGGTTACCCAGGCACAGCACAGAGGGCCCTAACCTTGTGTTTCCACCAGTGCCTACTGATCTGGAATTTCCTCATGGATTTACTTTGGAAGATCTAACGGATGAGGAAGTGGCTAGAATTATTGAAGCCGTTAATGCGGAAGTTGAGGCAGAGCAGGGTAGTGGACAACAAACGGCCGCACAACAACCCGAGACAAGACAACCAGAAGTGGTAGAAGTGGAAGATGAAGGAGAAGGAGACCAAGAGGATGAACAAGAAGGATTTTCTGATGAAGGGGCGCATGACTATGAGCAAGAAGTTATACAGGAGTTAGAGGGTGCCCCAGCATATACAAAGGAGCTGAAAAAGCTCTACGATACCATCAACAGGGTCCAACAACAACATAAGTTATCGCTTGCCGCAGGAAAGGCTATCATGCACCAAATCCTTGAGGAGGAAGGAGTTGACGAACAGTATCGTGCCACACTAGATATGATCTCTGATGCCCTAGGAGTACCTGAAGCAGTGCAGACGGCCCTGGCACAATCACGTAGAATGGAAAGAAGATACGGAAGACGTCCCCCACGAGCAGGGAAACAAATGAATGTATTAGGATCAGGACCACAAGGCACCCCCACAACCACGGGCACTGCACACACCGCTCACGACACCGAGGAAGCCCATATATCCAGTGCACCTCCATCACCTCCCTTACCACCTTCGCCTCCCTCTCCACCACATTCACCTCCCATTACCAATGTAACAACCACCGTTACCGCCTCCGAGCCCACCGCCATGACTGAAGCACAAACCGCCAATCAACCCACACACCCTCTCAACACCTCCCGTGTATATACCTCCACTAACACTGTAACCCTAACGATAGCTACTGACATCCCCATCCCCCCACTCACACTTTCGGGTAGCTCACATTCACAATTGCACACACCACTGTACACATTCACCACAATCACTGCACCCACAATTCCACTATTCACAATCACTCCCACTACTGTTTACACCACGGATTTTATGGACATATCACCTTCCACCGCACCTCTCCCTCCCCCCATACCACCACAATCTCCCATTCCCCCACCACCCACTTCACCATTTTCCAGCACTGCATTCACACTTCCCTTCCCCTCTCCCTTCCCCTCTGCACTTCACACCCTCCCTGCATCCATCCCCATTAATAATGTATTCAATAATATGTATCAGTGCATGTCTCAGTTACAACAACACTATCAGCACCTCGATGCTCAGCATACAAGTTTGTTCAGGAGTCATGAAGAGTTACAAGGAAGATTCATTGATTTAGAGAAAGAAAAGCATCAATTACAACAGCAGTTTAGTGCATTGCAAGAACAACATGAGCAACTTGTGGCAAATCCACCGCAGCCCGATGCAGAAGAAAGACAACATATGGATGATTTGCTACACTCACAAATCACAGAGAACCTCAAGCTCCGCCGCAACATGGCGCTATTACGGAAGCATATGTCTGCAGCCCTAGAAGAAAATAGACGGCTTCAGACACAAAACGAAGAGAACTTGGAGTTAGCCATGGAAGGTTCCCCACAGGAAATTGACCCGGAGAGATTTAAGGCTATTCCCTCGGACAATATGCAGATTATATTGGAAACCCATGCGGATCTCCTCGACGCCCATGCAGCCTTAGAAAAGGAAAGAGACGAACTACGAAGGCAATTGGCAACTCAACCAGCACCACCCAAAGAAGTCCCAACCACAGCTGACACAGCCGACGAAGTAGCAGCGCTCAAAGCACAACTCGAAGAATTACAAAAGAAAGTGCTTGAATATGAACGACAACCCTCCCCCTTGGCAGAACCAGAACCTGAAGACCTAGTGCCAATCGAAGTAGAGGAAACCTTTGAGGACCCGTACGTTCCGATGCCAGCACCTGGAGGCAAGCGAACAGATGAGGGCATGGACACCCTTGAAATAGAGACTCCGAAATGGATGCAAAAATTGGAAAAAGTGGCCACAACTCATGATGATAGGGTGGCAGTCCAGATAGCATCGATGTCACGCTTAGAAGAGGTGGTCATAAAATCAGACTATTTTAGGAATCTCTCTCATCACAGGTGGATCAGCACCTCCGACGACTTGTATGTTCCATTTTGCGTCTTAATGGCGGACTATAATGCTGAAATCAAGCACCACACCTCACGGGAACCAACCTCTGCCACACAGTTTGCACCAGACGATATCCCAGAAAGTGCCAAGCAGGGAAATATTCGCCAACCGACTTGGAGAATTCGGCTGCTAGAAACCTACCCGGAAATGAATCGCACATGGAATAACATGCCACTGTATATCAAGTACAATCCCTGCTACTGTCCTGTTTTCCGAAGAAGGTCATGGCCGGAATACACAAAGATGGTGCTGACAACCAAAGGCTGCGAGAAGTGGCTCAACTATGTCTACTTGGCGCCACCTAAAGGTCAACCTACTGTAGGGTACATGATATCGACAATTCGGCATTGGGGCGTCAGGTTCAAAAACATACCAGATGTCATGACACAGATGTGTCTTAAAATTTTTGAACTCATGATAGTCACCTTCCGGACCTTCAAGAACGTTAAGGAGCCTCATCTCTCTGCGCTCGGATTCAATGAAGGCAATCAGGATCTGGTTTACGACATGAGCACAACGCCCTCCATTAATGTTGTCTATGCATGGCATGCCCGCATAAAGTACCTACCGGCCTGCTTCAAACAAACATTTGAAGAGATGTTTGTCACTGGGTTCTGGGAATATCACTCAGAGATCTTCATTCCCAGGCCCTCACATTTATTACAATTGTTTGCAGTGGAACAAGCTCTCCACTCAGAAAAGTTACGAATGCCACATCCAGAGGTTCCCGGGCCGGTAGATTGGGATGCTCTACTAACCGATTTGGCCAAAGGATTGAGGATTGCCGAACATCACTTAGCGCAAGATGTTGTCGAATACTACATTCAACGAACCTCCCAACAAGGGTCTGTCAGGGACGACAGACGCGAAAGAGGGGGGAGTGTTAGCAGCAGACAAGGGAGTCAACGACGATTTGGCAAGTAGGCCAATAATTTTCTTCATGGAGAAGCAATTATGAGCATTCACGCAGATCTAGCACTAAGGCAACCTTTAATTTTTCAAACCCTTACACCAATTAAAAGTGATTCTCATCACTAACAACCCTTGTAAATACCATGTTCACCTTTTTGTGGCTCCATTTTGTGCAAGCCGAGGAGTCCTCGAGCTTGAGGAGCCTTAGAAGTACCTACATATCAATTTTCATATTTTTTAGACTCCGTTTAAGCCCTCAAATAAGCCCTGGAACCTAATTTTTAACTAGGCCGGACACTAGGTCTGGACAGGGCCAAAGCTAGTCAAAAACTATAAAAGGAGCTAGAGAGCTCATTTTTGGGGTTAGATTGTAATTGAAACAAACTTGTAAGAGCTTTTTTGAAAGTAATCTAAGAACTCCATTGATTCTCTCTCTTTGTCTTGCCGTGTGTGCACGTGTGTGTGTATGTGTGTGCATGTTCGTGTGCTTCTCACTCACGCACTTGTGCCACCACTTGCTCGAGGTCTCCATACCATCCTCACGTCTTCCCGGATTGACATTAAAGGAGGTGCTACTCATCACTGAGCTACAGAGTTACACCTGTGGATCAGAGTCAAATTATTTCAAGAACCCCTCATGGAGGAAATGCTAGATTGACTCAACACAACCAAGAAACACAAAGAAGAAGAAAAACGGCTTAGAGAAATGCTCAAGCATAAGCTTTAGAAGGCATCCAATGTAATTTTTGAAAAGGTAGAACTCCACCTAGACAAGACGATCATGAGACACCAAGATACCACATGGATATGTGTCAAATGAGGGGTGGAACCAGTCATGAAAGTATATATAGATGTCCTTTTGTAACACTAGAGATAGGACAAGGAATGAATGCAAGGACTCTAAAAGTCTTGATTGACTCAAGGGCGGCACTAGTGCAGCTAGATTCTCTTACTATCAGAATTTTCAAATGAACATCCATCCCACTGAAGTGTATCTCATAATATTGGGAGGAGTGAAAACCCCTTGCCTCAGAGAAGAACTTCCCATCTTCATTCAAGATGTCTAGATGATAGTTAAAGTACTAGTGTCTCAAGATGAGGACCATACAAAACCTCTTGTCTTGGGGAAAGATTGTATTTATAACCGGGTGGTGAACTTAAACCTAAGAAGTGGACTTCTTCAGGTTTGGGTGAACCAGCAAAAGATCATGGTGGAATTCATGAATCAACCACTCAAGGAATTAGGAAAGGCACCAACTCTTGGTCCTTCAAGGAGCACACATGAAGGTAACAATGATGTTCTTGTCCAAAGCTCTATGATGTAGAAGGAAGAAACTTGTGAAGGAGTAACAGAAGGAAGCATGAAAATCCCTCCTTTTCCAAAGATTATCATGGCACAATGAGTAAGGAAGCCTAAGAAGAAAATGGAATAGATCACTAAACCTTATAATCAACAACCACTTTGGAACAAGACGATAGCTAAAGTAAAGCAAATCTGGATACACAAAAATTCACTTCACACATCTCATGAAGGGCATGCATTATCACCACATCCACACAACAAATTCTACCTAGTTCTACTTGGAAATGGGTACCTAAAAAGCCTCAGATCGGGGTAGAATAATCTCAAATATCTATAAAAGTCACTGATGTTAAGATTTGTAACTCGATAAGGACCATTTGGCCGATCAAACCTTGTACTAAACCCCCTCACCCAACCATGTAAAAATCCCCTTGGTGAGTATAGATGCATTTTGAGTATGTTGCACATCTTGAGTATGCACATAGGGAAGTGAATAACCCCTTAACAACCACTCACCAAAACTAATCTACTAACCATATTGAATATATTTATGTTCTTATTGTAAAGGGGACAAGGAATCATCTAGTTTCTGCTGCAATGCTAACATGATCTTCTTACTTCTAGCAGATTCATGTGCAACCATAATCACAAGCACGATGTCAAATATAGCAGGAACAAGTTTTCAAGCTACTTATCAGACTGTTGACATAGAGAGCTTGCCCATATCAGATGAACCTAAAGAAATTCGAGAGGAGATGCAAGTAGTGTAGATTATTCTGATACAAGATCCACCCATGGATCATACTATGCGAGTTAATAAGAACTCACACTAGTCACTAAGATGGAAGGACCAATAGGAGAAGGCACATATATATGGGAAGCTGAGCTTGAATACAAAAACCCATGGGGAAAGTACCACTTATTTACTAGGGAATTTGAGAAGTTACAAAATGTAGTAGATGTAAGGCTGGTGCGGTAGAAGGCAGGATTGGCAAAATACGTTGCTGCCAAACTACCAAAACCCGATTTCATATGATGCTTTTATCTCCAACTCACTCACTCCTGCACAAGACCCTAGAGCTTCAAGCACCTTCATAGTTCCATCGTTAACACAAGGGAACGATTTGAAGAGATTTCCTCTCACCAACAATTTAGTTCAAGAAGCTTTATGATACGATAGTGAGTGTGCAAGAAAGACATCATCTATCCTTTAGTATGAGTAAAGCACTGATTGAACAAAATCAGAGTGAGGAAGGAGCCGACCCACAATTTATTGAGATGCTTCAACTCTTGACTCAATCACGTGGCATCATTGAAGCGGTTTGTACGGTGTTACAATGGCCTACACCTTGTTATGATCAAAGGTCTGTCAACACATGAGACCGCACAAGAAAGAATATAAGGATACCCGTGATAGAAAAAGAAGCAATTGCAGAACAAAGACCACATCCAACATGAACATTGATTTGAAAGCGAAAACATTTGTACAAACTCAACGCATATCCCCTCAGCAACCTCCATCCCCTCCTACCATGAGATACTACAAATTTGGTGTCACTCTAGCACAATGATAAGTATCAACATGAGGAGATTCGCTTCATAATTTTTAATCCAAGAAGACAAGAGGGTGATATGATGAACATGAGCAAGTGAGAGTGCAAATGTGTGAGTGAGAAGCACACCAACATGCACGTACATACACACATGCACATGTGGCAAGACAAAGAGATGGAGCAATGGAATGTTTGATTAGTTAAAAACAAGTTTACAACATGCTCTAAATAATTCCATTCCCAAGAATCCAATCTCAAAAATGAACTCTCTAGCTCATTTTAAAGTTTTCCACTAGCTTTGGCCCTGTTTAGACCCTAGAGTCTGGTCTAATTTAAAAATAGGTTCCTATGCCTATTTGGAGGCTCAAACAAGCTCAAAAAAATATGAAATTTAATACATAGGTAATTCTAGTACTCCTCAAGCTTGGGAACTCCTCAGCTTGAAAAAAATGGAGTTGGTCTATCAAAAATGGAATTTACAATGATGTGTAGTGACTAAAATCACTATTTTACAAGAAGTAGGGATTTGGGAAATTTAATAGGCCTAGTTGTTGGACCTTCTTTGAATCCCTTGCCTACTTGGTTCTACTTGGCCTTTGCTCTATCTTGACTCTCTTTGATTGGTTTGTCTCATGTTCCCTTAACCTCTTTGGCTACTACCTACAGGACGTTCAATTTTGAAGGGTGTTGGCATCATACAGGAAGAAGCAAGTACGAAAATGCATGCAGATACTGCACTGAGGCAACCCATTAAATTTTTTCAATCCTTACACTATTATAAAAGTGATTCTCATCACTGAAAACCATTGTAAATACCACTTCACCTTTTTGTAGCTCCATTTTGTGCAAGCCGAGGAGTCCTCGAGCTTGGGGAGCCTTAGAAGTAATTGCCTACCAATTTTCATATTTTTTAGACCTCGTTTGAGCCCTCAAATAAGCCCTAGAACCTAATTTTTAACTAGGCCGAACACTAGGTCTGGACAGAGCCAAAGCTAGTAAAAAACTATAAATAGAGCTAAAGAGCTCATTTTTGAGCTAGGTTCTTCTAGTTTTGAGCTTGTATGAGAACTTGGTTGTAATAGAAGTGATTCCATTGTCCTACTCTATTTGTTCTTGTCGTGTGTGCGCATGTGTGTATATTGTTAAAAATAAAGAAGTAAGCTCGTATATATTTTTGCAAAAAGGATTTTCTTCAAGTAGAAGGAAAATATAAAAATGGAAAATAGAAGCATTTACTTCAGCAAGTAGTGGAGGCCAAAAGAGAATCATTCAAAAGAGAATCAAATCCAAAAACTGAATTGTAAGAGGAGTGGCTGTCCAAAGTAGTGGAGAAATGATGGAGAAGAGCTCTCAAACTCATCATGAGAGTTTTTGGTCACTTGGCTATAAACGAAGCAAGGGAGGACACTCAAGAATAGAGGAAGAAGGCGTGGAAGCCCCCTTGTAGCTACTTCAATTGTTTTGAGTCATTTCGTTCAGTTTACTCTCATAGAGTATGTCTAGCCGCACACCCATTTTTGGGTAGTCTACTTGTAAGAGTCATATCTCTCAATAGACGTATCCAAGTTTAGTCTTTAAACATTCTTTGGAAATCTTATCTCGAGTATCTGTCTAGAACAGTTTTATGAAATTCTTTATGCTCTGTGAGTTATTCAAGTTTTAGTGAAGTCCAATTTTCAGCCTAACTGAGTGGACAGGTAGTCTATTTTGAATCAAATAGTTGCCAACCCAAATCTACTCCAAATTGAGTGTTTGATATCTCATTTGAAAGCTCTAGGTGTCTAGTTTGAGTGACCAAAGTTTCAAGTTCATTGGATATTTCAGTTGGTACCAGTTTTCATTTGAAGGTTCTACTGTTGGCAAGAGTCTTGATCCTGAGAAGGTCTTCTACACTTTCCGCTGCGATTAGGAGAGGAATTCTCCAACAATTGGTATCAGAGCATTGGATTTTGAAGAGGCAAAGCATTGGAATTGAAGTGAAGCAAAGGAGAAGCTACAAATCAAGGGGGAGCTTCATAAAGTCAAGGAAGAGCGCCACACAATACTTGAGGTAAACATCAATCTTGGAAGTTTTCAATGGCTGATTTAGGACAACAAGTTGAGAAGTTAGACAAAGATAATTTTCAGTCTTGGAGGTATAGAATGATAAATTACCTTAAAGGTAAAGGTTTATGGAGTCTAGTTAGTGGAGACGATCCACAACCGGTGGACCTTGAAGATCTCAACATTACTCCGGCACAAAGGAGACAATTTGCTGATTGGGAAGAGAGGAATCGAAGGGTGATGTTCCTCATCTCACAAGTTATTTCTAACACTATGATTGGTCATGTGCAAAGCTTAGAAACAGCCAAGGAAGTTTGGGAAGCATTGGAGAAGGTGTATGCTACCTCAACAAGGTCTCGGAGGATGCAACTCAAGAACGAGCTCAACAACATGAAGAAAAGCTCAAACCAAAGCATTAGTGAGTATACATTGAGGATCAAGGAGCTTCAAGGTCAGCTAGCATCAGTTGGACGCAAGATAGAAGAGGAAGACATCGTCCAAAAAACCCTCAATGGCTTGAGGAGTGAAGAAAAGTGGAAGCCCCTCATCACAAACATTCTTTATAGAGATCCTCTACCAACATTCGACGAGATTATACCAAATCTTGTGGCTGAAGAGGTAGCTCAACAAGGAGAGGGCAACAAAGGTAAGGACAGCCATAGTAAAATGTTATATGTAGGAAGAGGTAGAGGAAGGAACTCAAGAGGAGGCTCGAGAGGAAGAGGAAGAAGCTACAACAACACAAATTTCAGCCAACACAACTCAGAGGACAACAAGGACAACTCAAATGACAACACACATGGAAGAGGTCGAGGAAGAAATAGAGGAAGAGGTCGAGGTTCATACAATCCTCATAAAGGTATAACATGTTATCATTGTGGTAAACTAGGAAATTATGCAAATGATTGTTGGCAAAAGAATGGAAGGCTGAATGGAGGCAACCAAAGGAGCCAAAATAACTATGCGAGTACATCAAGTGAAGGAGACAAGCAAACCATGCTTGCCATGAAGCATGACTACAACAACTCGAGAAGTGATGACCAAAAATGGTTCATAGATTCAAGTTGCAGCAACCATATGACATGCCAAGGAGATTTATTCACAAAGCTACAAGCTCCAAGTGGAAAAGGATGTGTGGAGACCGGCGATGAAACTCAACACGCAATTGAGCATGTTGGAGATATCAAGCTTGGAGATAGAAAGGTATTGGCTGATGTTCTTCATGTTCCTACTATTGCAAAGAATTTGATTTCAGTATTGTTGAGCCCATAAAAGTCATGTTGGTCAACGTCAACTACAATCAAAGTCAAGGTCAAAGTCAGCTAGTCAAAGTCAACAAGGTCAAGGTCAAAGTCAACAGGTGCAAAGTCGAAGTGCTAAAGTGCAGGTGTCAAAGTGCACAGGTAGTGCACAATTAATTGTCCACAAAGGGTAAATTGGAGAAAGCGGGTTGCAGGTTGCAGAGGTATTTTCTCTAATTTCCAGGTTCAAAGTGTGTTTTAAAGTGTTTTGTAAGGTTCAGGTGAACCCCCTCTTATGTGCAAAAGTGAAGACTTAAAAGGAAAATGTGAAGGTATATGAAGAGGCAGCGTACGCACAGGTGAAAGTATGGCCCCCCAATTAAAATTTTGGTTTCAGCCTAAAGTCACTATAGGACAAACCAGTGAGTCGTTGGCTGCCACTTGAAAAGACAATCTTGGGACATCAAAGTGAGCCCAAGATACTATTGCAGTTAGGAGCGTATGTGATTGACACACTCAAATCAAGGCAAGGTCTATTCTTGGACCAATCTTAGAGTAAGGAAGGGAAGCATAGTCTAAGTGAAGCAAGAGAGAGAAGTGCAAGAGTCACCAGTGTGCGACGCAGAGAAGTGGAGTTGAAGGAGTGCATAGAGAGTGACTAAGGGATTGTGCAGAGAGTGCTAAGCTAGTCCCCCAAGGATCTCAAGCTCTCTTTGTAGTGTGCGCGTGCCGACAGAAGGTATTCATTCCTCCCCTTTAGTGGAAGCTTGGTGCAAGGTGTGCACAAGGATAAGCTTGAAGCAGGTGGAGGTCTGGTGCAGAGGAGGCCGGCGGTAAGAAGACTTTGGGATATTTGGTATTTTGTAATTGAGCACTCTATGTGATTGTGCACAGAAGTATTGGCTTGTATTGTGCTTCAAACATTGTAATTGTCTTACTGTAATCAATCGGCAGAAGCTTCCAAGGTGTATTTCCTCTTCTGGTCTTTTCCTTTTCTCCTACAAACCCTCAAAATCCTTCTTGTCTAAGAATCCCCCAACAAAATTTGGCACGCACGGTGGGACTTCCTAGGAGATTTGAGCTTAGGAGAAACCAAGTGCAAAATATAGCAGAGGTCACGAGTCTATAGTGCTACTTCATCAAACAAAAGGTAAATATTCTTATGAAGTGTCTCATATTACGTAGGCTGTGAGCTGCTCATGACCGCAACCCGGTCCCAAACATTGAGGGTCACCTGCAAGCAGACAAGAAGGAAGGTTGTTAGAAGGTCCTCAAGTCCACTCTCTTCAACCTCATCCGTAAAGAGCATGGCGGGTCAGGTAGACTTGGAAACTTTACTCTCTAGATTAAATATAAAGTTTCCTTCTTTCAAAGGCCTAGCTCAGGAGGATCCGGATGAACACATTAGAAGGTTTTTGGCACTATGTAAGACTAGAGGCCTAATGGGTAGGGAGGATGCCTTTTTTATTCTCTTCCTTGCCACATTAGAGGGATTAGCTGATAAGTGGTTCAGCCAGTTTGCTGAAAACCATTTTACCACTTGGGATGTGATGAAAGATGCATTTAAGAATCAGTTCGAGCATGGCAACACTGCGGAGATTATCATAGAAGAACTAGAAAATTTGAGATTGGGTCCAGGAGAAAAGTTCCCAGAGTTTGTGACTAGGGCCAAAGCACTAATGGCTAAATTGCCAGATCCACCACATGATTCTTTTGTTAAGAAGTGGTTAGCTAAGCCCCTACCAGTGGCCACCCAATGCAAAATAAAGGAATTAGTGTTACCTACAGCCTCCATAGAGGAGTTCATCAACACAGCCACACGCTTGGAGTAGATAAGGCACCAGTATGGAGCAACTTCTTCCCAACCAACATATGGTACAGAAATGGAGGATCCAGTGATCCAGCTAAGGAAGGAGCTGGAGGGCTTAAAAAGAAATAAGCCCTACAAAGAGGAGGAGAATGTTGTTGCTCAGTTGAGAAGGGAGATTGAAGCACTAAAGCTCCAAAAGGAGGAGGAGGCCCAGGCAGAGGAATTGGCTCAGCTGCGATAGGAGTTGCAGGAGCTCAAAGGAGGTGGCATCAAGAGTGGACTTTGGTGTTCCATGTACAGTAAGCAAGGTCACATAGTAAGAGAATATCCTCTGTTAAGTGTGACTTGTCAATTATGCAGGAAAGTTGGCCATGAGGCCCATGAATGCCAATCAAGAGGAATGCCTGCAACGACATACTAAACACAAGGAGGAACCCCAACACCAGCAAATGTGATGGTTGCTGCACCAAATCAAGGTAACAACTATAATCCTAGACAGAGGAATAACTTTGGAAATGGGCCTAGGAGGCCAATCATCTGTTTTAGATGTGGAGAATGTGGGCACTATCAAAGTAGGTGCACCCTACCAGAAAATGCCCCTCCTTGCAGGAACTGCCCTGAGGCAAGAGACCATTATACAAATTGTTGTCCTAAGAATCAAACCTCTTCATCCGGGCCTCATATTCAAATGATTTCGGTGCACAAAGAAGAAGTGTGTGATCTAGTCAATGAGCCATCACCATCTACCAGGGTGGTGCAATTAGAAGAAATAGAATCTTTGACTGTGCAGACAAGAAGCAAGGGGAAGGCTCAAGCAGACATAGGACAAGGGTCAAAGATTAAGGAATGGAATCAAAATATAGAACCATCTGAAGATAAAGTCACCACAGGTGCAGATACAAGTCAAAAAGGAGATCTCATATGCACCAGTGATGCCATTGGGAATGCCTTCAACAGGGCTCATGAGGAGTTTGATAAGTCAACTAGAGCCCATGATCTCAAGGAATGAGAGGCTTCAAAACTACTCAAGACTATGAAAAAGGAGGTTAGTCTTTTTGATTTAATAAAGATGGATGGGAAATTCCGGTCAGAGTTATTGCAAATAATTGATGAAGCTTCCACTACAAGTTTGGTGGCAAAGACTGCTGTTTTACATAAAGGAACAATTGTAGGGGAAGCACCCCTTACAGATTATAAAAGTCCTCGGCTGACAGTATCTATCAAAGGTCATGAATTTCAAGGAGTGATTGTGGATGGTGGTTCTGGCATTAACTTGATGCCTGAACATACAATGGAAAAGATCGGACTCCACCCTTCAAGGCCTGAAAATTTCACTGTTACTTTGGCAGATCAGAGCAAAGTAAGGCTCTTGGGAGTGATCCCAAAAGTTCCACTTGAAGTACAAGGTAATCTATTCATTATGGATTTTGTGGTTTTAAGATTGCCCCAGGTTGAAGGAGGATTTCCCCTCTTAATTGGACGACCATGGATGAGGCATGCAAGTGTCATTCATGATTGGGGCAAGGACACTATGTGGGTACAAAAGAAAGGGCAAGAGCTGACACAGATTCACTTAGAAGAGGGCCTAGATAATCAAGGAAACACTAGCATGATGCAAACAGTTGGCATATGCATGGAACCAGAATCGGAGGATCAACCCCAGATAGATTTCGAGGAAGAAGAGGATATTCTAAATTGGCTCCAAGCAAGCAACTCTTCCTCTTGTTTTGGAATTTTTCTTAATAATTCTTGCACGATTGAAGGTTATGATGAAGATAAGGAGAAAGTCCAGGTTGATGGATTGGGAGAGCCCATCACAGACCACAGAAGGGGCAGGAAGACACCCCTCAAATACAACTTGGAGGAGGATATGACAACCACAGATAAAGAGGTTACTAAAGCTAAAGGCAAGGTAAAAGATTCTAGTGAAGAGTGTTCTTTCCCGATTCAAGAAATCCCTGCAGGATGGATGCAGGACAAGGAGGAACACATTGAAATCCAAAATACACCTGCTTATGAAGTAATGCACGAAAAGCTAGTAGAAGAAGACAAGGAAGAAGATGAGCACGAAGATAATATGGTAGAGAGAAATCCTGTCAAAGAAATTCAATTAGGCAATCAAGACAATAATCGGCCAGTTTTGGTGGTCACTTGGTTGTGGAGCCACCCAGGGCTCCTTGAAAAGGTAAAATCATTCTTGACCCATTATACAGATGTTTTTGCCTGGCATTATAAAGACTTAGAAGGAGTGCATAGAGAGTGACTAAGGGATTGTGCAGAGAGTGCTAAGCTAGTCCCCCAAGGATCTCAAGCTCTCTTTGCAGTGTGCGCGTGCCGACAGAAGGTATTCATTACTCCCCTTTAGCGGAAGCTTGGTGCAAGGTGTGCGCAAGGATAAGCTTGAAGCAGGTGGAGGTCTGGTGCAGAGGAGGCCGGCGGCAAGAAAACTTTGGGATATTTGGTATTTTGTAATTGAGCACTCTCTGTGATTGTGCACAGAAGTATTGGCTTGTATTGTGCTTCAAACATTGTAATTGTCTTACTGTAATCAATCGGCAGAAGCTTCCAACGTGTATTTCCTCTTCTGGTCTTTTCCTTTTCTCCTACAAACCCTCAAACTCCTTCTTGTCTAAGAATCCCCCAACAAAATTTGGCACGCCCGGTGGGACCATCTACCCTCCCGCGATTCCAAAAAGAGAGAAATATCTCTTGATAGCTACAGATTATGCGACTTGGGCTGAAGCTATTGCCTCCCCCGATTGCACTGCCCAAACTGTTGCTGATTTCATTTATAGTAGCATCATTTGCAGGTTTGGATGTCCACTTGAAATTTGTACAGATCAGGGTACCCATTTTGTCAATAAGGTCCTGTAGGAAATTTTCAACAGGTATAGAATTCTACATAGGACCTCTTGTGCTTACTATCCAAGAGCCAATGGACAGGCTGAATCGACAAATAAGGTTTTAATCTCAATGTTAAGGAAGGAGTGTATGTTACAGCCCATTTCCTGGGGCATTGCTTATCAAGGTACCCTATGGGCATACATGTTAGCTTACAAAGAGGCCACAAGATATTCTCCATTCCAACTGGTTTATGGCATATTGCCCATTGAGCCCTTTGAATTTTTACATGGATCACCTAAGATAGCATTCATGCAGGGCAAGAAAGATTGTGATGTCTCTCAGAGGCTCGGAGCACTACATAAAGTGGAGGAGATTCATCTATTAGCAACAAAACAATTGATAGAGACTCAAATGAAGAGGAAGGAGGCACATGATCGACATCTGTGGAACAAAAAAATAGAACCAAGCATGTTAGTTCTTCTCCATAAACCTCATCTTCATACACAATTGAGAGGAAAATGGCTTCCACATTGGGAAGGACCTTATCGAGTCAAAACAATGCTAAATTGGGGTGCTGTGGAGTTAGAGACGCTGAAAGGAGAGGCCTTGCCACTAGTCAACATATCAAGGCTCAAGGCCTATCATCAACTCACTTGAAGAAGTATGGATCACCTGGAACTGCAAAATCTGTCCAGGTTGTACATAGCTTTATCATCTCATTTTGCTTAGTTTTAGTAGTTTTCTTTATCAATTTCATTCTTGTTCCTGGTGTTTTTGGCAAACCTAGAAGGCATTTCATAACCTCTGCAAAAGTAAAACTTTTGGGTATTTTTGGAAATTTTTCTAGCAATTTTAGCATTTTTCTAGCATTTTTTATCCCTTTCCAATGTCATTTTCTTGCCAAATAGGAGGAATAAAAGGAGGCTCTCTGTGGTTTCAAGAAAGAAATTGGGCCTAGCCCTGTGGAAAATTTCATGAGAATTTTTTTTGAATTTTTTGGCCATTTTCTGGCATTTTTTTGGATTTTTCCTTCATTTTTCTCTACTTTGGGGTTATTTTTCCAAAAAAAAAAAGCCCCCAGGGCGTTTTCTTGTTTTTTGCAAAAAAAAAAAAAAAAACCCCCCCGCCCCCCCCCCCCCCCCCATCTCCCCCCCCCCTCTCCCCCCCCCCCCCCCTTCTGACAGCCCCCCCCCCCCCCCCCCCCACCATATAAGCACGTACTCCCTTCTTCACACGGACAAAGTGGCTCGGCTAAATTCCAAGTATTTTCTTTTTCTGTTTGATTTTTTTTAATTTTCTTATTTTCTTTTTAATTTAATTTTTTATATATTTTTATTTTTTTATTATTTTATTTTATTTATAAATTAAATATTTATTTATTTTTATTTTTATTTTGTATATATTTCAATTAGGTATTGTATATTAGTTTTTTTAATATATAATTCTTTTATTTTTATTTTGGTTATTCTTTCTTTTTTTCCTCTTACATTTTATCTTGTTTATATCCTTTTGTAATTACTCATGCAGCCCTCCGTTTTTGCCATTTTAACAGTCGTTCTTAGGGTAATTGAGCATGCCAAACCCAAATTTTGGGTTATGTGCTCTCAGATAGGATGTTTTTACGATGTTTTAACCATGTTCGCTATAGAGTTCGCTTCATAGAACATTTCTCTATGTGGTTGCAGTACTTTTGTGACCGCATTCTCGATCTGCATCTATGGCGTCATCCACTCCCCAGCAGGATTCATCCATGGCTACCGAGGCGTATTCAGAGCTTGCTCCTTCGGCCTTAGCCTTCGGTCCTATCCATCCCGAGGTAGGCCCCTATTTTCCTATGCCCTCGTCCCAGTCCGCGCCTCTAGCCTCCACCCCCACGGTCCCTGGCGCCACCCGACACCCCGCCCCTAGAGCCCCCCCTCCCTCTTCCCTCCCCTCCACGGTCCACTCCATCCCTCGCACACCAGTTCCACGCCATACTACCCCTTCCACCCCTACCCATTTCCATGGTAGTCAGCCTTTTGCGGTTTCACTTCCATGCTCCTCCCTCTCCAGTTCCTCGTTGTATAGCCCTGGGACCCTTCCCCTTGGTCTTCACCTTCCTGTTGCAACTACCACAGCCATGCCAACGCACTCAGATGGTTTTAGTGGCCACCCCGCCCGCAGCTCCAGTAGCCATTCCACCTCTGCTGTTCCCCGTCCACCGTCGTCATCCATCGTTGACCATAGAGACTCATCTTCGACCCTATCCCTCCGCCTGCATTTAGCTTTGCCTCCCATTCCGCTCATCGATCTACTTCCCGAGGGTTGCCTCCGTCAGGCAGGTCTTTGGCGAATGGCCTCCCTCCTCTTATCCGAGGCGGAGGGGTCCGATATTCGCACAGCGCTGCTTGACTTCCCTCATTTTCCATCTGGTTCGCTGACCCGTGCGGTCGTAGCTGCAGGCATCGGATTGAGCATCTCTTCGTTTCATACTCCACCAACACTCTACTCGGGGTTATCTCGGGAAGATACCATTGCTTTCTACATATCATTATATGGCGTTGATGGCATGCCCACACAGTACCAGCTCGTCGTCCTTCATTCCTTCATTTTCTTCTTCTTATTTCGTAGTCCCTCCTCGGACCTTCCATTACACGACATCCATATAGCTGATCCTCTTTTCTATTTTTTACATGGCTTCCCTTTTCCCTATGGCACACTCATGTTCCAATCATTCGTACTTCGCTCCTGACGATTCCATGATGCCCTCCATCGCGGCACTCGTTCATTCTCCGTTTATTTTTGCCCCGGTTTTAGCTTGGCTATTCCATCTGCCTAGTACACACACCATAGCATCCAGCCATTGTCTTGACCCTTCTCATCTTACACATTCTATTGCCCATTCTCCCCATCCCCCTCCTCAGCTGCCCGTCGTATTGCCCTCAGCCCCTAGCCCTCTTCTACAGCCACCTCCTTCCATGGCAGCCTCCACTCCACCTCCAGCTCGGAGAGTCCGTACCCCGTTGATGGATTCTTTTCCCACCTCTGTCCTTGCCTCACCCATTCTGTCACCCCCCCCCCCCCCGCCCGGTGCCTCACAACCTCCTCCATCTCCTGCCATCTCCATTGAGTCTGCCTCCACCTCCCATCCTCATCACTCGCCTCCGGCTTCTCCCACTTACCCCCAACCTACTCCGGCCCCACCCCCACCACCACCCACCTCGTAGCCTTCCATCCCTGATAGCCTCGACGATGATCCACCTTTCTTGGGCTTAATTCGTGATGCGAGGGTAGTAGCGAGTGATGGAGCCGATGCTACCCGTCTCTCCCTTGATTCTGTATCCGCGACAGCTGCGCTACATCAGCAGTATGCTCTGACGATCGATCGTATTCGTGTTGCTGCAGCGGCTCAGTGGCAGACGTCGCGCGATGCATTGCGGGCCATGCAGCAGGACAGAGACCGATATCGAGATGAGGCTGATGCCGCGACTCGTGCTCTTATGGAGATCCGCCAGCGTGCATCCTTAGGCATTTGTGATAGTCCTGCGTGTTGTTTGGTCCAACGAGAGCACGATCACCTACGCAGGTACAGGAGTAGGATTGCTGCATGGACTGAGGAGGCAGCCATCATTCCACCTGCCTCACCCGACTTACCTCTACCTCGGGGCGATGTTCCACCTGGGGATAGGCCCCCTTCTCCGCCGATGCCCTAGCCAGACATTTGTCCTGTGACTCTCCACTAGGCTCTAGGTATTCCTTCACCATGGGTCCCCCTAGTTTCATTTGGTCTACCCTGGCCTCCTTTTGTTGTTGAGGCTCAGTTCGTCGGATGCGTTTATTTATCCTTTTGGTTCCCTTGCCATTCCTTGGCTCATCATTTACTTTCTACTAGACAGATCTTTTCCATTACTTGGAACTTCATGTACTTACCATGGACAGTTGTTTCCTTGTACTTTTCTTCTTTTATATGAGATTCTGGTTCGATGTTCATTGTGTGTTCCTTGTGCACTCTCTGGTTGATTGCTGGTTGTTTTATTACTATGTCTATGTACAGGTTGGTCTCTCTTTGGTTGGGTCTATTTCTTTCATTGCCACCCCTCCCTATACTTCCGTCTCCCTCTTTGCTCTTTTCCCCCCCCACCCCCTCTTCCCCACCCCCCCCCCCCGCACCCCAACCTTTCCCCCCCCTCCCCCTCTTCCCCACCCCGCCCCCCCCACCCCAACCTTCCCCTCCCCTCCCCTCTTCCCCACCCTGCCCCCCCGCATCCCAACCTCCCCCCCCCCCCCCCCACATTGCTGATTACTCTCTGGTGCATTCTCCGCTGCTCTTGATGGACCTGGTGGCTGCTCTTGATGGACCTGGTGGTTGCTCTAGTGTCTTTTTGAAGTTTTGCAGCTCCAGAATCATGGTGTCATCTATGTTTAGAGTTTTGGCTGTAGCTCTCCGGGACGGAGAGCACATTAGGTGGTGGGAAACTGTTGAGCCCATAAAAAGTCATGTTGGTCAACGTCAACTGCAGTCAAAGTCAAGGTCAAAGTCAACAAGGTCAAGGTCAAAGTCAACATGTGCAAAGTCAAAGTGCTAAAGTGCAGGTGTCAAAGTGCATAGGTAGTGCACAATTAATTGTCCACAAAGGGTAAATTGGAGAAAGCGGGTTGCAGGTTGCAGAGGTATTTTCTCTAATTTCCCTAAGGTTCAAAGTGTGTTTTAAAGTGTTTTGAAAGGTTCAGGTGAACCCCCTCTTATGTGCAAAAGTGAAGACTTAAAAGAAAAATGTGAAGGTATATGAAGAGGCAGCGTACGCACAGGTGAAAGTATGCCCCCCCCATTAAAATTTTGGTTTTAGCCTAAAGTCACTACAGGACAAAACAGTGAGTCGTTGGCTGCTACTTGAAAAGACAATCTTGGGACATCAAAGTGAGCCCAAGATACTATTGCAGTTAGGAGCGTACGTGATCGACACACTCAAATCAAGGCAAGGTCTATTCTTGGACCAATCTTAGAGTAAGGAAGGGAAGCATAGTCTAAGTGAAGCAAGAGAGAGAAGTGCAAGAGTCACCAGTGTGTGACGCAGAGAAGTGGAGTTGAAGGAGTGCATAGAGAGTGACTAAGGGATTGTGCAGAGAGTGCTAAGCTAGTCCCCCAAGGATCTCAAGCTCTCTTTGCAGTGTGCGCGTGCCGACAAAAGGTATTCATTCCTCCCCTTTAGTGGAAGCTTGGTGCAAGGTGTGCACAAGGATAAGCTTGAAGCAGGTGGAGGTCTGGTGCAGAGGAGGCCGGCGGCAAGAAGACTTTGGGATATTTGGTATTTTGTAATTGAGCACTCTGTGTGATTGTGCACAGAAGTATTGGCTTGTATTGTGCTTCAAACATTGTAATTGTCTTACTGTAATCAATCCACAGAAGCTTTCAAGGTGTATTTCCTCTTCTGGTCTTTTCCTTTTCTCCTACAAACCCTCAAACTCCTTCTTGTCTAAGAATCCCCCAACAAGTATGACAAATGGTAGAGAAAGGATATCATGTTATCTTCAATGAAAAAGGCTGCTTTATAAAGAATCCAAAAGAAGGATTCAAGGTCATTGCTCAAGGAAGGAAACAAGGTAGGATGTTCACCTTGGACATTCAACAACCACATGGAAAGGTGATGTATATTCAGTTTGGAAACAAGAGGATTGCTGAAATCGATTTGTGGCACAAAAGATTTGGACATATCAACATTCCCAAGCTCAAGGACATGAGCAACCATGAAGTGGTAAGAGGTCTTCCAAGATTTAATGATGCTGGACTACATAAGTTTTGTGAAGCATGCCAACTAGGAAAGCAAACTCGACAACCATTCAAGAAGAGCAACTATGTGGCAAGGAATGTCCTTGACTTGATACACACGGGTGTATGGGGACCATCACAACAACCATCAGTGTCTGGTAATAGATATTTTGTCACTTTTATCGATGATCATTCAAGAAAAGTATGGATGTTTTGCATAAAACAAAAATCAGATGTGTTCTCCATGTTCAAGAGATTTAAAGCACAGGTAGAAAAGGAAACAGGATGCTACATAAAGACCTTGGGGTCCGATGGAGGAGGAGAATATTTCTCCGAAGAATTTTCAGATTTTCTTTATGAAAATGGCATCAAGAGACAAGTTACATGTAGCTACACGCCTCAACAAAATGGAATAGCTGAAAGGAAAAATCGACATATCACAGAAGTTGCAAGATGCATGCTCAACGAGATGAAGATGCCACTAAACTATTGGGTTGAAGCAACTAGTACGACCGTTTATTTGATGAACAAGTGCACAACGACTGGAGTGCATAATCTAACTCCCGGAGGTTTATTCCGGTAAGAAACCTGACCTTACACATCTCAAAGTTTTTGGATGTGTGTGTTATGTTCACATCCCTCAAGAACTAAGGACAAAGATTGAGGCAAAGTCAGAAAAATGTATTTTCATTGGATCTTCATCGGAGCAAAAGGGATACAGGTGCTACAATCCGGTGACAAAGGAGCTACGAGTCTCACGAGATGTGGTATTTGATGAGCTAAGACCATGGTTTGGAGACAAAGGGAAAGAGAAGATTCTTGAAGAAGATTGTGAAGATGATGGAGGTGCTGTCCAAGAAGAATTTCAGCAAACAAGCACTCAAATGTCAGGTACAGAAGCTTCTACATCACTTGCAGAAAGCTCAACATGGAAGGGAGGCTAAGGAGTCATTCCTCATCACCAACATCAGTTTATGAAACATCTAAAGGTGAAAGTGCTGCCCAAAATAGTGATTCAAATGCAAGTGAAAAAGAGTATGAAGAGGTGATCACACCAAAGGTAAAGTTGAGCCGGTTGAAGAAGCAATGTTCAAAAGGAAATGAAAGGAGATCTTCAAGAGCAAGGTATCCAATTGAAAGGCTGAGCTATGATAGTTTTATTGCAAAGCATTTTGCATATATGACACAGGTGGTCAAAGCCAAAGAATCGGATGCATATGAAGAAGCATGTACACAAAAAGAATGGCAAGAAGCTATGCAAGAAGAGATGAAAGCTCTCAAGGACAATCACACATGGGTGCTATTTCCAAAGGCTGAAGGTATGAAGATTATTCCAAATAAATGGGTGTTTAAAATAAAGAGAAATGCTGATGGTTCTCTAGCAAGGCATAAAGCTAGACTAGTAGCAAAAGGACTCAAGCAAACTCACAGCATCGACTATGAAGAGACTTTCAGCCCGGTTGCAAAGATGGGAACAATTAGAACCTTTATTGGAGTGAGTGCAGCAAGGAGATGGCCATTGTACCAACTTGACATAAAAAATGCTTTTCTCAATGGTGAACTTCAAGAAGAGGTATACATGAGTCAACCGATTGGATTTGAAGATAGAAAGCATCCAAATTTTGTTTGTAGATTGAAGAAAACTTTGTATGGGCTGAAGCAAACACCACGTGCTTGGAATCAAAGATTGGTCGAGTACCTCACAAGGTGTGGGTATAGTCCAAGTAGTACAGATCCCTCTCTCTACATGAAGAAAGAAGAAGGAAAACGCGTATATATTTGCATATACTTTGATGATCTCATCATAACAGGAAGTAATGATGCAGGAATACAAGAGATAAAAAGAAAACTCGATAAGGAGTTTAAAATTTCAGAGCTTGGTGAGCTGAAATACTTTTTAGGCATTGAGATAGTCTATGGGAAAGATGGCATCTACTTGATGCAAAGAAAGTACTTGTTGGATGTTCTTTTTAGATTTGGAATGAGTGAATGCAAACCACTCACTCAACCTATGGACACAAATGAGAAGCTATGCTCAAATGATGGAGAGAAGTTAAATGATGTAACTACATACAGGAGTATTATAGGTTCATTGATATATGCTACGATCACAAGACTAAATTTGTGTTATATTGTTGGAGTTCTTTCTCAATTTATGCAAGCTCCTACAAGTGAACATTTAAATTCAGCCAAACGAGTGCTAAGATATGTGAAGCACACAGTCAATCATGCCTTGTTTTATAGATATGATGAAGAATTGCAAGTGAAGGGATTCAGTGATGCTGATTGTGCTGGTTTGAAGGAAGATAGAAGATCCACTTCAGGTTATGTGTTCATGATAGGTAGCAAACCTATCACATGGAGCTCAAAGAAGCAACCTACTGTTGCACTATCATCTACAGAAGCTGAATATAGAGGTTTAGCCTTTGCAACTTGTGAAGCTATGTGGATTAAGAAGCTCTTGGCTGATCTTGATGTGTAGGTGGAGACCATTCCAATTTATGGTGACAACATGTCAAGCATTCACTTGACAAACAATCCAATGTTTCATGCATGAAGCAAGCACATAGAAGTGCATTATCATTATGTTCGAGAAAAAGTTTTGAGCAAGGATGTGGATATAAAGTTCGTTGGAACTAATGACCAGGTTGCGGACATGTTTACAAAGTCCTTAGATGCTTCTAAGCTAAAGAGATTCAAGGATGACATCAACTTGCAGGATATGGCTGAAGGTGCAAGCTCACATGTGAGCTTGAGGGGGAGTGTTAAAAATAAAGAAGTAAGCTCGTATATATTTTTGCAAAAAGGATTTTCTTCAAGTAGAAGGAAAATATAAAAATGAAAAATAGAAGCATTTACTTTAGCAAGTAGTGGAGGCCAAAAGAGAATCATTCAAAAGAGAATCAAATCCAAAAACTGAACTGTAAGAGGAGTGGTTGTCCAAAGTAGTGGAGAAATGATGGAGAAGAGCTCTCAAACTCATCATGAGAGTTTTTGGTCACTTGGCTATAAAAGAAGCAAGGGAGGACACTCAAGAATAGAGGAAGAAGGCATGGAAGCCCCTTTGTAGCTACTTCAATTGTTTTGAGTCGTTTCGTTCAGTTTACTCTCATAGAGTATGTCCAGTCGCACACCCATTTTTGGGTAGTCTACTTGTAAGAGTCATATCTCTCAATATATGTATCCAATTTTAGTGTTTAAACATTCGTTGGAAAGCTTATTTCAAGTAATTCCTCTATCTAGAACAATTTTATGAAATTCTTTATGCTCTGTGAGTTATTCAGGTTTTAGTGAAGTCCATTTTTCAGCCTAACTGAGTGGACAGGTAGTCTGTTTTGAATCAAATAGTTTTCAACCCAAATCTACTCCAAATTGAGTTTTTGATATATTATTTGAAAGCTCTAGGTGTCTAGTTTGAGTGACCAAAGTTTCAAGCTCATTGGATATTTCAGTTGGTACCAGTTTTCATTTGAAGGTTCTATTATTGGAAAGAGTCTTGATCCTGAGAAGGTCTTTTACACTTTCCGCTGCGATTAGGAAAGGAATTCTCCAACATGTATGTGTGTGCATGTTTGTGTGCTTCTCACTCACACATTTGTGCCTTCACTTGCTCAAGGTCTTCATACCATCCTCATATCTTCCCGGATTGACATTAAAGGAGGTGCTACTCATCACTGAGCTACACCAAATTTTGGCACCGTTGCCGGGGATTCGAGCTTTGAGGATGAGCGTGTGATGGTAAGATGTAGAGAGGACGCGTTGGAATGGTAAGTAATAGGTAAATTTCTTGTTTCTCTCCGTCTCCATCTCCATCTCCTTCACCCCTTCATATTCCTTCTTTCATTCCATTCACCTCATTTGCTTTGTGCGAGTTGAGAGAGAGCGAGTGTGTGTTCTTGTTTTTGTGTGTTTTTGCATGATTCTTATTGGTTGCAGCATCCTCACCATCTCCAGCAAGCTCAACAGGTACGGATTTTCTCTGCGCAAGCCCCGAGGCATCGAGCTCAAGCTATCGTGACACACCAAAAAGTTGACCCAATCACGATTCGGAGTGCACCACGACACAGCGCAGGCCGAGAGCTCCTAGGATCATTAGCCAGATCAGAAAAATTCACCATATTCCGACCTATCGCGACATTCCCAAGTATCATGACACTTCGACCTATCGCGACACTCCCAAGTATCGCGACACTTCGACCTATCGTGACACTCCCAAGTATCGCGACACTTCCACCTATCGCGACACTTCCACCTATCGCGACCCTTCCACCTATCGTGAAACTTCCACCTATCGCAACACTTCCACCTATCGTGACACACCGACCCGACCTATCGTGACACTTCCACCTATCGTGACACTTCGATCTATCACGACACTCCCAAGTATCGCGACACTTCGACCTATCGGGACACTCCCAAGTATCGCACCACTTCAACCTATCGTGACACTCCCAAGTATCGTGACACTTCGACCTATCCCGACACTCCCAAGTATCGCGACACTTCGACTTATCGCGACACTCCCAAGTATCACGACACTTCGAATTATCGCGACACTCCCACCTATCGCGACACTTTCACCTATGGCGACACTTCCACCTATCGCGACACTTCCACCTATCATGACACTTTCACCTATCGCAACACTTCCACCTATCGCGACAGTTCCACCTATTGCGACACACCAACCCGACCTATCGCGATACACCGGTTTAACGCATGAAATTTTAGGGTGAATTAATTGATTGAATTGAGGTACTTTTGAGCTTAATTTTGGACACATTGGGATGATATTAGAGCCTTAGAAGTGGGAAAAATACCTAAAAACCAGGGAGGAATTTCCTGAACCCTGAGAGCCTATTTTGACCCCTAAATGCTTTGAATGGTCATAACTTCACCATACGAACTCCGATTGATGAGATTTTGGTCTCCTTGGAAAGCTTGTTGAGAATCCTACGTGGACCTTGACTCGTTTTTGTAAGAATCATACATCGAGTTTTAGAACATGTATTTTTGGGGGTACAGTGAGTTACTCCAAGGGGGGCTTGTAATTGTTGATGTGTGTCTTTCAATCCATTGTGGTAAAGGAGCTATATTAACTTGTGAACTTTTGCAGGAACATTGCGTGCAATCAAGGCATTCCAAGGCAAGCTAGCAAGGGTGAGTACCAAGCTTGGGAGAAGGCTTCCTGGGCCGGTGTAGCAGTCTGAGCAACCATAGGATTGAGGTTGGAAGTTCTCTCAACCCTCCTTCATCAATTCCTAGCTTAGGCTAAGTACGAGTTAGGTGTGGTAATTAAATAGGGTAATGTCAGGCACAAATCAAGTCCAAGAGAACTAATCACCTAAGTGCAAGCATTAAGTAGGTAAGTGCAAAAACCCTAAGATACAAAAGTCAACTTGAATCGATCACTTATCAAGTGCGAAATTCACTTAAATACTCTTAACGATGTGATTCTTAACAAGAGCTTAACATAATATTTAACTAAAAAGAACAAAGTGATTGGAACAAATTAACATGCAACGAGAGTGTACTTGGGACCAAGGGGGTAGATAAACCAGGCATATGAACCTTAGGTCAGAAAGACACCTAGGCTGAGACAGACAAAGCCTCAGATCCTCTGAAGCTAGTGTCGATCAACCTACTAGGTCGTGGGCCTAGCAGTTGAGCAGCTATTCAAACCAACCTAACTCTAAGTCTAGCGAATTCGAGATGTGTCAGGGTATGGAGAGGCCCACAGGAAGTTCAGGTGTGGCCTACCTACAAAAGGTTGAAGGTCCTTACAAAAATCAACTGGAATATCTTAGAACCAACCGATTAGGTGCTTACATCTATGAGGACGGTCTAAGAAGATCCGTCGTCTAGATTAAAAACGCGGATCAACCTATTGGACTAGAACATCCAGTAGTGAAGTTTGAAAATGGTGCATACCTGGACAAAGAGGGAACTATGTATGTAGTCACTGATCACCTAGACAGGACAAATGAATTTGGTAATGTGATCCCAGAAACGGACATAGGTGACATAGAGCAAGGAAACTTAGGGAGAGAGCCGACGACCCCTCGAGGTAAATCAGTCTTGACCAGAATCATGACACCAGAGTGGGTTCCCCAGGACAATAAGAGTATAGATTTACTTTTAAATCGTGAAACCGATGAGGCTTTTTGGAGGTATAAGCCTGCCCAACCTCAGGAAGTAGGAGCCCTCACCGTTTATGAGTTTAAAGACCTTCAAAGCCCAGACAAAGTAACTTACCTAGACAATATGTCAGAGCGGATCTTCGTGGTCTCTGACCATGGGAGACATGCCCACACTTGGAAAGGTGAATTTATTTTTCCCCAACCTCGGTCCCATGTGTCTTACAACCACCAAGGAGCTGTGACCTCCCAAGCTCATGGAGCTCAAAGGGATAGAGGTAGAGACAGACCTGAGGTAAGCTTTGCCAACCCCTTGGGAAGAGAAAGGATGAGAACAGAGACGGATAGAGAAGAAACTGAGAGACCTAGAGCCCCAAGGAACCAAAGAAATGCTGACAATTTCCCTTTGCCAAGGCCGAGAGAACACACTAGGACCCTGAGGCCAACTCAGCTGGTGAATTCCATGAAGAACTACTTCGATAATACTGGAGACCCTTATGATCATGTCGCTGAATTTAGACAAGTCTTTAGAGCTGAACAAGTGGAGGACCTATTCACAGAATACAATGCTTTTGGTCTAACCCGTAGGAACACCGCCCTTACATGGTTTCAACCCCTGAATGAGAGGCAGTTTAGGAGCATAGACCAACTGTTGGAGGCATTCATCACGGAGTTTTCTAAGAGTGGCATAAGGCATAACACTTCCTCACTAATTCATAGCTTCAAGCAAACACCGCACGAGACTGTTAGGCTTGCAGGAAGATGGTTTAGGCAATACCTAGAGAGGTGCCCAATGCCTGAGTTACCCACACCAGCCAAGCAAGTGGCTTTGTTCTTAGATGGATTTGTGTTGAGCACCAAGCTCAGGCCATATGTGTATCTGAAGGACCCCAGAACTATAGAAGAGTGCATGCGCATGTGCATAGACATTGAGGACAATCTAGGCGAGGAGTTGGAGCTATCAAAAATCTACAAGGATATGGATAGATCTAGTAGCATCATGTCTGGTCAATCCACATCCATTGAGGAACTTGCAGAGAAGGTAGCTCAAAAACTAGGTGTCACTAACAAACAAATTCCAAGAGTTGCCCTAGTTAAGTGGTGCTATACTTGTGGAGGTGACCATATGGCAAGTGTATTTCCCATTATGGCCCAACCCCAAGTGAATCCTAGTAGCCAGTACTGCACCATAGAGCGAAGATACACCAACCACACCGCACAAGAATGCCCTTATAACAAACAAACTGTCAGGAAAAATTACCCTCAGCCATATCCACAACAGGGTAGATACCAGAATCAGTACCCACCACAACAATACAAAAGACCACAACAACCTTATCAGCCACCTTATCAAGGGCAGCAAAGACCTCAACCAATCCTAGCGCAGCAACCCCCTACTCCAACCAATGTGATCCTAGTAAAATATGCATCTACTGAAGAAAATCTGAATAGCGCCATAGTCCCAATCACATCGTTGCTATCAGACAGTGATCCAAGTGACCATAGTTTTGACTCCACACATATTGATAGCCCACAGGCTTACTACATGCAGTCACCCGAGCATAACGAGTCACACTATTATGAGGACCCAAGTGAAAATAGTGGGGATCCTGAGTATGCTAATGTCATGTACACAAACCCCAACTCTAGACCTCAACTTAGGCAAGTGCGAACCCCATTTCCTAGAGGACCCTGCTTCAGATGTCAGGGAGATCACCTTATATGTGATTGTCCACTGCCTGCCCCTACACAAACCCAACCAGTGACAATTCATGGCTTTTGTCAAGATTGCGGGAAAGAGCATCTCTTACGAGATTGCCCAAAGAACCCCAATAACCTACCAAAAATCACTCCTATCAACGTCATTGGCTTAGTGGTAGACTCTATGGGAAGTATAACTTCCACAGCCCCCGTGCATGTGGTCACTAGAGCTCAAGCCTTGCAGCAAACCCAAGGAGTAGGACAGGAAAAGAGTGAGACAGAGTATAACCAAGAAAAGGACAAGAGCATGGAGAGATAGCCGGGAGAGAATGAAAAGGACAGAGTTTAGAGGTTAGTGAGACAGAGTATAACCAAGAAAAGGACAAGAGCATGGAGAGATAGCCGGGAGAGAATGAAAAGACAATGGTCACATAAAATGAGCGAACTTGAAGAAAGATTGAGAGAAACCAAAGCAAAGATAAGTGAACTCGCATCTCAAAACCACTCTCACACTACCCCACCACCACCCTTTCCATCTTCCCCCAACCCATCACCTTCCATCCCCCAACTTTCTTATCCACCACACGTAGCCCACCCACCACCCAGAGTAGGATCAGTCCTAGCGGATCCCACTCCTGAGGATCTAGACATGATTCTTAAAGCATATCAGGCCAGAATCCAAGAAGGGCCAAACATGATAGATCATGTCAAATGTTACCCTAGGGCCGATGTAGAGATAGAGCGAACAAAGCTTTATGCTAAGATGGTCAAATTGGCGCAAGCAATGTTTGAAGCCAGTCGCTTGTTCAATGGGTCTAGCTCCACAAGAACACCCTTGCATTTCCATGGTCTATTAGATAGATTGGAGAGGTTACTTACAAAGTCTGGGAAAGGAGCCACCTCCCAGATTAAGGAGAGTGCAAGAGATAGAATAAGCATTCCTCCCCAGGAAGCTTATGTGCCTAACTCCACTGAACCAGACACCTCTTCTTCTATGAATAGGTATTCACTAGAGTTCCTGAGAGAGATTCAAGAAGAGAAATGGGCAAAGGAAAGTGAAGTCCCTCCTCCCATTGAACTTGTGGACGATGCACATGATCAATTTCCACAGGACATCCCTTCTATTTATGAAGAGCAGGAGAGCACCCAATCTCAAGAGAGATTAGACTTCAAGTCTAATTCTTTACTGGAACTACCTTCACAAGCCCATGGGAAACCAAGTCAACTTGCATGAGAGCACCCACAGTCATGATAAGAAACGAAGATTCGGTCATACCTAGGAATACGGAGGTAGTGAAGAACATTAAAGTGAAGTGCAACCTCACTTAAGAAGAGCTACTCAAGGTTAAGCCTGAAGTGTGGAAACATGTATCCAAACAAGTGCCAATTGTAACGAAATCTCGTTCCCAGGTAGGATCCCACAGAACAGTACCAGAAATACCATTGGATAAGATAGGAGACATGAGTGAAGGAAAAGAAGGAAATACCTATCTCCCGATTACCCATCAGGGATACACTACCAAGGCAATTTTGGACTCAGGTGCAGGAGTTGCAATTGCTACCACTTCCCTATGGAAGCATTGGGGGAAGCTAGCACTCAGGCCGACGAGAATGAAATTGCAGATGGCCAATGGTCATATTGAGAGGCCCTTAGGATTGCTAGAAGGAATAACTCTCACTACATGTGGTGTTGAGTTCGAGCATACTTTTGCAATATGCGACTTTAGCAAAAACCAAGCCTACGAGATGATTTTGGGGAGACCATTTATGCGGCAGTTGCAAGTGGTACAGGATTGGGGAACCAATTCCTTGTATTTGCAACACTTAGGTGTTACAACCAAAGTCAATCTCAAGGATTACTCACATAGAGATGTACCCCCTATCCAATGGAATCCCATCCATAGAGCCAAAGACGATACTGAGTCAGTGCATTCCATAGGATCAGGATCCTCATGGATGCATGAAGACACCCACTTATGGATGTGCAAGGTAGCAGTAGACGAAGAGAAGAGAGAAAAATTCCAAGATGTAGGTGCAAAAGAAACCCTTAGATCAATTCAAGACCCAGCCTATGCACCTGTAGTTTTCCCTGATGAAGAATTTGAACCTCATGGTTGGGTTGAAATTTTAGCAACAATGGATGTAGCCATCAATGAAGAACAATGGACACCCCACTGTGACGAGGACGGCTATGACATTTCAGTCTTCTCAATAGAACCAATCATGGGGGACTCAATTTTAGAAGAATGCAAACCTATCCCTGATGCATTTGAGGATGCAAGTGACTCCGATCTAGAGTCAATCATTATGGACCCACCTTTTGCATCAGATGAAGAATACTTCTATGAGGTAGAAGTTCACCCTCAAAGACATAAAGAGATCATTAATGATATGAGATTATCCACACAAGTGACCACTAAGAGTGAACGAAAGAAAAGAAAGAAGAAGGAAGTCACTCCGGAGGAAGAAGAATCCTTGTTTGAGGTTCCTGGAAACTTTAAAAAATATGAGATAGATGATAGGAGAGTCATGATAAGAATGCCTAAATGCGAAGCCCAAGCAGGAGAGGCCTATGATAGCAAGGGAACTACCAAGAAAATAGTTGTAGCCATAGAAGAGGGAGAAGAAAGATGCACTTACATAGGGCATGACCTGACGGAAGAAGAAGAGCAAGAGTTGATAGCTTTGCTAAGAGAGACCCTGACATATGCTCACACACGATCCCCATGACCTCAGAGGCCAGGCCCTCTAAACAAAAACCATACACATACAATGATAACTATGCTGCCAAGATCAAAGAAGAGATAGATCGCTTGGTTGAAGCTGGATTTATCTATGAAATTGAGCACACTGAATGGGTTTCCCCCATTGTAGTGGTGCCCAAAAAGAATGGCAAATTACGTGTATGCATTAACTTGAAGAAGGTTAACGCAGCCACTATCAGAGATAGTTATCCGCTTCCTATCACTGAGCATCTATTAGAAAGGGTAGCAGGCAAGGAAGTGTACAGCTTCTTGGATGGGTTCTTTGGCTACAATCAGGTAGCCATTGCACCAGAAGATCAGCATAAGACGGCTTTTGCCACGAAGTGGGGCATATTTGCTTTTCGGGTAATGCCATTTGGGCTTACCAATGCACCCGCTACCTTCCAAAGATTGATGTGCCATGTATTCAAAGAATTCTTGAGGAAAAATTTGGAAGTCTATGTTGATGATCTTTGCGCTCATTCCAACATTAGACAGACCCATATACCTGAACTCAGACAAATCTTTGACAAATGTAGAGAATATCAAGTCTTCCTGAACCCAGAAAAGTGTGTTTTCATGGTCAGGCAAGGCAAAATTCTAGGACACATAGTGTCTAAAAATGGCATATCCACAGATGAGGAGAAAGTGAGAGCCATTGCAAAACTACCTAGGCCAAGGAATGTCAAGGAAGTACAGGCCTTCATGGGGCATTGTGGTTACTACCGTCGGTTCATTCACATGTATGCCGTCATTGCAAAGCCTCTGTATGCCCTTCTAACTAACTTTGAGTGGACTGATGAATGTGAGAACTCTTTCAAGGAGCTCAAATGGAGATTGTGTTCAACACCAATCTTGACCACACCAAATTGGAATAAGCCATTCCATGTCCATGTAGATGCATCCAATTATGCAATTGGATGCGTGCTAGCACAACCTACAGGGGAAGGT
The DNA here is from genome assembly GCA_020310875.1 of Ceratopteris richardii. Taxonomy (NCBI): domain Eukaryota; kingdom Viridiplantae; phylum Streptophyta; class Polypodiopsida; order Polypodiales; family Pteridaceae; genus Ceratopteris; species Ceratopteris richardii. The sequence goes on from CM035410.1 coordinate 166,126,554, forward strand.
AATATGGATCTTCCAATTGCCTATGCCAATAGACAATTGAATGCGGCTAAACGAAATTATACCACCACTGAAAGAGAAGGGTTAGGCATGGTATATGCAGTTAAAAAGTTTAGACACTATTTGCTTGAAAATAAGTTTAAATTTTTTACTGATCATCAAGCTTTGTTGTACTTGGTAAACAAGCCATGCAATACAAGTAGATTGGTAAGATGGTTCCTTTTACTAATGGAATACGACTTTGAGGTTGTGGTGAGGAAAGACAAGACCCACCTGAGAGCAGATCATCTCTCAAGGCTCACATCAGGAGAGGCCCCACAAGGAGTGTCAAATGACTTACTTGATGCTTACTTGTTTAATTTGGAAGTTGTACCTGAGTGGTAATACACACAAAAGATAGAGAGATAGTAAAAGCTCAAAAGTATCATATCTTGGCAGGAAGTATGTACAAGCATACTGATCAAAGAGTATTAGCTTGTTGTGTGGAAGAGGACGAGTACACTAAATGGTTGCAATTAGCACATGCAGGTGCATAAGAGCAACACTACTCAAAACAACGAACCCTACAGACACTAAGGAGACTAGGAGTGCATTGGCCAACTATGGAAGTTGATGTCCATAGAATGTGCAAGGAATGCCCAATCTGTCGCACTAAACCACCAGTGGAACATGTTACTCTTTATCAAATATCTTTAGTACCAGATTGGAGTGAACCATTAGTAGCCTTTATGAGGACGAAAACATTCCCTCAAGGCATGACCTTGATGAGGCAAAGAAGTTTAGAACAAGAAGCACTAGACTACTCATTTATTGGTGATAATTTATACAAGCATGGTAAAGATGGTTATATGAGACTATGCATCCATGAGAGCGAATATCTAAAGATCTTGGACACTGCTCACAAGGGTGTAGCAGGAGGACACTTTGGGCCAGATCGGGTGATCAAGGCAATTTTATTTGCAGGATTTTGGTGGCCCACCCTTCACATGGATGCACATACCTACGTGAAGAGGTGTGAGGTTTGTCAGCGGACTCAGTATCCTATACGCAAGGATGAGATGCCATTGAAACCTATGATGGGTGGACGTGCATTCTCTAAGTGGGGAATAGACTTTGTTGGTCCTATTAATCCCCCTGCTAAGGGTTCACATGCTGAGTATATCATTGTGGCCACAGACTATCTAACCAAGTGGGTGGAGGTGAAAGCCACTACAAAGAATGATGCTCAACAACAGCAAAGTTCTTATTTGAAAATGTGTTCACTAGATACGGATTGCCAATAGAACTAGTGAGTGATAGAGGCACACACTTCTTGAATGAAGTCATAGAAAACCTTATACAAGAATTCTTGGTGGTACATAAGAAGTCTGCCCGCTATCATCCTCAAGCTAATGGCCAGGCTGAGAGCACAAATAAGATTCTATGCAATATGTTGACTAAATTGGTGAATAACAAACGCTCTGATTGGGACAAACAGCTACACCACGCTGTTTGGGCATACCGAGTTGCCTATAAAACGGTACTCCAAGCCACACCCTTTTAGATGGTGTTTGGCCAGAATGCGGTGCTACCATTGGACTTTTTTGATACCTACCTTAAAAGTAGCACAAGAGCATGACTGGATAGGCCACCATTTTGCCCTTCTCACCTATGCCTACCTCTATCATTGCTTGCACATTTTCCGAACCTCATATGGGTCATCCCGCCACCCATCAAACCATATTAGGTCACCCATCTTATCAACCAGCTCTTGGACAGCCACATCTCCCTACCCAAACATTAACACACCCATTTCCCTTCACCACTACATTTCCCCTTTCCCAACCCCAAACCATTGAACCCCTCTTAACCTCCTCAGAACCAACACAAGCCACCCTACCTCCATTTTTGGCAAACCTTGTAAATATGATGCAACAAATTGATGATTATAATAGAAATTCCCATTCCCATCACACCTCACCCACATTCACGCCCACCACTAACACACCACCCACCATTCCCGTATTCACGATTCACACTTCACACACAATCACGTCCGATCCCATGGACATTTCACCATCCATAGGACCACCCACCCCCATGTTTGTTCCAACATCATCACATTTCACTTCACTCATGTCACCATTTCCAATCACTGTAGGCACAACATCCACTTTTTCCTTCCCCATTTCCCAAACCCTTGCATCTTCCACCTCTACCCCTGCATCCACCTCATTTAGTCATGCACTAGACACCATGTTCGAAGCTGCCACACAACTTAAGCAGGAGTATAGATTATTGGAAGAGAATAACAATGAGCTTTGCAATCTGTCTGCTCACCTTCAGGCACGTGTCAATGCCTTGGAGTTGAGTAACACAGCATTGCAACATGAGGTTACCGCTCTCCAACAAGCTCATGTGGAGCTCGAAGCTAAATATACAGAGAAGGGAAAGGCGACTGAAGAACAACTCAGAGATCAGCTGGCCTGCAGTGCTATACTACAAAGAAACATGGCCTTACTTCGCCGCCACTTAGCAGCTGCTCAAGAAGAGAACAGAAGATTACAACAATAGAATCAAGAGAATCTAGAAGCAGCCATTGAGAACACCCTAGGGGCACCTATCGATCCTGCCAAATTTCTAGCTATCCCCTCGGAAAGTATCCAACAAATATTGGAAAACTATGCAAATCTCTTAGAAGCACATGATCAGTTGGCCGACCAAGTGAAGGAGCTACAGAGGCAACTGATGCACGCCCCACATATGGCAGAACTTAAAGAGATGGTCAATGTTGCTACTTCACCAGAGCCTGAATCTTCGACGGCCAACGAGGTACTTGAGCTATGCCAACAAGTTGCAGAATTAAAAATTAAGTTGTTACAATATGAACGACCCCCCTCTCCACCCGATCAACCATCAGAGGAAGAAGCAATAACCATTCTGGTGGAAGAGACCTTTGAAGATAACTATGAGCCTCAACCTCTTCCAAGAGGCAGAGTCACAAAGGAGGGACAAGACACATATGAGGAACCCCCTTCGGCATGGATGAAACAAGTAGAAGAGATGGGGTCAACTCACGAAGAACGCATATCAACTCAGATGATGGCCATGCAAACTATTGAGGAGGCAATACTTCAGCCGGAATATTTCAGGCACTTGGCTCCTAGGCGACTGCTAACCAGTTCAGAAATGAAATATAAGCCCTACTTTGTATTGCTGGCAGACTACAACGCGGAGATCAAACGCAAAACCAACAAGTACCCTACTTTCGCAACACAGTTTGAACTAGACGATATTCCATAGGAAGCCAAAAAAGGGGCCATATTCCAACCCATATGGAGGCAAAAATTATTGGAGACCTATCCGGAAATGCTACGAACATGGGATCACGCTCCCATGCATTTGAAATATAACCCTTGCTTTGGGCCAGTGCAAAGAAGAAGATCATGGAAAGCATTTGCCATCAAGGTTCAGAACAATGCAAATTGCAAACAATGGCTCAATTACCCCTCAATTGCACCACCAATAGGCACACCAACAATAGCGTACATGATGGCCACTACCAGACATTGGATGCCACGCCTTCACCCCATGCTAGATGTCGCCACGTAGATGATGCTCAAAATCCTCGACATGATGCAAGTAGTATTAAAGACCTTCCGCAATGTACGTCACATCCTGCTGCCAATTTCAGGCTTCATCAATGGTAATTATGACTTACTTTATGATATGAGCACGACCCCGAGTATCCGGGTGGCTTATGCGTGGCATGCACGAATAAGATATCTCCCTGCTTGCTACAAGCAAACTTTTGATGACATGTTCACCATGGGGTTTTGGGAGTCACACTCAGAAGTGTTCGCACCGCGCCCAACCCACCTGCTACAACTATTTCAGTGTGAATAAACAATGCATTCAGAGCTCTACACCACACCACAACCTAACATGCCTAGAGCAGTCAATTGGGATGCCCTTCAAAGAGACCTGGTCAGGGGACTACGGATCAAAGAACATAACCGACATACTCCAGCACTACATTGATCAAACCACGGAGCAAAGGTCTGTCAGAGACGACAGACGTTAGGGGGGGGGAGAGTGTTGGCATCATACAGAAAGAAGCAAGTATGGGAATGCATGCAGATACTGCACTGAGGCAACCCATTAAAGTTTTTCAATCCTTACACTATTATAAAAGTGATTCTCATCACTGAAAACCATTGTAAATACCACTTCACTTTTTTGTAGCTTCATTTTGTGCAAGCCGAGGAGTCCTCAAGCTTGGGGAGCCTTAGAAATAATTGCCTACAAATTTTCATATTTTTTAGACCTTGTTTGAGCCCTCAAATAAGCCTTGGAACCTAATTTTTAACTAGGCCGGACACTAGGTCTGGACAGGGCCAAAGCTAGTCAAAAACTATAAATAGAGCTAGAGAGCTCATTTTTGAGCTAGCTTCTTCTAGTTTTGAGCTTGTATGAGAACTTGGTTGTAATAGAAGTGATTCCATTGTCCTACTCTCTTTGTTCTTGCCATGTGTGCACGTGTGTGTGTATGTGTGTGCATGTTTGTGTGCTTCTCACTCACACATTTCTGCCTTCACTTGCTCGAGGTCTTCATACCATCCTCATATCTTCCCGGATTGACATTAAAGGAGGTGCTACTCATCACTGAGCTACAAAGGGTTGGTCAAGGTTTTTAATGTGTACCACTGATTGCCTTAATCCATCCTCCTAAATGTGAGCTCCTAATCTATTGGTCCTTATGTACTTGAACTGAGTCTTGTAGGGGCCTTCGTGCATCTGTAAGTAGGATAGTCTTGAGATACATGTGGGTCTTTCCATGTTAAATGACATTTCAAAACCACTCATCTCTGAGCTCAATACGTATGGGTAATCACTAAGGTGCTGAGCCGAGGACCTAGTAGTGTGATTGACACTAGCTTCAAATGACCTGATGCTTTTTTCTATGTTTTCCTAGGTGTCTACCTGACCTAAGGTTCATATGCTTTTTTGATTATCTTGATTCTTGATTACAACTGCATTGTTGGGTCCTTTTGTAGTATTTACTTGTTCCTTTTTATTTCTATTGGATGTATTTCTTGTTTCAATAGAGGCATTAGAAGGATCACTTAAATTTTCTGCAATTGGTATTCTTATCAATCAAGTTATTTTCTTTCCCACTTGGGTTATCCTTGATTTAGCTCAAATTAGCCTTGGACTTGATAATTTAAAGGATCTTGAGTACCTTCATGCCTATCGTAGTCCTAAGTTAATCCAATTTTCTAGTCGCACTCAACCTAAGATAGAAAATTGATTGAGGGAGTTTGTAGACTTCCAACCTTAAGCGCGATGTTTTTATTGATGCTCCATGCGTGCTCCCAAACATGCCACATATGTTAGCTTTCTTTTAGCATTGCTAAGTAGTGTCAAATGTCTACAAAAGCTTCAAAATTTAGCTCAAAATAGGTCAATTTTTGCAAAACTTAAAAATTAACTAAATTGTCTATCTATCATGATGGAAAAAGTCTGCCTGTCACGATGGACAGAGGTGTCCATTGTGAGTTGTCTATCATGATGGAGAGGTTTTTGTCTCAATGGCTTTCCTGTCTTGTCCATCATGGGTTATCTATCATGATGGATAAGTGCTAGTCGTAAGAAACAGAGTCTATTATAATTTCTATCTGTCTTGAGTTCTATCTGTCCTGATAGTCTAAATTTTCATGAGTTTTTGTCTGTCGTAAAGGTTGTCTGTCACAATGGATTCGTGTTTGTTGAGATAGACTGCCTGTTTTTCATGATGGACAGATGTGACCGTCGTGGGTTGTCTGTCTTCTATCTATAATAGATTATATACACCATCTTTCCTCTACCCTATTTGTTGCATTGGACAGGAAAAATGGTTTTTCTCAAAATATATATATATATATATATATTATGGATGTGCATGTGGTCTACTCTACTGAGGTGACTTTATTTTACCAAATACTCCAATTTCTTGTCCATCGTGATAGATAGAGAGACTCATCCATAGGTGTGTGCAAAGAGATGTTATACCTACTGTAGCTACTATGTTGCTATTGATTCCAGTACTTGCTAGAAAACTCAAAGAAACATTGAAAACAAAATGCACACAAGCACACGCTCTCCCTCTCTGTCAGAAGAAAATGAGGGTAATGCAATGGAGGTGGGGATATAACCAAAATGGTGAAGATGAAGATGCAAGGAGATGGAGACTGGAGATGGCAATGGAGATGAAAACAATTAAAGAAAAAGAACATTTACCCAATTACCTATGATTCCAACATCAAATCTCTATGTCCTACGATCACATGCTCGTCCTTGAAGCTTGATCCTTGACAATGGCACCAAATTTGATGTCACTCTAGCACAATGGTAAGCACAACATGACGAGATCCATCTCATAATTGTCAATCCGTAGAGACATGAGGGTGGTATGACGACCATGAGCAAGTGAATACACAAGTGCGTGAGTGAGAAGCACACTAACATGTACACAGATATACACACACATATACAAGGCAAGATAAAGAGAGAGAATAATGGATTCTATTGCTTACCTGTTTTTCATATGAAATTAGATCAACATGTTGGTATTCTAAGCTTTGATACCAAATGTTGGAAGTGGTAGTGGGCCACAATAACAATAAATCACAGGTTTACAAGATCTTCCAACACATGAAACTTAACATACACACCTTAAGACTCAAAAATACATGAGTGAGGGATAGAGAGAGAATAGATGAGATTTCAAGTGTAACGGTAAGCTATGAGGCTCACCTACACTATCTATATTAAAATGTCAATTACAATGTGCGAATATGATATAAACTGACAATATTTGTATCTAGGTAGAAATAGGAACTAGATACAAGAGATTGTGTGCCTAAGAGGTATGAAGAGTATGTGCATGAGAATATGGAGAATAAGAACAGTTTAGAACTATTGTACAACAAACCCAAATTCTGATCGACCTAAATTAGAAATGAGTGACTTAGCAAGTAAGAATGGAAATAGACTTGGTACTCATAGTAAATCAACAATGGGTGTTGATTTTAAGCTGACTAAAGCTCCTGCAGATAATCATAGAGATAAAGACCACAACTCCTCCAAGTGTTGATGAACACTTTCTCAAAGATGACCTCCAATATTTACTCCAAGGTCTCTTTGAGTAACCTGGGAAGATACTCCTTGATCACCTCCAAGAGTGTACATCTCATGCTAGAGCTTCTTGAGTTGATGATGATAATGATCTATGGCACTCTTTATATAGCTTACAACTATCTACAAAAAGCACAATTAAAAGCCAAAAACATAAAACTTGTATGATCTCCAAAAAGCCATCGTTTGATAATTCGGTGTTTATTAAAAAAAACTATATCATGAGTGCTTGGCGCCATTTGTATTTGGTTTTCAAAGACTAGAATGAATAAAAGTACTTCGCTGTGCACAGGTGTTGAGAACGGGAATTGAACCGTGGTTGAGGGTTTGAGACTCAATCATCTTATCGAAGCCACCAAACATCTTTCTTGTGTGCTACATACGCTATTGCTCCCATGTGGGAATTGAAGAGAGAGAGCTTCCAATGAAGCTATTGTTGGACCATATTGACATTGACTCCAACAATCCCCCCTTCAATGTCACAATGGTACAAGGTTTAATAACCTGCAAAACTTTTGATCTCTGCAAATATCTCTTAATTGACTTCTAGTGATTCTTGAGCTTAGTGTGCATGAACCTGGATACTTGAGAAATTGCAAACTGAATGTCCTGGTGTGTATTACAAAGATATATCAAGCAACCAATGGCTTGACCATATGATGTAGCATCAAATGGTTTTGAATCTGCTTCTAACTATAATAACACATTGACATCCATAGTTGTCTGCAAAGGCTTAGAATATGTCATCTAAAACCTTTCCCATAATCTCTTAATGTATTTCTATTGTGTCATGTAGATACACTTATCTCTGTACTTGAACTCAATCCTGGGACATGTGATAATCATATCACTTTGTAGTGCATCTTGAACACTAGCTGGTTCATTCTCAACTAAAGTAAGGGCTAAAACATTATGAATCTCAAAATGTTCTGCATAATTTACATGGCCTCCTTGTTGTCTCCTAGTTTGACTTCTGGTTCTTCATGTGTATTCCTTTATACCACTATCCTTCCATGTTTGATATACCCACTTTGGTGTATTCTTGAAAAGTGGTTGTATATCTTCTAGTTCTTCAGTATCTCTTTCTTTTGGAAATATGGAACCTTCTTCAACTTCATAAGTCAAAACTTCAAGAGGTAGTGATGATCGACTAGGTACTAGTGTAAGAATTCTCTCTTCACCTATATCTCTTAGGATTTGAGAAGTTTCATCACCCCCCTTGTATGGCTGAATGTAGGTATCCAAATTCCTTCTGAAAAATACGTAGTCATCTACCTTTATGAAAGGTGGAATTTCTTCCTTCTTATCATAAATCTGACTTTTTGCAATATATGCATTGCGTGAGAGTGGGATATCACCTGTGTCTGGAACATAGAATATGTATCCTTTGCTTTCAATTGCATAACCAATAAAGACTGCTTTATTGGATTTGACATCAGGCTTACCACCATCCTTCTTCTCAATGTGAACATAATCTAGGGAACCAAAAACTTTGAAGTAACTCACATTAGGCTTCTTTCCATAATAAGCTTCATAAGGTGTAAGAACCTTTAAAGCTTTTGTGGAAGAACTATTCAAAATGTGATTAGCTATATGTACTGCATCAAACCAAAACTTGGGAGAAAGCTTTTTGGATGACATCATACTATGCATCATCTCAACAAGTATCCTATTCTTTCTCTTCAACACCATTCTGTTCGGGCGTGTAAGCAATAGTGAGTTGATGAGAGATACCTTTGTCTTCGAGATAAGACTAAAAGTCTTTAGACATGTACTCTCCTCCTTTATCACTTCTCAAAATCTAGATCTTTGACTGACTTTCATTTTTAACCATAGCTAAGAATTTATTGAAAGTAGGAAAAACCTCTGACTTCACTTTAAGACCATAAATCCATGAATATATTGAGAAATCATCTATGAACATGACAAAGTACCTGTAACCTTTAATAGGCTCTGCTCTCATCTGACCATTCACATGTGAATGTATGATCTATAACTTCCTTGTAGCTTTCATAAATCCATGTTTCTTGAAAGGTAGTTTGTGAAGCTTTCCTTCAAGACATCCTTCACATGATTGTGCATCATTTGATAAAGCAAAAGTAGGCAGACTCTCCACCATACCTTGATCTTTGATACACTTGAGAGCTCTGTAACTGATATGACCAAATCTAGCATGCCATAACTTCGTGTTCTCCTTAGGTGTAGTAGACCTAGCAACATTAGCATGACTTACTTTGGATAACATAAACATGCCACTTCTATTTTCACCTCGAAGTAGACAATGCTCCCCATCAGGTGAGAGGATCTGACATAAATCTTTCTTAAATGCTACTTTATAACCATCTAACAAGAAAGTAGAGATAGAGAGTAAATTCCTCTCAATGTCTAGAACATAAAGAACATTGGAAATTGTGAAATTTCCACCTGCTCTGGATTTAAGGTTTTCTTCTCCAACACCAACAACATCCAAATCGTGACCATCTGCAATGGTCAGTCTTCTACCTGAAGAGTTTGAAAGGGAAGAAAATACCTTTCTACAACTTGTCATATGCTAAGTAGCTCCACAATAAAAAAATCCAAGGATTATCTGAGATTGCATTTAACGCTGCCTGATCAAAAGCTATCTCTTCAATAGTAAGACATGCATTTGAATCTACCTTTGAAGATTTAGGTATTGGATCATCGTCAGCACTATTATTTGATGCTTTCTTCTTCTCATAAAAAATCCTTGCTCCGCATTCTAGCATATAATGACCTGTTCTTACAGTAATGGCATACTCCTTTCTTTGAATCAGATGTATTTGAAGAATTTTCTTTGGGTGTAGAGAAAGCATTAGGAAAAGAGTTGGAAGACTTTGGATTAAAAGACTTACTTTCCTTCTTGGATTGCTGACTCTTCTTCTCCTTTTTTGTCTCCATATTCTTCTTACCCTTTGATGATGATAACATAGCTTCATCATTCTCTTCCATACCCTTTTGTTGATCTTCATCTTGAAGTAACAGAAATTGTAGCTCTTCAAATGAAATTTCTCTATCTCTTGTAGAGAGAGATAAAGAAGTAACAAAAGCATGATATGCTGATGGAAGTGAGTTTAGAAGTGTGTTTACCACCTCTTAATCTGATCCTTGCGGTGCTTCTCCGGATGTTAGACTTGAGAGGTGGTCTGCTCTCAAATGAGTCTTCCCTTTCCTCACCACAACCTCAAAGTCATATTCCATCAGTAAGAGGAACCATCTTACTAATCTGCTTGTATTGCATGGCTTGTTTACCAAGTATAATAATGCTTGATGATCAGTAAAAAATTTAAACTTGTTTGTAAGCAAATAGTGTCTAAACTTTTTAATTGCATATACCATGCCTAATCCTTCTCGTTCAGCTGCATTCAACTGTCTACTAGCATAGGAAATTGGAAGATCCATATTACCTTCACCAGTAGGTTGTGCGAGTACACATCCAATAGAATAATTGGATGCATCTACATGAACATGAAAGGGCTTATTCCAATCTGGTGTGGTCAAGATTGGTGTTGAACACAATCTTCTTTTGAGCTTGTTGAAAGAGTTTTCACATAGTCCACTCAAAGTTAGTCAAAAGTCCGTACAGAGGCTTGGCAATGATGGCGTACATGTGTATAAAGCGTCGATAATAACCACAATGCCCCATGAAAGCTTGTACTTCCTTGACATTCTTTGGCCTAGGTAGCTCTGCTATGGCTCTCACTTTCTCATCATCTGTGGATATGACATTCTTTGACACTATGTGTCCTAGAATCTTGCCTTGCGTGACCATAAAAACACACTTTTTTGGGTTCAGGAAGACTTGATATTCTGTACATTTGTCAAAGATTTGCCTAAGTTCCGGTATATGTGTCTGTTTAATGTTGGAATGAGCACAGAGATCATCAACATAGACCTCCAAATTCTTCCTCAAGAACTCTTTAAACACGTGACACATCAATCTTTCAAAGGTTGCAGGAGCATTGGTAAGCCCAAACGGCATTACTCGAAAAGCAAATATGCCCCACTCTGTGGCAAAAGCCGTCTTATGCTGATCTTCCGGGGCAATGGCTACCTGATTGTAGCCAGAAAATCCATCAAGGAAGCTGTATACTTCCTTGCTTGCTACTCTTTCTAATAGATGTTCGGTAATTGGAAGTGGATAGTTATCCCGAATAGTGGTTGCATTAACCTTCTTCAAGTTAATGCACACACGTAGCTTTCCATTCTTCTTGGGCACCACTACAATGGGGGATACCCACTCAGTGTGCTCAATTTCATAAATGAATCCAGCTTCAACCAAGCGATCTATCTCCTCCTTGATCTTAGCACCGTAGTTATCATTATAAGTGTATGGCTTTTTCTTGGCGGGTTTGGCATCTGAGGTCATGGGGATATTGTGTGAGAATATGTCAGGGTCTACGCCTTTTAAGTCCTTGTAACTCCAAGCAAATACATCTCTGTACTCCCTTAGCAAGGCTATCAACTCCTGCTCTTCTTCTTCCGTCAGGTCATGTCCTATGTAGGTGCACCTTTCTTCTCCTTCCTCTATGGCTACAACTATTTTCTTGGTGGTTTCTTTGTTATCATAGGCTTCCCCTGATTGCGCCTCACGTTTAGGCATTCTTATCATGACTCTCCTATCATCTATTTCATACTTCTTAAAACTTTCAGGGACCTCAAACAAAGATTCTTCTTCTTCTGGTGTGACTTCTCTCTTCTTTCTTTTCTTTCCTTCAACCTTCGGGGTTACTTGTGTGGTTAACCTTACGTCGTTTGTGAGCTCTCCATGTCTCTGAGGTGAGCTTCCACTTTGTAGAAGTATTCTTCATTTGATGCAAATGATGGGTCCATAATGATTGACTCTAAATCAGAGTCACTTGCATCCTCAAATGCATCAGGGCTAGGTTCGCATTCTTCTAAAACTGAATCTCCCATGATTGGCCCTATTGAGAAAACTGAAATGTCATAGCCATCCTCGTCAGAGTGGGGTGTCCATTGTTCTTCATTGATGGCTACATCCATTGTTGCTAAAATTTCTACCCAGCCGTGAGGTTCAAATTCTTTGTCAAGAGATACTACAGGTGCATAGGCTGGGTCTTGAATTGATCTATGTGTCTCTTTCGCACCTACCTCTCTGGCTTTTTCTCTCTTCTCTTCTTCTACTGCTACTTTACACATCCACAAGTGAGTGTGTTCATGCATCCATGAGGATCCTGATCCTATGGAATGCATTGACTCGGTATCATCTTTAGCTCTATGGATGGGATTCCATTGGATAGGAGGGACATCTCTATGAGAGTAATCTTTGAGATTCACTTTGGTCGTAACACCTAAGTGTTGCAAATACAAGGAATCGGTTCCCCAATCCTGTACCACCTGCAACTGTCGCATAAATGGTCTTCCTAAAATCATCTCATAGGCATGGTTCTTGCTAAAGTCACAGATAGCAAATGTATGCTCAAACTCTACACCACAAGTGGTGAGAGTTATTCCTTCAAGCAGTCCTAAGGGTCTCTCAATGTGACCATCGGCCATCTGCAATTTCATCCTCATGGGCCTGAGTGCTGGCTTGCCCCATCGCTTCCATAGGGAAGTGGTAGCAATTGCAACTTCTGCACCTGAGTCCAGAATTGCCTTGGTTGGGTATCCTTGATGGGTGATGGGAAGATAGGTGTTTCCTTCTTCTCCTTCACTCATATCTCCTATCTTGTCTAGAGGAATTTCTGGCACTGTTCTATGAGAACCTACTTGGGAACGCAGTTAAGCTACCTCTGTCATTTGTTCGGCTACATGTTTCCACAGTTCTGGCCTAACCTTGAGTAGCTCTTCTAAAGTGAGATTGCACTGCACTTCAATATTCTTTACTACCTCCGTATTCCTAGCTATGATTGAGTCTTCATTTCTTACCATGACAGTGGGTGCTCTCATACACGTAGACTTAGCCTCCCATGGGCGTGTGAAGTTGGATAATTCCTGTAAAGAATTAGACTCAAATTCTAATCTCTCTTGAGATTGTGCACTCTCCTGCTCTCCATAAATGGAGGGAATATCTTGTGGGAATTGATCATGCGCATCATCCACAAGTTCAAAGGGAGGAGGGACTTCACTCTCTTTAGCCCATTTTTCTTCTTGAATCTCTCGTAGGAATTTGGGTGAGTATCGATTCATAGAAGAAGATGTGTCTGGCTCTGTGGAGTTGGGCGCATAAGCTTCCTGAGCGGGAAGGCTTAGCCTTTCACTTGGCTTGTCCTTACTTTGAGAGGCTGGTTCCTTTTCTGATTGTGCAATCAGCCTCTCCAATTTTTCTAGCAGTCCATCAAAGTGCAACTGCATCTTAGCTGAACTAGAGATGTTAAAGAGGCAACTGGCTTCAAACATGGTTTGAGCCAATTCCACCATCTTAGCACAAATTTTGGTTCGTTCAAGTTCTAGTTCCGCTCTGGGGTAACACTTTTCATGATCCGTTACGTTTGGCCCTTCTTGGATTCTGGCCTGATATGCCTTAAGCATCATATTTACGTCCTCGGAAGTGGGATCTGCTAGGACTAATCCTACTCTAAGGGGTGTGGGATTGTGTGAGGTGGGTTGTAAGGTGGTGGGTCGGATGGAGATGGGAATGGTGGTGGTGGAGTAGTGTGAGAGGGAGGTGGAGATGTAAGTTCAATTATCTTGGCTCTCGTTTCTCTTAGGGTTTCCTCGAGTTCACTCATCTTCTTTGCCCATTGCCTTTTCATTCTTTCGCGGCTCTCTCTCCGATCTCTAGTCCTCTTCTTGGTCATGCTCTCACTTTCACTAACCTCAGCATTTTTTTCCTGGCCTAAACTTTGGTTCTGCTACAAGGCTTGAGCTCTAGTGACCACTTGCACTGGTGTAGTGGAAGTCACACTCCCTGTGGAGTCTACTACTAACCCAATAACATTAATTGGACTGATTTTTGGCATATTATTGGGATTCTTTGGGCAATCTTGTAAGAGATGCTCCTTTCCGCAATCTTGACAAAATCCCTGTATTGTTACTGACTGGGGTTGTGTAGGTGCAGGCATTGGGCAATCACGAATGAGGTGATCTCCTTGACATCTGTAGCATGGCCCTCTAGGGAATGGGGGTCTTACCTGCCTGGGTTGAGGTCTAGAGTTGGGGTTTGCATACATGACATTTGCATACTCTGGCTCCCAACTAGGCTCACTCGGTTCTTCACTATAGTAGGACTCACCATGTTCAAGAGACTGCATGTAATAAGCCTGGGGACTATCTATGTGAGTGGAATCAAAACTATGATCACTCGGGTCACTTTCTGAAAGCAATGGAGTCACTGGGACTATAGCTCTATTTCAAATTTTCTTCAACATCTGCATACTTTACAGGAATCACATTAGTTGGGGTAGGAGGTTGCTGAGCTAACACAGGCTGAGGCCTTTGTTGATTTTGATATTGTGGTTGGTAGGTTTGTTGAGGCCTGGCATATTGTTGTGGTGGGTACTGGTTCTGGTATCTGCCCTGTTGTGGATATGGTTGAGGGTAAGTTTGCCTAACCGCTTGCTTATTGTATGGGCAATCCTGTGCTGTGTGATTAGTGTATCTCCGTTCTATGGTGTAGTATTGGCTACTGGGATTCTCTTGGGGTTGAGCCATGATGGGACATACGTTCGCCATATGGTCACCTCCACAAGTATAGCACCGTTTAACTGGGGTAAATCTTGGGATTTGTTTGCTAGAGACACCTAGTTTTTGAGCTACCTTCTCAGCGAGTTCCTCAATAGATGTAGACTGTGTGGATGAGAGGCTAGTAGAACTATCTGAATCTTTGTAGATTTTTGAAAGCTCTAGTTCCTCCCCTAAGTTATCTTCAATGTCAATGCACATGCGTACACACTCTTCTATGGTCCTCGGGTCCTTTAAGTACACGTATGATCTCAACTTTGTACTTAGCAGTCCATCTAGGAATAAAGCCACTTGTTTGGCTGGTGTGGGTAACTCAGAAACAGGACATCTCTCTAGGTATTGCCTAAACCTTCTTCCTGCAAGTCTAACCGTCTCTTGAGGGGTTTGCTTGAAGCTATGAATCAGTGAGGAAGTGGTATGTCTTATGCCACTCTTAGAGAATTCAGTAATGAATGCCTCTAGAAGTTGGTCTATGTTCTTGAAGTGTCTCTCATTTAGTGGTTGAAACCACGTAAGGGCGGTGTTCCTAAGGGTTAGACCAAAGGCATTGTATTGCGTGAATAAGTCCTCCACTTGTTCAGCTCTCAAGACTTGCCTAAATTCAGCCACATGATCGTATGGATCTCCTGTGCCATCGAAGTACTTCTTCATGGACTTAACTAGTTGTGTAGGTCTCAAAGTCCTCGTGTGCTCTCTAGGTCTTGGCAACAAAAAATCATCAGCATTTCTTAGGTTTCTTGGGCCCCTAGTTCTCTGTGTTTCTTCTCTATCTGTCTCTGTTCGCGTTCGTTCTCTTCCTATTGGGTTGGCAAAGCTTACCTCAGGTCTATCTCTATTCTTGTCTCTTTGAGCTCCATTAGCTTGGGATGTTCCGGCTCCTGGGTGGCCATAAGAGACATTTGATCTCGGTTGGGAAAAAATAAATTCACCCTTCCAAGTGTAGGCATGCCTACCATGTTCTGTAACCACAAAGATCCTTTCCGAAGTATGGTCTAAATAGGTCACTTTGCCTGGGCTATCAAGATCTTTGAACTCATAGATCGTGATTGTTCCTACCTCATTTGGTTGATCGGTCTTATACCTCCAAAAGGCTTCATCGGTCTCTCGGTTGAAGAACAGGTCTATGCTCTTATTGTCTTAGGGAATCCACTCTGGTGTGAGGATTCTGGTAAGAACAGATTTGCCTCAAGGGGTTTTAGGCTCTCCACCTAAGTTTCCTTGCTCTAGGTCACCTATGTCCGTCTTTGGGATCACATTTCCGAATTCGTCTGGCCTATCTAGGTGGTTGGTGACTACATGTTGGTTCCTTCTTTTTCCAAGTATGCTCCATTTTCAAACTTGATTGCTGGATATTCAATTCCAATGGGTTGGTCAGGGTTTTTAATCTAGACCACAAATCTGCCTAGGCCATCCTCATAGATGCAAGCACCTAATCGTTTGGTCCTAAGGTATTCGAGTTGTGTCTTGTAAGGGCCTTCTACCCGTTGTAAGTATGGCACACTGGAACTTCCTGTAGGTCTCTCCATACCATGGGACATCTTAGACTCGCTAGTTTTTAAAACTAGGGTAGTGAGAATGATGGCTCAACGACTGGGCCCAAGACCTAGCAGTATGATTGACACTAGCCTCGAAAGACCTAAGACTCTGTCTATCTCTCCCTAGATGTCGTCTTGATCTAAGGTTCATATGCCTAACTGAGCAATCCCAATTTTTACCCAAGGTACAACCTCGTTGCCAATCAATGTGTATCAGTCACTTGGTTCTTTTTTAGTTGATTATCGTGTTTATGATCTTGTCTAAAATCACGTCGTCAGGAATACTTAAGTTGATTTCCGTTGTTTTCGTTGATCGTTCCACGTTAAGTTCCTTTCCTTTAAAGTTATCGATCACACAGAGATTATGTTTTAGCTTGAACTTGAGTATTTAGGTGGTCTTCAACTTGATAGATGTCTATCGTCATCTGACTTACTTCTAGCACTACTCGTACTTAGCCTAAGCTAGGAATTGACAAAGGGATTTGAGAATAATCCAACCTCACTTGCAGATCCCTTGATCTTTAGTGCTCAAGAACCTCATTCTCAAGCTTGTGGAATGCCCTTGCTTTGGATGCCTTCTAGTGTTCTCAGTGGACCTGTAAAAGTCTCAAAGTTAGCTCAAGGCTTAGATTCAAATGACACAAAAAATCACTTTCATTCATGTAATTTACATGTCAATTTGCACCGTGTCTCTATAGACACAATTCTAGAGATCCCTTAGTTGTCTTCCCCCTGGATATGATTCACTTAAAAATACTATGTCTAATAATCCTGGTTGTACTCCTCACGAGCTTTCCAACGGGCCTAAGATCACCCCGAACGGATTTCGTATGAGGAAGTTATGACAGTTCAGGGTTTTGGAGTTAAAACAGGGTTCGAACAGGCTAACAGCTCACACAATTTTTCCCAAAACACACATGTAGGGACCTCACAAATCACTAATTGCTTGATATCTTGTCCACCTTCAATTGGAAGAAACTTCAATGTGCAACAGTCGAAACTTCCAATGCTCTTTACTTCACCTTGTATTGCACCTTTTGCTCTGATACCACTGTTGAGACCTCTAAATCTCTAGAGGCTTGATCTATATTGATTTAAGAACACCTCTATATCAACCATAGACCAAACTTTACACAAATATTACCTTGATTTACAAAATCATTCATAATCACTTCTTTGAGTGAAATTTCTTCTTCTTCAAGAAGTCTGCTTCAAAGATTGACTTCGTTACCTGCACATATCTTCAAATTTCTTCAATCTAATGATATAGATACCTCCATGCTACCTTTGCGCAAACATGTCATCCATTATATCTCCAAAAGAATCATTAAAACTTTGATTTGATCAATAAGATCAAAAGTATGTCAGAAATTGTCTTCTTGAACAAGCGACTTTGACATAGTCAACTTCTAAGGTTGATTTCTCAAAGCACAAGTCCCGATTTGCTAAATGCTTTTAACGATAGCTTCCTTACCTTCTAACTTAGATTTTGAATGCTGAGTCTTTAAAAACTTTACACTATGCACTGAGATCCAAGCAAAATATTGACACAAAAAAGTGCGCGACTGTGAGAGTTCTATCTACAGACTTTACATATACATGTTCCTATTGATCATACACACAACCTGAAAAGAATTAGACTATGAAACTTTGAACATAGCTTGGTTAGCTTCTAGATTAGATGTATGCAAAAGATTTCCTTATCCACTTGATCAGGCTGAGAGAAATCAGAGAAAGTCTCAATGCGAACTCAGAAAGATAACCCTCTACACATCTATCTCATGGACACTTGGATTCTAATGACTCTCTCATGTATTTCTTTGAATTATTGAGTTATATACATATGATTCTAGACTCATCCCACGTCTATTACATTACTCCTTATCATTCTAATGATCAACTATATCCATTGTATGAGAATTTTCATCTATAATGTACATATGTATACAAACTTCATTACTGAGATTTCTTTTCTTCCTTCAATGACTTCTTTTGCTTCATTTTGATTCCTGACTTGCTTCAAGTTCTTCATAATCATCAATTTGGGATTGCTTTGTTCCAACACTATCCTCAACAACAAGCATACATAATACATCATTGCACTTAGCCATGGCTAGTGACTTAATACTTTGATGTAGTGAAATGATTGTATCTCGAAAAGTTGAACATAACAACCTTGCTGAGCTCTGCTAAACTTGTAGCAAACTTCGAAGCACTTGTACTAGCAAACCAAAACCTATATATATGTATGGCATAAAAGGACAAAATTTCCTACACAAGCACTAAGATAGTGCACTCGGAGGCCAAAAATGAGCTCATATCAAAATTTCAACACCACACAACAAAGCTATTTTGTACTTATAATCGCCCTGAGGACGCTCATCATATCTTGTGTGACTCTAAGACTATGATCGGAGGGGTGCCAACAATGCCCTTCATGAATCGACAACCTCCTCTGATACCAATTGTTAGAGTTTGAGGTATGCAAAAGCACATGAACAGCACAAGGAAGACGAAGAAACTTGGATCAAAAC
This sequence comes from Ceratopteris richardii, assembly GCA_020310875.1. Taxonomy (NCBI): domain Eukaryota; kingdom Viridiplantae; phylum Streptophyta; class Polypodiopsida; order Polypodiales; family Pteridaceae; genus Ceratopteris; species Ceratopteris richardii. The sequence goes on from CM035410.1 coordinate 166,145,437, forward strand.
ACAACATTGAATTAATTACCAAGTGAATGTACAAAAGGTAAGTAATATGTTAGGGTTATAGGCATATATACAAGCCCGGAGAAAAAACCTCCTAGAGAGGGAAAAAGTGCCTCTACAATCCTAAGTGTATTCACACACATCACTACTCAAATATATTAACACTATTCTACTGTAATACAATGTTTTCGTTTTTTTTTTCATTACAAAAAGGTACTTTCCAACATTCTACCTCTCCTTGCCTTTTGTCATCCTTGACAAAAGTGTTTGATGGATTTGATTATTGTTTCTTCTTTCTTTGACATACTTGAGCCACCAGATCATGAATCTTTTTCTCTATAATATTCAAATAATTGACCATCTCAAAAAAGAGCTTTTATCCATTGTATAACTAGCACCGGTTTGTCTATTATATCTTTCATTATATATTTTGTATATGACTACCTATAGGCTTTTAGCCTAGCTTTCAATACTAGAGATAGTCTTCCCAAAATGTTTGATTCTCTTTCAATGAATCCATAATCAAAGGCATCCTCAAAAATCTACATGTAATGGCTTCCCATGAATATAGTTGTGCTATAATAATTCATTAAGCATATTCTATCAGGTGTCTCATTGAGATAAAAAAGTGCATCTGAAGGTGAATTAAATCCTTTGTAATTTAGGGTTCTAATGTTGATATCTGTCAAGGTTCCTATACAAGCTATGATCAACTTCAAAACCCTAACTACTAATATATAGGAAGGATCATTGACAAGTATGGCTGTATTTTTTCTTATCTACCAGAATTTCAGCTAGTCTCTCCTTCTTGCGATTGGATAGAAAGCAGGATTGATTTTCAATCAAATCAGTGCTTCCATCCAAATCTTTTTGAATTCTCTACTTTTATCTAACCACATGTTTCTCTATGATGGGTTGGCTTTTTCAAATAAACCTTTTGTACTTTCCATGACTTCATCATATTCCAAGAACTCATTGGCCTGAGTTCAAACTCTGGTAGTTTGATAGTTTCTAATGCTTTCGAGAACCATGCATAATGGAATCGCTAATCCTTCTACTACCCATGTTGATATATTTAGGTAGTGAGGTGTGTGAACAAACTAGGACTACCGAGTGCTTTTTTCCCTCTTTTGAAGGTTTTTTCTCCCGGCTTGTATATACACCTATATCCTTAATGGGTTACTCATCTTTGTACATTATCTTGGTAATACATTGAGTATTGTGTGTTGTGCTTCAAGCTTCATCTTCTTCCTTATGCTGTTCACATGCTTCGACAAACCTCAAACTCCAACAATTGGTATTAGATTAGGCCATCGCTTCATCTAGGGCATCCTCGACACCCCTCCGGCCACAGTCTCAGAATCCCATGAAATTGGTAAGCATCCTCAAGGTGATTAGAAGTTCAAAAAAACTTTGCTATGTGGCGATCTGAACTCGTTTTGGCCTCCCAAGTGCATCATCACAGTGCATGTGTAGGCACTTTTGTCTTTTTGTCCCAAAGATAAATACAAGTTTTGGTTCCCCAGTATAAGTGCCACAAAGTGTGCTACAGGTTTAGCAAAACTTGACATAGTAGTTTTGATCAACTTTTTGAGATACAATCATTTTTTTGCATCAGGTTATTTTAGTTAGTGGCCATGGCTAAAAGTAGTGATGTATTTCATATGTTGGCTAGTATTGAGGATAAGTTGGATGGTACCAGTTACCCATAATGGGCTTATTCATGTGTCATGTATTGGCTTCAAAAGGACTATGGAATATTGTGTGGGGTGTTGAAAAACATGATATTACACCTCCAAATACAGTTACTGAGGTTAGTGCAGATAGCATTGAAGATGGTGATATTCTTCAGGTTCTGGTTCATGTTGTTGTCCCTATTGCACCTACTATAGAGTGACTTCATTAGGATGACAAAGATCTTCAGGCACATGCATTGATAGCCTTCTCTGTCAAACGTGCCATTATTCCTCACATTCGCTCTTGCAGAACAACAAAGGATGCTTGGGATAGACTTACTACCTATACCAGGCAAGGAATGAGGCTTGTGTTGCTTACCTCCAAAAACAACTAAAGAGTGAGCACATGAATGAAGGAGATTCCATAGATAGTTTTTTGACAAAGATCAAAGATTTGAAGGAGCATTTCATTTTTGTTGGTAAAATCTTGCTTGCCAATTCACTTGTGGAGATTGTTCTAAATGGTCTTCTAGATTCATATCAAAGTTTTGCTTCTACACTTTGATTGATGATGAAAGGCAATCCAAATGCCTTAACATTGGAGGATCAGAGTAGGCTTTTGAAGGTCCAAATTAACTACAAAATTGCACGATACATGATAGCTATCTCTTCTTGTGATACACGATACTTCAAAGCAAATGATACATGATACCTAGGCTATACAATATAGGATACCTTGATATGGCATGATACACAATATTCGATATTCCATGATACGATACTTGAGGTTGGCGGTACTTGGAATTTTGCAATATGATGCTTGAGGTTCGCGATACTTGGAATTTCACGATATGATACTTGAGGTTTGTGATACTTGGAATTTCACGATATGATACTTGTTATCACCATGATACATGATACAAGCTTATGTAGTGACACACGATACATGATACTTATCCTCACGATATGATACCTTTCTTTAGCATGATACACGATACATGATACTTGGACTTACACGATATGATACGAGAATTGATGATGATATGATACCGACATATGATACTTGTAAAGTATTAGTAATACACAATACTAGACGATCGCAATACTCAACCTGGCGATACTTGTGAAGTATCGATGATACAGGATACTAGACGATCATGATACTTAACCCACCGATACATGATACTTGTGAAGAATCGACGATACATGATACTTAGGTATCGCGATACATGAGGAGTATAAGGTATCGACAATACACAATCCTACTAAGTATCATGACAGATGGGAATTCTATTCTTTATGAAGTCCAAATTTAAAACCTTTTGTGGATATATAAACCTTGTGCCCTCATTGTCACCGTATATGCCTGTAGGTGTAAAATTCCTATGCAATCTCACTATACCCCTCTCACGATACCTAGTGGCTATCGTTTCACTCTGTGTGACTATCAATAAGATTTTTTGGTATATTGAGAGCACAAAACAGACCTTCAAGGGTAATTCTTCCAAGTTTCAACTCTAAACTCTCTCTAGGCTCCTCACACACAGCCGTAAATGAAAAAAAAAGTACAAATAATGAATATATAGTCAAAACAAAGAAAATTTGCAAAGATCAAGATGGGAGAAGATGGTGATGATGATGATGATGATGATGGAGGGGAGAAAAAAATCAAAAACCTTACTAAAAATGACTATTTTTTACCTTCTAACATCGCAAATATGTCTTACCATCACAGGCTCATCCTCGAAGCTTGCTCCCCAGCAACGGTGCCAAATTTCATGTCACTCTAGCACAATGGTGAGTACCAACGCGAGGAGATCCACCTCATAAATGTCAATCCACGGAGACGTGAGAACTGGTATGACAACCATGAGCAAGTGAAATGCACAAGTGAGTGAGTGAGAAGCATACTAGCATGCACACACCTACACATACACGTGCACACAAGGTAATAACAAAGAGAGGAACAATGGAATGCTTTCAGTTACAAAAGAACTCTTTTACAAAAGCTTTAATCTCTACTAAGACAACCTCAAAAATGTGCTCTCTAGCTCTTTTTATAGTTTTTCATGAGCTTTGGCCCTATCCAGACCTAGAGTCTGGCCTAGTTAAAAATTAGGTTCTAGGGCTTATTTGAGGGCTCAAACAGAGTCTAAAAATTATGAAAATTGGTGTGTAGATACTTCTAAAACTCCTCAAGCTCAAGGACTCCTCATCTTGAACAAAATGTAGTTGAATGTGAAATGGTATTTACAATGGTTTTTAGTGATCAAAATCACTGTTCTTATAGGGATTTCTTCTAAAAATTTGACATAAACTTCTTGGAGATCCCTTCATGCTCCCTCTTCTTGTGTGTCCACTTCTTTGACATGTTCCCACACCTTGTGCTTGACCTTGAGTGCCAATAGCCTATAACCCTAATGGGTCACTTATCTTTGTACATTCTCTTGGTAATACATTCAGTATTGTGTGTTGTGTTCCAAGCTTCTTCTTCCTCCTTGTGTTGTTCACATGCTTCTGCAAACCTCAAACTCCAAACCCTCTGGTCATAGTCTCAGAATTGCACAAAAATCATATTGTTTTGGCCTTCCAATGCACTATCACAATGCCTATATAGGCCATTTCATCTTTTTGTGACAAGCATATATGTAAGTTTCAGTTTGCTAGTATAAGCACCTCAAAGTCTGCTACATGTATAACAAAACTTGACAATGTATTTTTCTTCAACTTTTTGAGATACAATCATTTTTTTGCATCATGGTATTTTAGTTAATGGCCATGGCTGAAAGTAGTGATGTATTCCATATGTTGGATATTGAGGATAAGTTGGATGGTACCAATTACCCATTATGGGCATATATGATGCATGATGTATTGGTTGCAAAAGGATTGTGGAATATTGTGCACGGTGTTAAAAAACATCCTACTACAACTACAAATATAGTTACTAAAGGTGATGTGGATGGCGTTGAAGATGGTGATCTTTAGGTTCATGTTCGTGTTGTAGTTCATGTTGTACCTACTATAGATCAACTTTGTTGGGATGGAAAAGATGCTCAAGCACATGTAATGATAGCCTTCTTTGTCAAACGTGCCATTATTCGTCTTTTTTGCTCCTGCAAGACAACAAAGGATGCTTAGGATACACTTACCACTTTATACCACTTTAGCACAAAACAACATGAATGAAGGAGATTCCATGGACAATTTTTTGACAAAGATCAAAGATTTGAAGGAGCAACTGATTTCTACTATTGAAGTTTTTTCAGACAATTCATTTGTGTAGACTGTTATGAATAGTCTTCCAGATTCATATCAAAGTTTTCCTTCTACTCTTTGATTGATGATGAAAGACAATCCAAATGCCTTAAACTTTGAGGAGCTGGTCTCTATTCTATTGCAAGAAGATCAGTCTAGCAGAACAGGTCCATTATGCATGTTGTAGATCAAGCTTTCTTGGCTAGTTAGAAGGGCAAAGGTAAATGGAGCTCATCTACTAGCAAGTAGAAATTTGCTACTTTTGCACAATAAAAGAAGGATGACAAAGATGAGAACAAAACAAAAAAGTGAAAATTGTTTTGCAAATATTGTAAAGGAAGTGATCATGTCATAAAGAGTTGTCAAAACTGGCTATTAAAGAGGCAAAGAAAAAGAGGCTAGAATGGTTGTTGTAGAGGCATCTACATCCAAATCAGAGTCTGCAAAAGAATGGGAATTTACTACTCTTTGCAGTTATGACCCATCTTCTCATGAACAATGTATGTCTGCAGTAGGCTCAAGTGTTTGGTACTTTAATAATGGCATAATCAAACATTTCCTTCACTTCACTTGAGCCTGCCTATAAGGAATATTGTCACATGCACCAATAAGACCTCTTATCTTGTCATGGTATTTGGTAAGATCATTCTGACTACTACTGATGGTAGTTCTTTTACATTGTCAGATGCTTTATTTATGCCAAGGATCAACAAAAATCAAATATCATTTTCAGCATTAGCTAAGATTAGCTTGGTTGCAAAATTTGTTGACAATAGATGTACAGTTCATGATCTATCAAATAGTGATGTCATAATTGCTTCTCGAATTTAATGTCATGGGCTATATAAGCTCATAGATTATGCAAAATCTATGAATGATTGAACATGTGCAGTTGAAGATTATGAGGCTATGTGAGATGCAAAGCTTTGCCATGCATGCTTTGGTCATCTGAATTTTGCTAGTTTGCTATGCCTGTAGAAATCTGAAGTGGTGTTCTCTCTGTGCAAACTTCAAGCACCTGGTAAACATGTCTATGAAGGCTTTATTTTGGGAAAAATGCAGCATTCCTCCTTCCCAAAAGATGGTTCAGTTTGAGCTACTCAAAAGCTTGTTCATAGTAATGTTTGTGGTCCTATGCAAACAACTTTATTTGGGAACTACCTTTACTTTGTGACTTTCATTGATGATTTTTCTAGGCGTGCATGGGTGTATCCATTGAAAGAAAATTCCAAAGTGTTTATGTGCTTCAAACAGTTTTTGGTTATGGCTGAAAATTTATCAACATGTAAAATGGGCACCCTCCATTCTAATCGAGGGGGGGATTGTATGCCTTTTGACTTTAATGCATTTTTGTTTGAACATGGGATAACACATCAGTGTATAGTGTCATATACACCTCAACAAAATGGAGTTTCTAAATGGAAAAACAGGTCACTCATGGAGATGGCAAGGTGTATGGTCTGTTGGAGGAGATGGAGGATAACTTTCAGAGATGAATAGGTGTTGCTTAAACCTGCTTCACACTAGCCAAGAACAACTACTAGAGAGTGTATTGGGCCTCTTCAGCATGCTAATGATCATAAATAATCACATATGTTGCTTGTAACATGATCCACTAATCAATGGATCAAAAGAGATAGGTAGGAATTGATCCAAGTCGAAGAAAAACTTGCTATTCTTGTTTCTACACCTGTTCAATGTTTTGAATAGTTCTCTGAGCATGGCAGCAATTAGCTTGATTCCTTTTGGGAAACTCTAATTAGCTTAGATATCTACCAATCATGAGTGATTTAATAAAAAATGATGGACTACACATTTATAATGGTGTTTAGCAAATCAAAGAACCTTCTCGATAAATACGAGGTGCATCAGTCAACAGACCAGATAGTAAAGATGTGTTAATATCTCAGGATCCAGAGAGGCAATGATAATGAGACTTTGCAATCATATACTATACAGTATGTTGAATCTACCATGCTTTAAATCATGAAAAATGATCAATCATACACTAAGAACAAGCTCTTAGAAGATCACTATTCTGATGTAGTCATAGTAAACAAGTGAAATGAGAATGTAATCATAATATGTATATTAAATCATATACAAATACAATGTCATTGCAAATCATATATTGCTCAATGTGTGAGAGGTGAATGAGCATTGAGATGAGCTCTAAGTTCACAATATATCCCCTTCACAATGATCTCATAGAGTCGAGATAACACGTGGGTCATTTGATCCTCTTTTTATATATGTATTTGGAGCCCATGTTTGAATTCAAATCCAAAAGGTTCACCTAAAAGTGAATCCTAAAGTATAGGATATATTCTCTCATTACTCAACAACCAAAAACTTTGAGATTTGATGCTTCCTAACTTCCTCGTGGTTGTAGGATACTTTTATCAAGATAAATTTAAATGGTTTTTACAAGAGGTTGATCATATATGGTTCTATAAGAGATGTGCCAATTAACCAAGTATGTGGGCTTGGTTGTAATTGCACCAATAGCTCCCCCTCAACCCTAATATGCGTGTTCTTCATTCCTCCTTGATTTCCTGCAAACCAATCATCAATTTGAATATGTTAATCTTGGTTCCATCTAAAGACTTTGTGAGTATATCTACACATTGTAAATGAGTTGATACATAGGATAGTTGAATATCCTTGCTAAGCAATTTTTCCCTTACATAATGATAGTGCACTTCAATGTGCTTAGTCCTTGCATGATATACAAGATTAGCGGCCAAATGAAGTGAACTAGTGTTTTCTCCAAAGATTATTGGAGTGTAAGAATGTAACCCCAAATTTGCATATAGTTCCTTAAGGCACATAGCTTCTTGAGTTGCATTTGCCAAACTTTTGTATTTTGCTTCTATAGATGATAAGTCCACAATTGGTTGCTTCTTAGATGACCATGATATAAGCTTCAAACTTGCAAAAGATAGATACCCTGAAGTGCTCCTTCTATCATCTTTGGATCCAACCCAATCTGCATCAGAATACATCTTTATATCTAAGTCAAAAGTGAAGGCATAAAACAACCCTTCATTTATGGTACCCTTTAGATACTTAAGTACCCTTTTGGCAGCTTTCATGTGAGGTTTCCTTGGTGCATGCATAAAATGACTCAATGTACTTACTACATAAGCAATGTCTACTCTTGCTAGGGTAGCATAGTTCAGGCTCCCTACAAGGTTTGGGTAACCTGTAACATCCTCAAGAAGTTCTCCTTCATGAGAACTAAGCTTATGGTTGAATTCCATTGGTGTACCTGCAATTTTGGTATTCTCCATCTTGAACTTTACCAACATATCATGTATATACTTTCTTTGAGTAATAAATGTGCTAGAATCTGTGTACACAAGCTCTAAGCCAAGAAAGTATGTTAACAACCCAAGATCACTTATTTTAAATTCTTCCATTAGTTGAGCCTTAACATGCTTGATGGCATTAGCATCATTCCCTGTAATGATAATGTCATCCACATAGACACATAAGTAGATGAGCTCTAAGTTGGTCTTCTTTATAGATAAAGAAGAATCTGCTTTGCTAGTCACAAAACCTTGGTCCTGCAAATAAGTAACAAGCCTATGGTTCCAAGCTCTAGGAGCTTACTTTAGGCCATAGAGTTCCTTCCTTAGCTTGCATACAAAACTTGATTTAATTTTATCTTCAAATATTGGTGGTTGTGCCATATACACTTCTTCTAATATCCATCCATTTAAGAATGCATTCTTGACATCTAACTGATATAGATTTTAGTTCTTAGAGGTAGCAATACTTACCAAAGCCCTTATTGTTGGCATTGTTATAGTTGGCACATACAAAACTTTACTCATGGGGTTCATGCTTGTTGGAACATCAAGCTTACACTATGCTTGAGGTGGATTTGATCTACATCAAAGGCTATCGCATCGAAAGAATATCCGTTGGAGAGTTTTTTTTTGTATGCTCATTTATTGTCTTTTTTTTCAAAACTTTTTGATGGTTCATTTACCATTGTAAAAGCCTTGAGCTTTACACATGTAAAGGTAGAAAGATAGAGCCCAAATCCCACGAATTTATGGTGGTTTAAGTTGCATTCAATCAAGCAATCAATCACCTAAAAGTAGATCAAAGTAGGTCTTCACTTTTCCTAGATTGTAGGAAAGTGAATTGATTCCATCCAACAACCATTCCCACCTTCATTTGAATTCAAATTCAACTTGTAAAAGTCGTGGAACACTCTTAGAGGCTATATAAGGACTTGAAATCACTTGTACATTACATGGAAGCAATATACATACACTTGTGACCATCATTGTCTTGCTCCTTCAATTTTCTGCATCATCTTCTTCGCCATCAGTAATCTTGTAGAGGCTGCTGCTCTCTCTCTAGAGCTTCAAATTGAGTGCAAGATGACTCATTGGAAAGGTAGACGTGTCTAATTTAGGGCTATAATTTTTCAAAGCATTTGGTTCAGTAGATTGGGAGAAATCTCAGCTTTTCTGTCTCGGGGTCAATCTCTACGTATTCCTGAAAAATAGGAGGTACCACCGGTGAATGTCGCATTAATTCCTATAGCATATTTTGCTTATTCCTTATAATTTTGTGCATTCCATACACTCAATCCTATGTGTATCACTCCCATAAAAGGAATTTTTCTAATTGTAATCACGCTGGTCGCTATGGGCATTTGAAGTTCATTGTCTCTTCCATAGATAGTAAGTTTTTTGAGCTAGTCGACTTGTGAACCTATCTGTTTTGTATCAACTCATTCTCCTTGATGCTCCAAAGTACATAGTGCATTTCTTTGCACTTATCACATGCTTATAAGGTCTATTTGAGTCTCCATAAGTTCAAGGGCTGGTCTTGTGCCGGTTGGTTTGACCAAACTTCGTCGCTTCGAAACGCACTTTTCTACCTTCTACAAGCTTCTCCAAGTTCTTTCAGTGGTATCAGAGCTAGATCAAGATGGGTGACGGCTTTCCCTCAATGATCGAGAAGCTTAATCGACAAAACTATGCAGCTTGGCAAATCAGGATGGAGGCCTATTTGCAAGGTAGAAATATTTATGGAATTGTAGCAGGTGATGAAGTTATGCCTATTCCAAGATCCAAAGGAGAACCTACACAAGAGGAGACAGATAAACTCACACTTTGGTGCGCAAGGGATGCTCAAGCAAGGTCGTACATACTAAACTCTATCTTTGACTTTCTATTACCACATATTAGAGGATGCAAGACATCTCAAGAGACTTGGGATGCCCTCGAGACTTTCTTTTCTGCTAGTACCAAAGCAAGAAAGAATCATCTTTGGAACGAGTTCAACCAAATGAAGAAGACGCCTAAGCAAACCATCACAGAGTTTGTTACCAAGGTCAAAGAGGTTGCGGATCAGTTCCCATCCATTCGAGAGTTGATTGAAGAAGAGGTCATCATGAGGCAAATTCGCAACGGCATTCGAAGTGATAAGCAATGGCAATCCTTCACGACGGCTTACGATCTCATCATGGATGTGCAGACTCTAGACTTCAACATCTTTCTTGGACAACTCTTCAATCAAGAAGCCAACAATAGCATAAAGGAAGGTAACTCTTATCATGGTAATTCAACTAGTGCTCTATATGGAGATAAGAAGGATAAGAAGCAGAAAGGCAAGAAGAAGGAAGAAGGTGAAGAAGAGACTTCTCAAGCCAACTTCGCAAGCAAGAGCAAGTGGGAAGGGAAGAAGAAAGGACCAAAACAAGACAAAGCCAAAGGTTAGAATGTTCAACCTTGTGCCATATGCGATAAGACAAACCTCACCACTGAGAATTACTGGTTCAATGGGAAGACCCAGAAAGGAAGTGGAAGAGTGGGATATGGCAACAATAGTGACAGAGGTGGACACAACTTCAACAATAACAATAGAAGCTATAATAAAAGGGACTACAACAATTTTTCAGAAGATCAACCACATGAAGACTCTTTGCTTCTTATGAATCTAAGCCACAAAGAAGGTAAAGAAGATGATCATTTGTTCTACATAGATTCAGGATGTTCGAATCATGTTGCAGGCAACATTGCTCTTCTATCTGATTTGGAAAGTCCAAAGCATAGACATGAAGTGCAAATAGGGGAGGACACAAAGCACAATGTGGAGAAGATTGGTAATGTCAAAGCTTCCAATGGCAGGACAAACATTTTGAGTAAGGTTCTCTATGTACCCACTATCACTAAAAACCTAATAGGTGTAGGCCAAATAGTTGAAAAAGGCTTGCAAGTTAGGTTCACCCAACATGGAGCTTTTGTGGAAGATCCATTTCAAGGCTTCAAGAAGATAGCCCAAGGTGAGAAGCATGGTAGGCTCTTTAATTTTGAAGTAGGAGAAACCAGGAACATAGCTCTATTCAACTTTGGGTCTCAAACCCTAAGTGAGCTTGAAGTGTGGCATAAGAGACTTGCTCATGTGAATGAAAGAACCTTGAAGGATATATGCAGGGATCAAAGTGTTCTAGGACTGCCAAACATATCAAAGCAACACATGATCAACAGGTGTGATGCATATCAAATTGGGAAGGCACAAAGACAATCATTCAACCACAAAGGCTACATCCACAACAACTTATTGGACTTAGTACACACAGATGTATGGGGACCAAGTCAAGAACCTTCATTGGCAAGATCAAGGTATTATGTCTCATTTATTGACGACCATAGTAGATGGACTGTTCTATACTTTATCAAGAGTAAGAATGAAGTGTTTGATTGCTTCAAGAAGTATCTTGCACATGTGGAGAATCATACAGGTAGATCACTAAAGAAGCTCATATCTGATGGAGGGGGAGAATACTTCTCCAAAGAGTTTGATGAGTTCTTGTAGGACAAAGGTATCAAAAGGGAAGTGACTACTAGGTACTCTCCTCAACTAAATGGATTTGTAGAGAGGAGAAACAAGACATTGGTTGGATCAGCGCGAACAATGTTTGAAGAGAAGAAGTTGCCACATTATCTATGGGCAGAAGCTATTTCAACTACAGTGTACCTCGTCAATAGACTACCATCCAAATCACTTCAAGGTATGACTCCTTATGAAGCATGGCATGGAAGAAAACCTAGTCTTGGACATTGCAAGATTTTTGGTTGTTTAGCTTATGTTCATGTACCATCACAAATAAGAGGTAAGCTAGATGAAAGGGCAACAAAGGAAATGTTTATTGGATATGATTCAACTCAGATGGGTTACAGGTTCTTCAATCCTTCAACCAAGCAATTCTCTACAAGTAGAGATGTTGTGTTTGAAGAACACAGGTCTTGGTATGATGAAGACAAACAAAAGGTAACACTACCATATGATCTTGATTCTGATTCTCATCAATTAGGAAGCAAGCATGATACACAGGTCCAGGATCCAAGAAGTGATACAGACGATGACCAAGATGAAAGAGAAAGGGATTACAAGCTATGGAAGTCAAGAGGCAAAGCAAAGATGCAAGAGGTTGGAGAATGCTCCAAACAAGCACCTAGAAGATCAGTAAGAGAGAAGAAACAACCAGAAAGGTATGGATATGATTCCACATTTGTTATGAAGCATTCAATCTACTTGGCAAAAGACCTTATTTCAGAGGAACCCTCAACCTATGAAGAGGCAAAGGAAACCCTAATTGGGAAAAGGCCATGAACGAAGAGATAGATGCATTGAAGGAGATGGACACTTGGGATTTGGTTCCAACGTCACCGAATCAAAAGGTAATTGGTTGCAGATAGGTATAGCAAGTTAAAAGAAATTCAGATGGATCAGTTTGCAGGTACAAGGCAAGATTAGTTGCCAAAGGATGCTCACAAACTTATGGTATAGACTATGAGGAAACATTCTCACCAGTTGCAAAGATGACTACAATCAGGACATTGATAAGTGTAGCTGCTGCAAGGAATTGGAGACTCCTCCAACTTGATGTGAAAAATGCATTCTTAAATGGTTGGATAAGTGAAGAGGTATACATGTCACAACCACCAGGTTTTGAAAACCCTAATCATCCATCTTATGTTTGCATACTTAAGAAAGCATTGTATGGATTGAAACAAGCTCCTAGAGCTTGGAATTACAGGTTGGTTACATATCTTCAAGATCAAGGGTTCAAAGCTAGCAGCTCAGATCCTTCTATCCTATCATGGGGGTTGGTATGATCATTCTAACCACTACTGATGGTAGTTCTTTTACATTTTTGGATGCTTTATTTGTATCAAGGATCAAGAAGAATCTATTATTAGTTTCAGCTTTAGCCAAGATTGGCTTGGTTGTGAAATTTATTGATGACACATGTACAGTTCATGATCTATCAAATGGCGACATGATTATTGCTTCTTGCATTTTATGTCATGGGCTGTATAAGCCCATAGACTATGAAAAGTGTGTGAATGATTCGACATGTGTAGGACATGATTCTCAAGCTATGTCAGATGCAAAGCTTTGGCATGCATGTTTTGGTCATCTGAATTCTACTAGTTTGGTATGCCTAAAGAAATCTGAAATGGTGTCCTCTTTGCCGAAACCTGAGGCATCTAGCAAACATGTATGTGAAGGCTTAATTTTGGGCAAAATGCAGCATTTCTTCTTTCCAAAATATTGTTCAATTTGAGCTACTAAAAAATTGCACCTTGCTCATAGTGATGTATGTGGTCCTATGCAAACACCCTCTTCTGGAAACTATCTTTACTTCGTGACTTTCATTGATGATTTTTCCAGGCATGCATGGGTATATCCATTGAAAGAAAAGTCCAAAGTGTTTATGTGCTTCAAACAATTTTTGGTTTTTGCTGAAAATGTGTCAGCATGTAAAATGGGCACCCTCCCTTTTGATCGAGGGGGGGAATATATGTCTTCTAGCTTTAATGCATTTCTGGCTGAACGTAGGATAAAACATCATTGTACAGTGCCATATACACCTCAACAGTTTGGAGTTGCTCAACGAAAGAACAAGTCACTCATGGGATGGCGATGTGTATGGTCAAGACTCCAGCTTTACCATATAGTTTCTAGCTTGAGGTTGTTATGTGTGCAACATATGCACTTAACAGGTGTCCCACTAAAGTGTTGTAGTCTATCACTCCATATGAGGCTTGGCATGATCGCAAGCCATCTGTTGCTCATCTGCATGTTTTTGGTTGTGTGGCATATGCATTAGTGCCTAAACAACAATGCAGGAAATTGGATGGTAAAGCAGTGAAATGTATTTTTGTTGGGTACAGTTCTAAAAGAAAAGGCTATCCTCTATATCCTCCATAGACAAAATGCATTTTGGTTAGCCATGATGTTTTTGTGGAAGATGCTATTCAGCCACTACTTTCATGTACTAAGGAGACATCAGTTAGATCCAAAGACATGTGTGATACTTTGCTGCCTCTTTTTACATGTGGACAGTCTAGTGCTGGTCCTAATGAGGCAATTTCTCTAGACCATTCTATTTCTGATGCAAATTTACATGATGCACTTGTTGATGAGAGAGCTGATATTGCGGAGGCAAAAACTATGCCAAAATGGCTTGTGCAGACTTAGTATGACAACAAACTAGATGCACCTTTGTCATATCATACTCGTTTAGGATCTCATAGTGCCTCTTTTGCATCAGATTGCTATGCTATGGCTGCCTCTCATCTTTGTGATGAGAATGAGCCTGTTTTTTTTTTTTGAAGCGCAAAATTATGAAAATTGGATAGATGCTATGCAATCAAAATGTGATGCTATCATGAAAAATGGTACATGATCTTTATGTGAATTTCCGGACCAAGTGGTTATACAAGTTGAATTATAAGCATGATGGAACAGTTGATAGGTATAAGGCTAGGCTCATTGCAAAGGGTTATGCATAGGAAAGAGGCATTGATTTTGATGAGACATTTGCACCTACTTGCCGAATGACTATTGTTCATAGCATATGTGCACTTGCTGCTCATCATTGTTGGAATGTACATCAATTGGACATTAAAACTCCATTTTTGAATGGTGATTTGCATGAAGAAGTGTATATTTTTCAGCCTCGTGGCTTTGTGCAGAAAGGGCATGAAAACCAGCTGTGCAGGTTAAAGAAGGCATTATATGGTAGCACGACGTGCTTGGTATGAAAAGATACATGCCTATCTGATTGCACATGGTTTTGAGAAGAGTCTAACTGAAAGCACCTTATATGTTAAGCGTGCTAATTATGTGCTTGTGATCATTATTGTGTATGTTAATGACGTGTTTCTCACTGGTCCTCATGAGAAGCATGTTGCTGATTTTAAGTCTGATTTTCATGCCTCATTTGAGCTGTCAGATTTGGGGAATTTGTATCATTATTTGGGCATTCAATTTATGCAAATTGATGGCGGAATAACTTTGTGTCAAACGAAATATATTGAAACATTATTGCAGTTTTTTGGCCTTGAAGACGGCAAACCTATTGCCACTCCTATGGAGACTGGTTTATGATTGAGCCTTCATGATGTTGGAGATGCATTTGATGTTGTTATCTATCAGCACACTGTTGGATGCTTGATTTACTTATGCATTAATTGGCCAGATATTTAGTTTTCTATCTCACAAATGAGCGTGCATTGAGCTAGAGTCGAGCATTGGCACACAATTAAGTGCATCTTTCACTACTTGAGTGGTACTCAACTACTTGGACTGTTTTATCCCTGGGGGCATCACTACTGCCATATCTACATGGTTTTTCTGACTCTAAATGGGTTGGTTGCTATGACACTCATGTGTCCACTAGTGGCTTTTGCTTCATGCTTGGTAGCTCATGTATATCTTGGTTGAGAAAGAAGTAGCCTAGTGTGGCCACTTCTAGTTGTGAGGCTGAGTATAGGACAACTTTCACAGCGATTATTGAGTGTGTGTGGCATAGATGTCTTATGGCTGATTTGGGTGTTGGTCAATCTTCTGGCACCACCATCTTCACTAACAATCAGAGCACATTGGCAGTAGTGAGGAACCCTGTGTTCCATGCTTGCACTAAGCACATTGAGGTGCATTATCATTATGTTAGGGAGAGGTTGTCCATTGGATAGATATACTTGGCATATGCGCCCACATAGGAGAACATTGTAGACCTTTTCACAAAGGCTCTGCGTAGGGAGAAGTTGAAGCTTTTCGCAAAGCTTTGGGCTTACTTACTTTTGTGGATTGATTCCACATAGCTTGGCACTTCCTTATACATGAGTGCTAGCTCCTTGTTCACCGCATTACTCACAGGGAGGATTTGTTGATATATTTAGGTAGGGATGTGTGTGAACACACTAGGACCGCAGGGGCACTTTTTCCCCTCTTTAGGAGATTTCTTTCCACTAGCTTGTATATATGCCTATTGCCCTAACGAGTACATATATTTTTAGATTCTAGTGATAATACATTCACTATTGTGTGTTGTACTCCAAGATTCTTCTTCTTCCTTCTGATGTTCACATGCTTCCCCACAGACCTCAAACTCCAACAGCTTCAACAAGAGTAGGTGGGGCACAGAAAGGAGAAGCAATGATATCGATCATCCGAACATTGTAGATAGGACCACTAACCTTCATGGAAGGTAAACTCGATGGTATGAACTACATCCTGTGGAAGTTTAAAATCACTTCTATCCTTGATTCATATGATCTTTTGAAGGTTGTTCTTGGGACTGATCATGAGCCCTAAGAAACACCTGATCCAAATAATCCTGGTCAAATGATTCCTCCTGATGCTGATATTCTATGTGCTTGGCAACATAGAAAGGCAGATGCACTCTATGTTCTAGTGTTTACACTTAGGGGGTCAATCCACGAGCTCCCAAATTCCATTTTTTTCATGATATTTTTGTATTCAATTTGCATGGCAACCCTCAATTTTGGATCATGGAGTGCCTCTTCCACATTGGTTGGTTCCTTTGCTTGTTCTTGAATGAGATCAGCCATCAAGGTTGTGTTTACAATATGGGTGCTTGCCCATCTCTCTTCCTCTATTCTTTTTTATCAGTTTGGTCCATCTGCAACCTATTGTAGTGATTGTGGGATGGGGTTTGAAAAATTATAGAGCTACCTCACCCAACTAGGCAATGGTTTTTCCACTTGGGTGATGACAGGTTGGGGACTTTGAGACTCATCATATGAAGATGATGCTTCCTTTGCTTGTGTAAAAAGGATAGCTCTTGGGCCTGGTTCATAGTGGATTGACCCTTCGCTTGATGATAAAGTGGAAGCTCTCTTTTCCTTCTCCATTGCATGTGGTTGCTCCTTCTTAAACACCACATCGCGACTCACCATGATATTCTCAGCCTCAAGGTCATAAAGCTTATAAGCCTTCTTATCTTTGTGTTAAACGCGCTTTTGCCATCAGAACGCGTTTAAATTCTATTCGGGTTCTTGGGAGTGGAAGGGGTCTATTAAATAGAGGCCCTATACTTGATTTTCCCAAATCAACTCACTCACATGACCGTAATCTAACATTAAAAATCTCTGTCAATACAACTTACTTATCAAGACTCTAGTTACGCTCTCACAATCTTACTGTCTGTTAATCAGACTTTTCCACAATCTTACCGAATACACTCCAGTTAATGCGCTCTCAACATACAGTGCAGAAACTATTCAGTATCGTAATACAAAATTACTTTGTCTAACTTAAAGAGCTGAATCCAAACACAACTACTGTAAACAATAGAGACAATAACAGTAACTCAACCTATACCGTACAGGTGCAGATAATCAAACAGAACAGAAAGACACAGAATAACTCAGAGTTCTCAAACACACCACGGAAACTACACAGACATCATCAACCAGAAAAACAGTCTGGTGACTCCTCTGGTCGTCATTGAAGCGTCTTTTTTCATTGATTTATAAAAAGGTTACAATGTCTTCGCAACGACCTTTCGGTTCGTGCGGAATATGAAAAAGAGACAGACTTTACAATTGCCAATCTGGCGGCTTACACTGGCACGCACGGTGGACTTGAACTCGCAGGTATACAAAAATTATGGTTCATCTACTATACCTTCTAAATACATAGTTGTGGCTAACTTAAATGTCCGGGCAATTTTCTTTTTCAATGACTCTAACATCTGCTTCAAAATTTCTGGTTCTACGAGTTGAGCATCTGTTCGTACTGAACTTAAAGAAATAACTTGGCTTATTAAACTCTCTGCCTGTGTCTGCAAAAAAGCTTCGTGTAAATAAAATTCATTTGATAAAACTGCATCACGACTGACTTTCATGTCTACAATCTGTTTATCTATTCTCGATAGTCTTTCTGCTTGAGCTCCAAGTTGATTTTCTCGTCTTTCCAATTCTTGATTTTGAAACTTGATGGTCTTGTAATATGCATCACGCTCTCTTCTTATCCCTGGTATCTCCTTCTGTAGTTGAGCGACTAACATCATCTGGCTTTTGAGAGCAGCATTAGATTCAATCAAGTTGGCATTTGCGAATTCTAGCTCTGTATTAGTTTGTTTTAGTAAAATGGACATTTCATGTCCCTTCTGTACTGCTGCATCCAATTGTGTTCTGGTTTCTTTTAACAAATCACCCAGTGCAATGCGGGCATCTTCTTTATCTTGGGCTAATTGTTTCAAATGCATAATTTCAGCATCAGCAGCACACAATAATTCATCCTTTGCTCTGACTTCAGCCAAGGCAGCATCTCTTTGATTTATGACTGTCTCTTGTTCGGCAAGTCGGGCCTGTAACTCCTTAATCTATTCGTTTAAAGCTTGATTTTTTGCTTTGACTGCATCTAGTTCTTCCTGAAGTGGGCTAATGTCTGCTTCCAGAACATCAACCTTGTGTTGAAATTCTTCTCTGATGTAATCAGTCACTTCCTTCATTTGTGCTGGTAATTGCTGTGATAGCTGGATTAACATTTGACCCATGGATGCGAGATCAGAAAACATGGGAATTGATGGAAACAGAAGAGAAGGACATGGTTGAGATGAAGAGGCTGTCAGAAGTTGATGTGAAGAGGGGGGAGAGTAATTGGGTGAAGAGGATGAAGCGGTAGGTTCCTCAGGGATAATGGGTGGAACAGGGATAATAGGTTTAATTGGAGGTTCAGGTGGAGGAGTGAGAAGAACAGTGGTTGTTTCTAATACCTTTTCGGTGGTTTGTTGCGTAGTGTCATCAGGGTTGGCAACTGCAGACTCCACTGCCTTAATCACTTCTTCAAAAATTTCCTTAATAATAGGTTGCCCATCTTCTTGCTTTTCGTGTTCCAATTTTTGCTGAGATTCTTCTTTAGAGGATCTAGTTGCAGAATCGACGATATCATCATGCTCTTGTTGCTGGTTTGGAGATGATGGAGCTGATGAATCCTGGTGCATTGATGTTGCGGTGTCGTGGAAAGTCTCTTCTTCATTGTTGTCGGCTTCTTTTCCTGCGGTCGAACCCTGTACTTCACTGTCAGATGAGCTTATTCTGATGCGTTTTTGGCGGAGTAGCTAATAGATTTCTTTGTCATCGTCTTCATCATCTTCCAGGATTTGTGCTGATTCTTCATGATAGAGAGCTGGACCTCTGGAAGGCGGTTGTGCTGCTTGTATGGCCGGAAATAGGAAACTTAATATGTGGGGGAGACGAGAACGCGGCATATCACCCTTGTTGACTTGTTTAATTACCGAAACACATTCTCTGTGAATGCTGCGGAAATAGTAAGAGGCAAAGTTAACAGGCTCTCTAGCAGCCATATCTATTGCTGAGTAGAATGGGCGAGATATGCCATATGTACGTTTTTGCAGGTTTAAGATAGCTACTAAGAACTGTAAGGTTGTTCTTTCAAGTTCAGGGCGACAAAGGATAGCATATTCATTAGAAGAATATCGGGGAAACAATTGAATCATGGTAGCTATCAGCAAATTAGGGCCATTCTCTCGACCTCTCAGAGAGAGTCGGAATGCTTCAGCAAAGGTCTGTAGAGTGATTACGGTACGAGATGGTAAAGAGGTGATTGGCCAACTCTGCTCCGTAGCAAGTGTGGCAGCGATGGCAGCAATGATTTGGGCGTAGAACGGGTGACAACCCACTGAATGCCAAGGCAATTCAGCAAAATTGGCCAACCCAAAGACACGCAGGAACTCACCTACATCAGCAGGGAGTCCGTCACGGAAGGTAGCAAAGTTTGCCAATGCTTCCATGATGCGCACACGAATAGCAAGCAAACACAAGGATTACAGGGAACACTAAGTACACAAGCATGCAGACACAATAGCGATTAACAGCGAATCGAAAAAGGTTAAGTAGATACTTGGCAGCGGGAGGCAATTGAAATTGTTAATCATCGCGCGATATTGAGATGATAACCTCATAACTATGGTGTGCATGCATGAGCGGAATCGATAAGAAAAGGCGGCAATTATTCATGGTTATGTATCCAAACGAGGAGCTTATGATTATGTAGCAAAACGAGGCTTTTAAGGATTTTATTCAATCAACATGCAAAACTAAAAGGAAAAGAAAAGAAAAGAGAAAAAAGAAAAATATGCGGGCAACCGCATAATATTCAGGATGGATCAGGTGCTTGTTGATACGGCTGCAACTTTGAACCATTTATCACCTTTGGAAGAGGAACTCCGGTCAAAGTAGTCAACCGAAAAGTAGCTGGGCCCACTTATTCAGTAATCCAGTAGGGACCAAACCATCGTAATTTGAAATTTCCAGCAGAACGATTTGATTTTGCATTATAAAATAGTACAAGTTGTCCTACCGTAAAAATTGTAGTTTTTAGATACCGATCATGTGTACGAGCTTGCTGCAACTGCACTTCTTGAAGAGTCAGAAAACTTTCCCAGCGATGCTCATCTAGTTCTCTGAGTGTGTCCAACCAAAATGGCAAAGAATCTTCAGGTAACAATTTCTGACAGATGGCCACACGTAAGCTTGGTACTACAAGCTCCATTGGTGCAATTGCCTCCATTCCATATGCAAGTTTGAAAGGAGTCAGTCCGGTGGCAACTTTGTAAGTCGTCCGGTATGCCCATAATATTGCAGGTAGTAATTGATCCCATCTTTCTGGTGATTCGATAATCAATTTACGAAGCATACTCAGCAAGGTCTTGTTTGTACTTTCAGCCAAGCCATTAGCACGAGGATAGTACGGTGAACTGAATTTGTGCAGAATCTGAAAAGAGTGTGTGAGAACTTTCATTAAATTGTTAACAAAATGTGTGCCTTGATCTGTCACAAGTTCCAAAGGTAATCCAAATCGTAGGAATACGTCTTTCATTAAACATTTTGCTACCGAAATAGTTGTAGCTGACCATAAAGCCCAAGCTTCTGCCCACCTGGTAGCATAATCTTTACATGTCAGAATGTATCGATTATTACTGAGTATTGTTGGAGGTGTGATTGGTCCAATAAAATCAAGACCCCATTTCTAAAAAGGTTCTAAAGGTAAGACAGGCTGTAGAGGAAAGAAATGGCGTTGTAAAGGTTGTTCAGATCGCTGAAAATTGTCACATTGCTGCACAAATTGAGATACATCTCTATACATAGTAGGCCACCAAAGTCCACTTTGCAGAATTTTCTGGTGTGTTAAATCTGCTGCAAAATGTCCACCGAAAGGTATTGAATGTGCCAGAGCAATAATTGAGTTTACTTCATGTGGAGGAATACAACGAAGTAAAACCCTAGAGTGATCTATAAAATACAATTCTCCAACGATCAATCGGAATCTACGACTGTAAACTGCAATTTTCCTATGCATTGCAGGAGAAGTCTGAGCAGGAAGACATCCATCAGTAGAAAGGCTAATAACTGATCATAGTAAGTAGATGTCACAGGAGGTTCTACAGATTCATCCTTAGTTGGGTCAGTAACATAAATTGCAGGTGTGGTGTCATCAACACTGTCCGGAGCTTCACCGGAATCCAATCGAGAAAGGAAATCTGCTAATGCATGTGCAGTTCCAAGTCGATGAATCACTTCGTAATCAAACTCTTGTAATAGTAGAACCCAACGCGCTAAACGACCACCTAAATGCTACTGCCAAACCAGATATACTAGTGCAGCATGATCTACATGAAAGACAAATTTTCAGCCTAACAAATAATGCCGAAATTTCTTTACAGAATATACCAAACCAAGACATTCTCTTTCAGTTACAGAATAATTCTTTTCAGTAGGAGCAAGCCGTCGAATTGCATAATAAACAGGCCGAAACCACTTATCAGTTTGTTGCATTAAGACGCTTCCAATGGCTATATCTGATGCATCTATAAAAACATGAAATGGGCGTTCCCAATCAGGAGGTTGTAGAATTGGAACCTGCGTTAATAAAGCTTTTAGACAATCAAATGCAATTTGACATTCCGGTGTCCAATCAAACTGTCGAGGAGTACTAGTGATGAGCCGATTTAGGGGTATTGCCAAATGAGCAAGCCACCATAAATGTCGACCATGCCACCTGACTTGACTCATGAATCGCATGACTTCTTTCGGCGTAGTAGGCATAGGTGCTTCTAACACAGCTGCAACTTTGTCTGGTTCGACTTGTATGCCTTGTGTAGACACAATATGGCCAAGCAGCTTACCACATGAAACCGCAAACACAGACTTGTTTGGGTTCAGGCAAAGTCTGTATTCACAACACTTCTCAAAGCAACACCGTAAATGATACAGGTGTGCTACCATCTTACCAAATAAAGAGAAATCATCTAGATATACTTGCATGAAACAAGTAAGATAGGGGGAGAAGATTTCATGCATACATCACCTGATCCAAACCACATGACTATACAAGCAAAAACACCCCAATTCGTAATAAACATTGTTTTTGGTATATCTTGCTCAACCATTTGAACCTGGTTATAACCACTATAACCATCAAGAAATGAATACATTTCATGCCCAGCCACTCTATCCAGCATTGTATCAAGAAATGGAAGTGGAAATGGATCAGGTACGGTGGCTACATTCAATTTTCGGTAATCGACACATATTCAGAGCTGCTTGTTTTTCTTTGGTACAATTACAATCGGGGAGATCCATTCATCATGCTCAATGGGTACAATGAATACTACCTTTAATAGGCGATCAAGTTCTGCTTTGACCTGTGCGGCATAGTTAGGATTCATACGATAGCTGGGTTGTTTAATCGGCATTGCTTCAGGTTTCAGTACGACCCTATGTTGATAGATTCAAGGATCTAGACCTTTCATATCACAATAATCCCATGCAAAAACATCAGAGAACTCACAAATAAGTTGTATCAAATCTGCTTGGGTTCAGACAATCCTTCCTTTATCTTGACAGGTTGTGGATTTACTTCATCTCCCAAATTAAAGGTGATTAACTGATCTTCGGGAACATAGAATTGATTAGGTTTTTCTAAATCATCAACTGACTGTAAAAGTTGATGCATATCAACCTCATCCTTAACAACAATATCTTCTGTCTCTACTTGTTCGGTCACAGGCACCATCGTACAAACTGTCGGATTCCAGTTATCTACAACAGATTGTAGATCAATAGTCCCTAAGGAGATTAAATCTATGTTATTCTTCAAAAATTCTTCTTCTTCGTCATCGGATAAACCATCTAACATGTGAACTGGTTCTGCCACATAAGGTCTAGCATGTAGTTCACAGGGCTGAATAGCATCTAATTTGACAACATATTTATGGTGGTTGTCCTTAAAAGTAAGTTCCTGGGCTGACCAATCTTGTATAACCTTAGCTTGTTTCAACCAAGGACGGCCGAAAAGAAGATTATAATCAAGACTAGATTCCGGTAGTTCTAAAACTACGAAAGTCATCTTAAAAGTTGTACCCTGCAAAGTGATTGGGACATTCCGTACAAGTCCTACTGGGTGGACTCTGGATTGGTCGGCCATTCTAACAAAAAACTGGACAGGCTCAATTTCGGTCCATGCTAACTTTTTACAAAGTGCTGCAGTAGCTATGTTTACACCAGATCCACCATCAATTAGTACTTGAGTAATCTTATGATTTTTGTACCATACCGTAATTAAAGGGACCAAATGATCCACCGTAGAGTCAGTTTCCGATTGTACTGTCGCTGTTGCTGGAATGCAGTAAGACGCAGAACTGAACTACTGCTGGAATTGTTGCCGAACTCCTGGTACTAATGCCAATAACTGTCCAAGAGGAAGATTAATGGACGCCTTAGATAAAATTTCCCATGCCTGATCTACTTGACCTGTACTTTTTACTGATTCTGAAGATGATGCATCTATTACCGGGGTAGAATGTTTTTCCTGCGGACCTTCATTTGGTAGTGGAACTTGTGTCACCGGAATTGGATGTGGGAACACTGTAGGTTCTGTGGTGATCCATTGACTAGCTTTGTCATACGTTCTCTGTTGTTCACGTATGCCTGGTTCAAACACTTCAGCTGCTGGTTGCAGTGGCTTACCAGATCGGGTCTGGACTACTCCAGCTTGTGTTTCTAATGGTGAGATATAAACCATTTTCATCATTGGGTTCTGGCGCTCTTTCTTCCTTTGATCATATTCAGCTGCATCTTTAGAAAATCTACGTATATGGCCTAACTCACCGCAAAAATGACAACGAGGGGGTGGCAAAGAATTACCTTCCTGTGATGTTCCAGTCTGCCAGCGATTTGTATTGTAATTTGTATTCCTTTGTCCTTGATAATTTTTGTATCCTTGCTGCTGATTATTTCTCATCTGAGGTGGAATATAATGAGTGGCCGGCTGCCCTGGTTCTTGTATAATGGCATTGACAGTTGCTGGTCCTTGCACTTTGGCGTTATAAGCACAGTTTTCGGTGGAATGTCCGGTTGTATTGCAGATAGCGCAATATATCTGATTAAGTGCACATGTGGTACTGATATGCCCTGGATTCTTGCATTTAGTGCAGTACATTTGTCTAGCAGGATCCTCTACAACATTTTTACTGGCTTTCAACCACTCCAGGTCTTTGGTAAAACCTCCAACTTTATGCTTGAGCTGCAAAGCCATTGCAATAACCGCATCTAGCATCATAGCTCCCACACAATGAATGATCATAATCTGTCGGAGTTGTAGTGTTAAACCATTAATAAATCACTGCGTGATGACATCATCTGGTAAAGTAGCATGTGTCGGAGGTAGTTGTCTCAAATGAGTTCTGAATAGGGTGGCATATTCCTACACTATTTGATTCAGCTTCTGTCTATTGTTCTGCAGGGAATCGAAAATTTCGGCAGCGTTCTTCTTTAGCCGGAATCTCTGCAAAAACGCATCTCTTACTGCTTCATAGGTGCCGAAATGGTTGATATCATATTCTATAAGCCACCTCACTGCTTCATTAACTAAGGTTGACTGGAATACTATGGCCTTGTATGCCGGATCAGGTGGATGGTTAAATACTGCATAACTAATTTCAAAGGTACGTACATGAGCATCAGGATCATCACCTGGAAATCCATCAAATTTTGTGTAGGTAACTCCTGTTGGAACCAGACGAGGTGGAAGTAGTTGTTGCTGCTGTTGTTGTTGTTGTTGTTGTTGTTGTTGTTGTTGTTGTTGTTGTTGTTGTTGCCCACTCATTTGGTTCTCTTACTATTTGCTGAGTTCTGAGTATGTGCTTCCGGTTCTTCAGAGTCTGTATGATGAGACTGCTCTTCTTCCGGTTCAAAAATAGCACTTAACCTCTTACGAATTTCTAATTCGAATAACTTATCCTCTTCTGCGGTATCAAACGTAGGTAAACTTGCTCCGAACAACGGTGTTCGGAATGAAGATTCACTGGGGAGTATAAGACTGTCACCGGAAAATTGTAAATTTTCTGCAACTGGGACCGAATTTCCACCAAAATTAGTTGAACTTTCCCCAATCCAGGGTATTCTTTCTCCTTTACTGACTTCTCTGGGTAAGACAGCTCTATTCTCAGACTGGTTCGAATCCAGACCAGGCGTTCTTGCAGACTCAAAAGTTATTGTATCTTCTGTAGACTGCACCGAAATTTCACCGGAATCTACCAAAATCGTAGAATGTTCTACCGGAATACTATCGGAATTGCTACTAACGTGCTTTGCTTCTTTGACTATCAGGCCTAATCGGTTTGTGCTTCTTCCTCCTGGGGGTGTTTTTCGCAAATTTGGTACCACCCAAGGCTGTCTGTACTTGGGATACGACTCGTCGGATCGAGTAACCGGCATATATCACCTTTACAATACTTTCGTACTACTTCTACCTTACTGTCGATTCACAATCTATGGATTCCTTCTCACAATCAATTTACAAAAATTTGTTGCCACCCTCTGGTGCCACGTTCCCACAACTATATTGCATCACTCTGGTGCCACATTCCCACAACTATATTGCATCATTTTGGTGCCACATTCCCACAGACGGCGCCAGTGTTAAACGCGCTTTTGCCGTCAGAACGCGTTTAAATTCTATTCGGGTTCTTGGGAGTGGAAGGGGTCTGTTAAACAGAGGCCCTATACTTGATTATCCCAAATCAACTCACTCACATGACCGTAATCTAACATTAAAAATCTCTGTCAATACAACTTACTTATCAAGACTCTAGTTACGCTCTCACAATCTTACTGTCTGTTAATCAGACTTTTCCACAATCTTACCGAATACACTCCAGTTAATGCGCTCTCAACATACAGTGCAGAAACTATTCAGTACCGTAATACAAAATTACTTTGTCTAACTTAAAGAGCTGAATCCAAACACAACTACTGTAAACAACAGAGACAATAACAGTAACTCAATCTGTACCGTACAGGTGCAGATAATCAAACAGAACAGAAAGACACAGAATAACTCAGAGTTCTCAAACACGCCACGGAAACTACACAGACATCATCAACCACACAAACAGTTTGGCGACTCCTCTGGTCGTCACCAAAGCGTCTTTTTTCATTGATTTATAAAAAGGTTACAATGTCTACGCAACGACCTTTCCGTTCGTGCGGAATATGAAAAAGAGACAGACTTTACAATTGCCAATCCGACGGCTTACATTTGTTGTACCCTAGAAAGATACATTTGATGTGTTTTAGTTGAAGCTTGTTTCTCTCCCTATCTGGAACATGTATATAACATTCACTTCCAAATACTTTGAAATGGGAAACATAAGGCTTTTTAGTAGTGTAGGTTTCTTTTGGAGTCTTTCCATCAAGTGCCTTGGACCAGCTTTGATTTAAGATGTAAATAATAGTGTTGACAACCTCTACCCAAAATTGATTAGGCAAACCCTTTCCCTTCAACATGCAACTTGCCATCTCCATGATGGTTCGATTCCGACATTCTGAAACACCATTCTGCTAAGGGTTATGTGCCACTATGAGTTGATGCTTGATTCCCTTACTCTTGCAAAAATTCAAACTTTGTTGATGTGAACTCACCACTACCATCTATCCTGAATTTTTTTATCTTCTTCCCTGTTTCAGTTTCAACAAGCTGAAGTCATTTTTTAAAGCCTTATTGCAAAGGAAGTACACCCACATTTTCCTGTTCTAGTCTTCGACAAGTAACATGAAATAGGAAGATCCGCCCAAGGCCTATGTAGGCATTTTTCCACGCGTCATCATGGCGCACCAATTTTAGAGAATAGCTTGCCTTGTTCTTCTTTTCTTGTGGAAATGTCTTCCTCTATTGCTTGCCCATCATGCAAGCTTCACATGGTTCCTTCATTTCTACAATCAATGGAAGGTGTGCAACCATACCCTTGCGATGCATCTCTTTCAATACAGGGTATCCGATGTGGTCGAACCATTACACGACATCCATATAGCTGATCCTCTTTTCTATTTTTTACATGGCTGCCCTTTTCCCTATGGCACACTCATGTTCCAATCATTCGTACTTCGCTCCCGACGATTCCATGATGCCCTCCATCGCGACACTCGTTCATTCTCCGTTTATTCTGCCCCGGTTTTAGCTTGGCTATTCCATCTGCCTAGTACACACACCATAGCATCCAGCCATTGTCTTGACCCTTCTCATCTTACACATTCTATTGCCCATTCTCCCCATCCCCCTCCTCAGCTGCCCGTCGTATTGCCCTCAGCCCCTAGCCCTCTTCTACAGCCACCTCCTTCCATGGCAGCCTCCACTCCACCTCCAGCTCGGAGAGTCCGTACCCGGTTGATGGATTCTTTTCCCACCTCTGTCCTTGCCTCACCCATTCTGTCACCCCCCCCCCCCCCCCGCCCGGTGCCTCACAACCTCCTCCATCTCCTGCCATCTCCATTGAGTCTGCCTCCACCTCCCATCCTCATCACTCGCCTCCGGCTTCTCCCACTTACCCCCAGCCTACTCCGGCCCCACCCCCACCACCACCCACCTCGTAGCCTTCCATCCCTGATAGCCTCGACGATGATCCACCTTTCTTGGGCTTAATTTGTGATGCGAGGGTAGTAGCGAGTGATGGAGCCGATGCTACCCGTCTCTCCCTTGATTCTGTATCCGCGACAGCTGCGCTACATCAGCAATATGCTCTGACGATCGATCGTATTCGTGTTGCTGCAGCGGCTCAGTGGCAGACGTCGTGCGATGCGTTGCGGGCCATGCAGCAGGACAGAGACCGATATCGAGATGAGGCTGATGCCGCGACTCGTGCTCTTATGGAGATCCGCCAGCGTGCATCCTTAGGCATTTGTGATAGTCCTGCGTGTTGTTTGGTCCAACGAGAGCACGATCACCTACGCAGGTACAGGAGTAGGATTGCTGCATGGACTGAGGAGGCAGCCATCATTCCACCTGCCTCACCCGACTTACCTCTACCTCGGGGCGATGTTCCACCTGGGGATAGGCCCCCTTCTGCGCCGATGCCCTAGCCAGACATTTGTCCTGTGACTCTCCACTAGGCTCTAGGTATTCCTTCACCATGGGTCCCCCTAGTTTCATTTGGTCTACCCTGGCCTCCTTTTGTTGTTGAGGCTCAGTTCGTCGGATGCGTTTATTTATCCTTTTGGTTCCCTTGCCATTCCTTGGCTCATCATTTACTTTCTGCTAGACAGATCTTTGCCATTACTTGGAACTTCATGTACTTACCATGGACAGTTGTTTCCTTGTACTTTTCTTCTTTTATATGAGATTCTGGTTCGATGTTCATTGTGTGTTCCTTGTGCACTCTCTGGTTGATTGCTGGTTGTTTTATTACTATGTCTATGTACAGGTTGGTCTCTCTTTGGTTGGGTCTATTTCTTTCATTGCCACCCCTCCCTATACTTCCGTCTCCCTCTTTGCTCTTTTCCCCCCCCACCCCCTCTTCCCCACCCCCCCCCCCCCCGCACCCCAACCTTTCCCCCCCCTCCCCCTCTTCCCCACCCCGCCCCCCCCCACCCCAACCTTCCCCCCCCCCTCCCCTCTTCCCCACCCTGCCCCCCCGCATCCCAACCTTCCCCCCCCCCCCACATTGCTGATTACTCTCTGGTGCATTCTCCGCTGCTCTTGATGGACCTGGTGGCTGCTCTTGATGGACCTGGTGGTTGCTCTAGTGTCTTTTTGAAGTTTTACAGCTCCAGAATCATGGTGTCATCTATGTTTAGAGTTTTGGCTGTAGCTCTCCGGGACGGAGAGCACATTAGGTGGTGGGAAACTGTTGAGCCCATAAAAAGTCATGTTGGTCAACGTCAACAACAGTCAAAGTCAAGGTCAAAGTCAACAAGGTCAAGGTCAAAGTCAACATGTGCAAAGTCAAAGTGCTAAAGTGCAGGTGTCAAAGTGCATAGGTAGTGCACAATTAATTGTCCACAAAGGGTAAATTGGAGAAAGCGGGTTGCAGGTTGCAGAGGTATTTTCTCTAATTTCCCTAAGGTTCAAAGTGTGTTTTAAAGTGTTTTGAAAGGTTCAGGTGAACCCCCTCTTATGTGCAAAAGTGAAGACTTAAAAGAAAAATGTGAAGGTATATGAAGAGGCAGCGTACGCACAGGTGAAAGTATGCCCCCCCATTAAAATTTTGGTTTTAGCCTAAAGTCACTACAGGACAAAACAGTGAGTCGTTGGCTGCTACTTGAAAAGACAATCTTGGGACATCAAAGTGAGCCCAAGATACTATTGCAGTTAGGAGCGTACGTGATCGACACACTCAAATCAAGGCAAGGTCTATTCTTGGACCAATCTTAGAGTAAGGAAGGGAAGCATAGTCTAAGTGAAGCAAGAGAGAGAAGTGCAAGAGTCACCAGTGTGTGACGCAGAGAAGTGGAGTTGAAGGAGTGCATAGAGAGTGACTAAGGGATTGTGCAGAGAGTGCTAAGCTAGTCCCCCAAGGATCTCAAGCTCTCTTTGCAGTGTGCGCGTGCCGACAAAAGGTATTCATTCCTCCCCTTTAGTGGAAGCTTGGTGCAAGGTGTGCACAAGGATAAGCTTGAAGCAGGTGGAGGTCTGGTGCAGAGGAGGCCGGCGGCAAGAAGACTTTGGGATATTTGGTATTTTGTAATTGAGCACTCTGTGTGATTGTGCACAGAAGTATTGGCTTGTATTGTGCTTCAAACATTGTAATTGTCTTACTGTAATCAATCCACAGAAGCTTTCAAGGTGTATTTCCTCTTCTGGTCTTTTCCCTTTCTCCTACAAACCCTCAAACTCCTTCTTGTCTAAGAATCCCCCAACAAGTATGACAAATGGTAGAGAAAGGATATCATGTTATCTTCAATGAAAAAGGCTGCTTTATAAAGAATCCAAAAGAAGGATTCAAGGTCATTGCTCAAGGAAGGAAACAAGGTAGGATGTTCACCTTAGACATTCAACAACCACATGGAAAGGTGATGTATATTCAGTTTGGAAACAAGAGGATTGCTGAAATCGATTTGTGGCACAAAAGATTTGGACATATCAACATTCCCAAGCTCAAGGACATGAGCAACCATGAAGTGGTAAGAGGTCTTCCAAGATTTAATGATGCTGGACTACATAAATTTTGTGAAGCATGCCAACTAGGAAAGCAAACTCGACAACCATTCAAGAAGAGCAACTATGTGGCAAGGAATGTCCTTGACTTGATACACACGGGTGTATGGGGACCATCACAACAACCATCAGTGGCTGGTAATAGATATTTTGTCACTTTTATCGATGATCATTCAAGAAAAGTATGGATGTTTTGCATAAAACAAAAATCAGATGTGTTCTCCATGTTCAAGAGATTTAAAGCACAGGTAGAAAAGGAAACAGGATGCTACATAAAGACCTTGGGGTCCGATGGAGGAGGAGAATATTTCTCCAAAGAATTTTCAGATTTTCTTTATGAAAATGGCATCAAGAGACAAGTTACATGTAGCTACACGCCTCAACAAAATGGAATAGCTGAAAGGAAAAATCGACATATCACAGAAGTTGCAAGATGCATGCTCAACGAGATGAAGATGCCACTAAACTATTGGGTTGAAGCAACTAGTACGACCGTTTATTTGATGAACAAGTGCACAACGACTGGAGTGCATAATCTAACTCCCGGAGGTTTATTCCGGTAAGAAACCTGACCTTACACATCTCAAAGTTTTTGGATGTGTGTGTTATGTTCACATCCCTCAAGAACTAAGGACAAAGATTGAGGCAAAGTCAGAAAAATGTATTTTCATTGGATCTTCATCGGAGCAAAAGGGATACAGGTGCTACAATCCGGTGACAAAGGAGCTACGAGTCTCACGAGATGTGGTATTTGATGAGCTAAGACCATGGTTTGGAGACAAAGGGAAAGAGAAGATTCTTGAAGAAGATTGTGAAGATGATGGAGGTGCTGTCCAAGAAGAATTTCAGCAAACAAGCACTCAAATGTCAGGTACAGAAGCTTCTACATCACTTGCAGAAAGCTCAACATGGAAGGGAGGCTAAGGAGTCATTCCTCATCATCAACATCAGTTTATGAAAGATCTAAAGGTGAAAGTGCTGCCCAAAATAGTGATTCAAATGCAAGTGAAAAAGAGTATGAAGAGGTGATCACACCAAAGGTAAAGTTGAGCCGGTTGAAGAAGCAATGTTCAAAAGGAAATGAAAGGAGATCTTCAAGAGCAAGGTATCCAATTGAAAGGCTGAGCTATGATAGTTTTATTGCAAAGCATTTTGCATATATGACACAGGTGGTCAAAGCCAAAGAATCGGATGCATATGAAGAAGCATGTACACAAAAAGAATGGCAAGAAGCTATGCAAGAAGAGATGAAAGCTCTCAAGGACAATCACACATGGGTGCTATTTCCAAAGGCTGAAGGTATGAAGATTATTCCAAATAAATGGGTGTTTAAAATAAAGAGAAATGCTGATGGTTCTCTAGCAAGGCATAAAGCTAGACTAGTAGCAAAAGGACTCAAGCAAACTCACAGCATCGACTATGAAGAGACTTTTAGCCCGGTTGCAAAGATGGGAACAATTAGAACCTTTATTGGAGTGAGTGCAGCAAGGAGATGGCCATTGTACCAACTTGACATAAAAAATGCTTTTCTCAATGGTGAACTTCAAGAAGAGGTATACATGAGTCAACCGATTGGATTTGAAGATAGAAAGCATCCAAATTTTGTTTGTAGATTGAAGAAAACTTTGTATGGGCTGAAGCAAACACCACGTGCTTGGAATCAAAGATTGGTCGAGTACCTCACAAGGTGTGGGTATAGTCCAAGTAGTACAGATCCCTCTCTCTACATGAAGAAAGAAGAAGGAAAACACGTATATATTTGCATATACTTTGATGATCTCATCATAACAGGAAGTAATGATGCAGGAATACAAGAGATAAAAAGAAAACTCGATAAGGAGTTTAAAATTTCAGAGCTTGGTGAGCTGAAATACTTTTTAGGCATTGAGATAGTCTATGGGAAAGATGGCATCTACTTGATGCAAAGAAAGTACTTGTTGGATGTTCTTTTTAGATTTGGAATGAGTGAATGCAAACCACTCACTCAACCTATGGACACAAATGAGAAGCTATGCTCAAATGATGGAGAGAAGTTAAATGATGTAACTACATACAGGAGTATTATAGGTTCATTGATATATGCTACGATCACAAGACTAAATTTGTGTTATATTGTTGGAGTTCTTTCTCAATTTATGCAAGCTCCTACAAGTGAACATTTAAATTCAGCCAAACGAGTGCCAAGATATGTGAAGCACACAGTCAATCATGCCTTGTTTTATAGATATGATGAAGAATTGCAAGTGAAGGGATTCAGTGATGCTGATTGTGATGGTTTGAAGGAAGATAGAAGATCCACTTCAGGTTATGTGTTCATGATAGGTAGCAAACCTATCACATGGAGCTCAAAGAAGCAACCTACTGTTGCACTATCATCTACAGAAGCTGAATATAGAGGTTTAGCCTTTGCAACTTGTGAAGCTATGTGGATTAAGAAGCTCTTGGCTGATCTTGATGTGTAGGTGGAGACCATTCCAATTTATGGTGACAACATGTCAAGCATTCACTTGACAAACAATCCAATGTTTCATGCATGAAGCAAGCACATAGAAGTGCATTATCATTATGTTCGAGAAAAAGTTTTGAGCAAGGATGTGGATATAAAGTTTGTTGGAACTAATGACCAGGTTGCGGACATGTTTACAAAGTCCTTAGATGCTTCTAAGCTAAAGAGATTCAAGGATGACATCAACTTGCAGGATATGGCTGAAGGTGCAAGCTCACATGTGAGCTTGAGGGGGAGTGTTAAAAATAAAGAAGTAAGCTCGTATATATTTTTGCAAAAAGGATTTTCTTCAAGTAGAAGGAAAATATAAAAATGAAAAATAGAAGCATTTACTTCAGCAAGTAGTGGAGGCCAAAAGAGAATCATTCAAAAGAGAATCAAATCCAAAAACTGAACTGTAAGAGGAGTGGTTGTCCAAAGTAGTGGAGAAATGATGGAGAAGAGCTCTCAAACTCATCATGAGAGTTTTTGGTCACTTGGCTATAAAAGAAGCAAGGGAGGACACTCAAGAATAGAGGAAGAAGGCATGGAAGCCCCTTTGTAGCTACTTCAATTGTTTTGAGTCGTTTCGTTCAGTTTACTCTCATAGAGTATGTCCAGTCGCACACCCATTTTTGGGTAGTCTACTTGTAAGAGTCATATCTCTCAATATATGTATCCAATTTTAGTGTTTAAACATTCGTTGGAAAGCTTATTTCAAGTAATTCCTCTATCTAGAACAATTTTATGAAATTCTTTATGCTCTGTGAGTTATTCAGGTTTTAGTGAAGTCCAGTTTTCAGCCTAACTGAGTGGACAGGTAGTCTAGTTTTGAATCAAATAGTTTTCAACCCAAATCTACTCCAAATTGAGTTTTTGATATCTTATTTGAAAGCTATAGGTGTCTAGTTTGAGTGACCAAAGCTTCAAGCTCATTGGATATTTCAGTTGGTACCAGTTTTCATTTGAAGGTTCTATTATTGGAAAGAGTCTTGATCCTGAGAAGGTCTTTTACACTTTCCGCTGCGATTAGGAAAGGAATTCTCCAACATGTATGTGTGTGCATGTTTGTGTGCTTCTCACTCACACATTTGTGCCTTCACTTGCTCAAGGTCTTCATACCATCCTCATATCTTCCCGGATTGACATTAAAGGAGGTGCTACTCATCACTGAGCTACACCAAATTTTGGCACCGTTGCCGGGGATTCGAGCTTTGAGGACGAGCGTGTGATGGTAAGATGTAGAGAGGACGCGTTGGAATGGTAAGTAATAGGTAAATTTCTTGTTTTTCTCTGTCTCCATATCCATCTCCTTCACCCCTTCATATTCCTTCTTTCATTCCATTCACCTCATTTGCTTTGTGCGAGTTGAGAGAGAGCGAGTGTGTGTTCTTGTTTTTGTGTGTTTTTGCATGATTCTTGTAGGTTGCAGCATCCTCACCATCTCCAGCAAGCTCAGCAGGTACGGATTTTCTCTGCGCAAGCCCCGAGGCATCGAGCTCAAGCTATCGTGACACACCAAAAAGTTGACCCAATCACGATTCGGAGTGCACCACGACACAGCGCAGGCCGAGAGCTCCTAGGATCATTAGCCAGATCAGAAAAATTCACCATATTCCGACCTATCGCGACATTCCCAAGTATCATGACACTTCGACCTATCGCGACACTCCCAAGTATCGCGACACTTCGACCTATCGTGACACTCCCAAGTATCAGCGACACTTCCACCTATAGCGACACTTCCACCTATCGCGACACTTCCACCTATCGTGAAACTTCCACCTATCGCAACACTTCCACCTATCGTGACACACCGACCCGACCTATCGTGACACTTCCACCTATCGTGACACTTCGATCTATCACGACACTCCCAAGTATCGCGACACTTCGACCTATCGGGACACTCCCAAGTATCGCACCACTTCAACCTATCGTGACACTCCCAAGTATCGTGACACTTCGACCTATCCTGACACTCCCAAGTATCGCGACACTTCGACTTATCGCGACACTCCCAAGTATCACGACACTTCGAATTATCGCGACACTCCCACCTATCGCGACACTTTCACCTATGGCGACACTTCCACCTATCGCGACACTTCCACCTATCATGACTACTTTCACCTATCGCAACACTTCCACCTATCGCGACAGTTCCACCTATTGCGACACACCGACCCGACCTATCGCGATACACCGGTTTAACGCATGAAATTTTAGGGTGAATTAATTGATTGAATTGAGGTACTTTTGAGCTTAATTTTGGACACATTGGGATGATATTAGAGCCTTAGAAGTGGGAAAAATACCTAAAAACCAGGGAGGAATTTCCTGAACCCTGAGAGCCTGTTTTGACCCCTAAATGCTTTGAATGGTCATAACTTCACCATACGAACTCCGATTGATGAGATTTTGGTCTCCTTGGAAAGCTTGTTGAGAATCCTACGTGGACCTTGACTCCGTTTTTGTAAGAATCATACATCGAGTTTTAGAACATGTATTTTTGGGGGTACAGTGAGTTACTCCAAGGGGGGCTTGTAATTGTTGATGTGTGTCTTTCAATCCATTGTGGTAAAGGAGCTATATTAACTTGTGAACTTTTGCAGGAACATTGCGTGCAATCAAGGCATTCCAAGGCAAGCTAGCAAGGGTGAGTACCAAGCTTGGGAGAAGGCTTCCTGGGCCGGTGTAGCAGTCTGAGCAACCATAGGATTGAGGTTGGAAGTTCTCTCAACCCTCCTTCATCAATTCCTAGCTTAGGCTAAGTACGAGTTAGGTGTGGTAATTAAATAGGGTAATGTCAGGCACGAATCAAGTCCAAGAGAACTAATCACCTAAGTGCAAGCATTAAGTAGGTAAGTGCAAAAACCCTAAGATACAAAAGTCAACTTGAATCGATCACTTATCAAGTGCGAAATTCACTTAAATACTCTTAATGATGTGATTCCTAACAAGAGCTTAACATAATATTTAACTAAAAAGAACAAAGTGATTGGAACAAATTAACATGCAACGAGAGTGTACTTGGGACCAAGGGGGTAGATAAACCAGGCATATGAACCTTAGGTCAGAAAGACACCTAGGCTGAGACAGACAAAGCCTCTGATCCTCTGAAGCTAGTGTCGATCAACCTACTAGGTCAGTGGGCCCAGCAGTTGAGCAGCTATTCAAACCAACCTAACTCTAAGTCTAGCGAATTCGAGATGTCTCAGGGTATTGAGAGGCCCACAGGAAGTTCAGGTGTGGCCTACCTACAAAAGGTTGAAGGTCCTTACAAAAATCAACTGGAATATCTTAGAACCAACCGATTAGGTGCTTACATCTATGAGGACGGTCTAAGAAGATCCATAGTCTAGATTAAAAACGTGGATCAACCTATTGGACTAGAACATCCAGTAGTGAAGTTTGAAAATGGTGCATACCTGGACAAAGAGGGAACTATGTATGTAGTCACCGATCACCTAGACAGGACAAATGAATTTGGTAATGTGATCCCAGAAACGGACATAGGTGACATAGAGCAAGGAAACTTAGGGAGAGAGCCGAGGACCCCTCGAGGTAAATCAGTCTTGACCAGAATCATGACACCAGAGTGGGTTCCCCAAGACAATAAGAGTATAGATTTACTTTTAAATCGTGAAACCGATGAGGCTTTTTGGAGGTATAAGCCTGCCCAACCTCAGGAAGTAGGAGCCCTCACCGTTTATGAGTTTAAAGACCTTCAAAGCCCAGACAAAGTAACTTACCTAGACAATATGTCAGAGCGGATCTTCGTGGTCTCTGACCATGGGAGACATGCCTACACTTGGAAAGGTGAATTTATTTTTCCCCAACCTCGGTCCCATGTGTCTTACAACCACCAAGGAGCTGTGACCTCCCAAGCTCATGGAGCTCAAAGGGATAGAGGTAGAGACAGACCTGAGGTAAGCTTTGTCAACCCCTTGGGAAGAGAAAGGATGAGAACAGAGACAGATAGAGAAGAAACTGAGAGACCTAGAGCCCCAAGGAACCAAAGAAATGCTGACAATTTCCCTTTGCCAAGGCCGAGAGAACACACTAGGACCCTGAGGCCAACTCAGCTGGTGAAGTCCATGAAGAACTACTTCGATAATACTGGAGACCCTTATGATCATGTCGCTGAATTTAGACAAGTCTTTAGAGCTGAACAAGTGGAGGACCTATTCACAGAATACAATGCTTTTGGTCTAACCCGTAGGAACACCGCCCTTACATGGTTTCAACCCCTGAATGAGAGGCAGTTTAGGAGCATAGACCAACTGTTGGAGGCATTCATCACGGAGTTTTCTAAGAGTGGCATAAGGCATAACACTTCCTCACTAATTCATAGCTTCAAGCAAACACCGCACGAGACTGTTAGGCTTGCAGGAAGATGGTTTAGGCAATACCTAGAGAGGTGCCCAATGCCTGAGTTACCCACACCAGCCAAGCAAGTGGCTTTGTTCTTAGATGGATTTGTGTTGAGCACCAAGCTCAGGCCATATGTGTATCTGAAGGACCCTAGAACTATAGAAGAGTGTGTGCGCATGTGCATAGACATTGAGGACAATCTAGGCGAGGAGTTGGAGCTATCAAAAATCTACAAGGATATGGATAGATCTAGTAGCATCATGTCTGGTCAATCCACATCCATTGAGGAACTTGCAGAGAAGGTAGCTCAAAAACTAGGTGTCACTAACAAACAAATTCCAAGATTTGCCCTAGTTAAGTGGTGCTATACTTGTGGAGGTGACCATATGGCAAGTGTATTTCCCATTATGGCCCAACCCCAAGTGAATCCTAGTAGCCAGTACTGCACCATAGAGCGAAGGTACACCAACCACACCGCACAAGAATGCCCTTATAACAAACAAACTGTCAGGAAAAATTACCCTCAGCCATATCCACAACAGGGTAGATACCAGAATCAGTACCCACCACAACAATACAAAAGACCACAACAACCTTATCAGCCACCTTATCAAGGGCAGCAAAGACCTCAACCAATCCTAGCGCAGCAACCCCCTACTCCAACCAATGTGATCCTAGTAAAATATGCATCTACTGAAGAAAATCTGAATAGCGCCATAGTCCCAATCACACCGTTGCTATCAGACAGTGATCCAAGTGACCATAGTTTTGACTCCACACATATTGATAGCCCACAGGCTTACTACATGCAGTCACCCGAGCATAACGAGTCACACTATTATGAGGACCCAAGTGAAAATAGTGGGGATCCTGAGTATGCTAATGTCATGTACACAAACCCCAACTCTAGACCTCAACTTAGGCAAGTGCGAACCCCATTTCTTAGAGGACCCTGCTTCAGATGTCAGGGAGATCACCTTATACGTGATTGTCCACTGCCTGCCCCTACACAAACCCAACCAGTGACAATTCATGGCTTTTGTCAAGATTGCGGGAAAGAGCATCTCTTACGAGATTGCCCAAAGAACCCCAATAACCTACCAAAAATCACTCCTATCAACGTCATTGGGTTAGTGGTAGACTCTATGGGAAGTATAACTTCCACAGCCCCCGTGCATATGGTCACTAGAGCTCAAGCCTTGCAGCAAACCCAAGGAGTAGGACAGGAAAAGAGTTCAGAGGTTAGTGAGACAGAGTATAACCAAGAAAAGGACAAGAGCATGGAGAGATAGCCGGGAGAGAATGAAAAGACAATGGTCACATAAAATGAGCGAACTTGAAGAAAGATTGAGAGAAACCAAAGCAAAGATAAGTGAACTCGCATCTCAAAACCACTCTCACACTACCCCACCACCACCCTTTCCATCTTCCCCCAACCCATCACATTCCATTCCCCAACTTTCTTATCCACCACACGTAGCCCACCCACCACCCAGAGTAGGATCAATCCTAGCGGATCCCACTCCTGAGGATCTAGACATGATTCTTAAAGCATATCAGGCCAGAATCCAAGAAGGGCCAAACATGATAGATCATGACAAATGTTACCCTAGGGCCGATGTAGAGATAGAGCGAACAAAGCTTTATGCTAAGATGGTCGAATTGGCGCAAGCCATGTTTGAAGCCAGTCGCTTGTTCAATGGGTCTAGCTCCACAAGAACACCCTTGCATTTCCATGGTCTATTAGATAGATTGGAGAGGTTACTTACAAAGTCTGGGAAAGGAGCCACCTCCCAGATTAAGGAGAGTGCAAGAGATAGAATAAGCATTCCTCCCCAGGAAGCTTATGTGCCTAACTCCACTGAACCAGACACCTCTTCTTCTATGAATAGGTATTCACCAGAGTTCCTGAGAGAGATTCAAGAAGAGAAATGGGCAAAGGAAAGTGAAGTCCCTCCTCCCATTGAACTTGTGGATGATGCACATGATCAATTTCCATAGGACATCCCTTCTATTTATGAAGAGCAGGAGAGCACCCAATCTCAAGAGAGATTAGACTTCAAGTCTAATTCTTTACTGGAACTACCTTCACAGGCCCATGGGAAACCAAGTCAACTTGCATGAGAGCACCCACAGTCATGATAAGGAACGAAGATTCGGTCATACCTAGGAATACGGAGGTAGTGAAGAACATTAAAGTGAAGTGCAACCTCACTTAAGAAGAGCTACTCAAGGTTAAGCCTGAAGTGTGGAAACATGTATCCAAACAAGTGCCAATTGTAACGAAATCTCGTTCCCAGGTAGGATCCCACAGAACAGTACCAGAAATACCATTGGATAAGATAGGAGACATGAGTGAAGGAAAAGAAGGAAATACCTATCTCCCGATTACCCATCAGGGATACACTACCAAGGCAATTTTGGACTCAGGTGCAGGAGTTGCAATTGCTACCACTTCCCTATGGAAGCATTGGGGGAAGCTAGCACTCAAGCCGACGAGAATGAAATTGCAGATGGCCAATGGTCATATTGAGAGGCCCTTAGGATTGCTAGAAGGAATAACTCTCACTACATGTGGTGTTGAGTTCGAGCATACTTTTGCGATATGCGACTTTAGCAAAAACCAAGCCTACGAGATGATTTTGGGGAGACCATTTATGCGGCAGTTGCAAGTGGTACAGGATTGGGGAACCAATTCCTTGTATTTGCAACACTTAGGTGCTACAACCAAAGTCAATCTCAAGGATTACTCACATAGAGATGTACCCCCTATCCAATGGAATCCCATCCATAGAGCCAAAGACGATACTGAGTGAGTGCATTCCATAGGATCAGGATCCTCATGGATGCATGAAGACACCCACTTATGGATGTGCAAGGTAGCAGTAGACGAAGAGAAGAGAGAAAAATTCCAAGATGTAGGTGCAAAAGAAACCCTTAGATCAATTCAAGACCCAGCCTATGCACCTGTAGTTTTCCCTGATGAAGAATTTGAACCTCATGGTTGGATTGAAATTTTAGCAACAATGGATGTAGCCATCAATGAAGAACAATGGACACCCCACTGTGACGAGGACGGCTATGACATTTCAGTCTTCTCAATAGAACCAATCATGGGGGACTCAATTTTAGAAGAATGCAAACCTATCCCTGATGCATTTGAGGATGCAAGTGACTCCGATCTAGAGTCAATCATTATGGTCCCACCTTTTGCATCAGATGAAGAATACTTCTATGAGGTAGAAGTTCACCCTCAAAGACATAAAGAGATCATTAATGATATGAGATTATCCACACAAGTGACCACTAAGAGTGAACGAAAGAAAAGAAAGAAGAAGGAAGTCACTCCGGAGGAAGAAGAATCCTTGTTTGAGGTTCCTGAAAACTTTAAAA
Source organism: Ceratopteris richardii (assembly GCA_020310875.1). Classification (NCBI taxonomy): domain Eukaryota; kingdom Viridiplantae; phylum Streptophyta; class Polypodiopsida; order Polypodiales; family Pteridaceae; genus Ceratopteris; species Ceratopteris richardii. Next base: position 166,186,426 of record CM035410.1, read on the forward strand.
AATATGAGATAGATGATAGGAGAGTCATGATAAGAATGCCTAAATGCAAAGCCCAAGCAGGAGAGGCCTATGATAGCAAGGGAACTACCAAGAAAATAGTTGTAGCCATAGAAGAGGGAGAAGAAAGATGCACTTACACAGGGCATGACCTGACGGAAGAAGAAGAGCAAGAGTTGATAGCTTTGCTAAGAGAGTACAGAGATGTATTCGCTTGGAGCTAGAAGGACCGGAAAGGTGTAGACCCTGACATATGCTCACACACGATCCCCATGACCTCAGAGGCCAGGCCCTCTAAACAAAAACCATACACATACAATGATAACTATGCTGCCAAGATCAAAGAAGAGATAGATCGCTTGGTTGAAGCTGGATTTATCTATGAAATTGAGCACACTGAATGGGTTTCCCCCATTGTAGTGGTGCCCAAAAAGAATGGCAAATTACGTGTATGCATTAACTTGAAGAAGGTTAACGCAGCCACTATCAGAGATAGTTATCCGCTTCCTATCACTGAGCATCTATTAGAAAGGGTAGCAGGCAAGGAAGTGTACAGCTTCTTGGATGGGTTCTTTGGCTACAATCAGGTAGCCATTGCACCAGAAGATCAGCATAAGACGGCTTTTGCCACGAAGTGGGGCATATTTGCTTTTCAGGTAATGCCATTTGGGCTTACCAATGCACCCGCTACCTTCCAAAGATTGATGTGCCATGTATTCAAAGAATTCTTGAGGAAAAATTTGGAAGTCTATGTTGATGATCTTTGCGCTCATTCCAACATTAGACAGACCCATATACCTGAACTCAGACAAATCTTTGACAAATGTAGAGAATATCAAGTCTTCCTGAACCCAGAAAAGTGTGTTTTCATGGTCAGGCAAGGCAAAATTCTAGGACACATAGTGTCTAAAAATGGCATATCCACAGATGAGGAGAAAGTGAGAGCCATTGCAGAACTACCTAGGCCAAGGAATGTCAAGGAAGTACAGGCCTTCATGGGGCATTGTGGTTACTACCGTCGGTTCATTCACATGTATGCCGTCATTGCAAAGCCTCTGTATGCCCTTCTAACTAACTTTGAGTGGACTGATGAATGTGAGAACTCTTTCAAGGAGCTCAAATGGAGATTGTGTTCAACACCAATCTTGACCACACCAAATTGGAATAAGCCATTCCATGTCCATGTAGATGCATCCAATTATGCAATTGGATGCGTGCTAGCACAACCTACAGGGGAAGGTAATATGGATCTTCCAATTGCCTATGCCAATAGACAATTGAATGCGGCTAAACGAAATTATACCACCACTGAAAGAGAAGGGTTAGGCATGGTATATGCAGTTAAAAAGTTTAGACACTATTTGCTTGCAAATAAGTTTAAATTTTTTACTGATCATCAAGCTCTGTTGTACTTGGTAAACAAGCCATGCAATACAAGTAGATTGGTAAGATGGTTCCTTTTACTAATGGAATACGACTTTGAGGTTGTGGTGAGGAAAGACAAGACCCACCTGAGAGCAGATCATCTCTCAAGGCTCACATCAGGAGAGGCCCCACAAGGAGTGTCAAATGACTTACTTGATGCTTACTTGTTTAATTTGGAAGTTGTACCTGAGTGGGCTAAGCCATTAGTGCCAGTATTGACATACGGCCCTACTCACCTGGTAATACACACAAAAGATAGAGAGATAGTAAAAGCTCAAAAGTATCATATCTTGGCAGGAAGTATGTACAAGCATACTGATCAAAGAGTATTAGCTTGTTGTGTGGAAGAGGATGAGTACACTAAATGGTTGCAATTAGCACATGCAGGTGCATAAGAGCAACACTACTCAAAACAACGAACCCTACAGACACTAAGGAGACTAGGAGTGCATTGGCCAACTATGGAAGTTGATGTCCATAGAATGTGCAAGGAATGCCCAATCTGTCGCACTAAACCACCAGTGGAACATGTTACTCTTTATCGAATATCTTTAGTACCAGATTGGAGTGAACCATTAGTAGCCTTTATGAGGACGAAAACATTCCCTCAAGGCATGACCTTGATGAGGCAAAGAAGTTTAGAACAAGAAGCACTAGACTACTCATTTATCGGTGATAATTTATACAAGCATGGTAAAGATGGTTATCTGAGACTATGAATCCATGAGAGCGAATATCTAAAGATCTTGGACACTGCTCACAAGGGTGTAGCAGGAGGACACTTTGGGCCAGATCGGGTGATCAAGGCAATTTTATTTGCAGGATTTTGGTGGCCCACCCTTCACATGGATGCACATACCTACGTGAAGAGGTGTGAGGTTTGTCAGCGGACTCAGTATCCTATACGCAAGGATGAGATGCCATTGAAACCTATGATGGGTGGACGTGCATTCTCTAAGTGGGGAATAGACTTTGTTGGTCCTATTAATCCCCCTGCTAAGGGTTCACATGCTGAGTATATCATTGTGGCCACAGACTATCTAACCAAGTGGGTGGAGGTGAAAGCCACTACAAAGAATGATGCTCAACAACAGCAAAGTTCTTATTTGAAAATGTGTTCAGTAGATACGGATTGCCAATAGAACTAGTGAGTGATAGAGGCACACACTTCTTGAATGAAGTCATAGAAAACCTTATACAAGAATTCTTGGTGGTACATAAGAAGTCTGCCCGCTATCATCCTCAAGCTAATGGCCAGGCTGAGAGCACAAATAAGATTCTATGCAATATGTTGACTAAATTGGTGAATAACAAACGCTCTGATTGGGACAAAAAGCTACACCACGCTGTTTGGGCATACCGAGTTGCCTATAAAACGGTACTCCAAGCCACACCCTTTTAGATGGTGTTTGGCCAGAATGCGGTGCTACCATTGGACTTTTTTGATACCTACCTTAAAAGTAGCACAAGAGCATGACTGGATAGGCCACCATTTTGCCCTTCTCACCTATGCCTACCTCTATCATTGCTTGCACATTTTCCGAACCTCATATGGGTCATCCCGCCACCCATCAAACCATATTAGGTCACCCATCTTATCAACCAGCTCTTGGACAGCCACATCTCCCTACCCAAACATTAACACACCCATTTCCCTTCACCACTACATTTCCCCTTTCCCAACCCCAAACCATTGAACCCCTCTTAACCTCCTCAGAACCAACACAAGCCACCCTACCTCCATTTTTGGCAAACCTTGTAAATATGATGCAACAAATTGATGATTATAATAGAAATTCCCATTCCCATCACACCTCACCCACATTCACGCCCACCACTAACACACCACCCACCATTCCCGTATTCACGATTCACACTTCACACACAATCAGGTCCGATCCCATGGACATTTCACCATCCACAGGACCACCCACCCCCACGTTTGTTCCAACATCATCACATTTCACTTCACTCGTGTCACCATTTCCAATCACTGTAGGCACAACATCCACTTTTTCCTTCCCCATTTCCCAAACCCTTGCATCTTCCACCTCTACCCCTGCATCCACCTCATTTAGTCATGCACTAGACACCATGTTCGAAGCTGCCACACAACTTAAGCAGGAGTATAGATTATTGGAAGAGAATAACAATGAGCTTTGCAATTTGTCTGCTCACCTTCAGGCACGTGTCAATGCCTTGGAGTTGAGTAACACAGCATTGCAACATGAGGTTACCGCTCTCCAACAAGCTCATGTGGAGCTCGAAGCTAAATATACAGAGAAGGGAAAGGCGACTGAAGAACAACTCAGAGATCAGCTGGCCTGCAGTGCTATACTACAAAGAAACATGGCCTTACTTCGCCGCCACTTAGTAGCTGCTCAAGAAGAGAACAGAAGATTACAACAACAGAATCAAGAGAATTTAGAAGCAGCCATTGAGAACACCCTAGGGGCACCTATCGATCCTGCCAAATTTCTAGCTATCCCCTCGGAAAGTATCCAACAAATATTGGAAAACTATGCAAATCTCTTAGAAGCACATGATCAGTTGGCCGACCAAGTGAAGGAGCTACAGAGGCAACCGATGCACGCCCCACATATGGCAGAACTTAAAGAGATGGTCAATGTTGCTACTTCACCAGAGCCTGAATCTTCGACGGCCAACGAGGTACTTGAGCTATGCCAACAAGTTGCAGAATTAAAAATTAAGTTGTTACAATATGAACGACCCCCCTCTCCACCCGATCAACCATCAGAGGAAGAAGCAATAACCATTCTGGTGGAAGAGACCTTTGAAGATAACTATGAGCCTCAACCTCTTCCAAGAGGCAGAGTCACGAAGGAGGGACAAGACACATATGAGGAACCCCCTTCGGCATGGATGAAACAAGTAGAAGAGATGGGGTCAACTCACGAAGAACGCATATCAACTCAGATGATGGCCATGCAAACTATTGAGGAGGCAATACTTCAGCCGGAATATTTCAGGCACTTGGCTCCTAGGCGACTGATAACCAGTTCAGAAATGCAATATAAGCCCTACTTTGTATTGCTGGCAGACTACAACGCGGAGATCAAACGCAAAACCAACAAGTACCCTACTTTCGCAACACAGTTCGAACTAGACGATATTCCATAGGAAGCCAAAAAAGGGGCCATATTCCAACCCATATGGAGGCAAAAATTATTGGAGACCTATCCGGAAATGCTACGAACATGGGATCACGCTCCCATGCATTTGAAATATAACCCTTGCTTTGGGCCAGTGCAAAGAAGAAGATCATGGAAAGCATTTGCCATCAAGGTTCAGAACAATGCAAATTGCAAACAATGGCTCAATTACCCCTCAATTGCACCACCAATAGGCACACCAACAATAGCGTACATGATGGCCACTACCAGACATTGGATGCCACGCCTTCACCCCATGCTAGATGTCGCCGCGTAGATGATGCTCAAAATCCTCGACATGATGCAAGTAAAGACCTTCCGCAATGTACGTCACATCCTGCTGCCAATTTCAGGCTTCATCAATGGTAATTATGACTTACTTTATGATATGAGCACGACCCCGAGTATCCGGGTGGCTTATGCGTGGCATGCACGAATAAGATATCTCCCTGCTTGCTACAAGCAAACTTTTGATGACATGTTCACCATGGGGTTTTGGGAGTCACACTCAGAAGTGTTCGCACCACGCCCAACCCACCTGCTACAACTATTTCCGTGTGAATAAACAATGCATTCAGAGCTCTACACCACACCACAACCTAACATGCCTAGAGCAGTCAATTGGGATGCCCTTCAAAGAGACCTGGTCAGGGGACTACGGATCAAAGAACATAACCGACATACTCCAGCACTACATTGATCAAACCACGGGGCAAAGGTCTGTCAGAGACGACAGACGTTAGGGGGGGGGGGAGTGTTGGCATCATACAGAAAGAAGCAAGTATGGGAATGCATGCAGATACTGCACTGAGGCAACCCATTAAAGTTTTTCAATCCTTACACTATTATAAAAGTGATTCTCATCACTGAAAACCATTGTAAATACCACTTCACTTTTTTGTAGCTTCATTTTGTGCAAGCCGAGGAGTCCTCGAGCTTGGGGAGCCTTAGAAATAATTGCCTACAAATTTTCATATTTATTAGACCTTGTTTGAGCCCTCAAATAAGCCTTGGAACCTAATTTTTAACTAGGCCGGACACTAGGTCTGGACAGGGCCAAAGCTAGTCAAAAACTATAAATAGAGCTAGAGAGCTCATTTTTGAGCTAGCTTCTTCTAGTTTTGAGCTTGTATGAGAACTTGGTTGTAATAGAAGTGATTCCATTGTCCTACTCTCTTTGTTCTTGCCATGTGTGCACGTGTGTGTGTATGTGTGTGCATGTTTGTGTGCTTCTCACTCACACATTTCTGCCTTCACTTGCTCGAGGTCTTCATACCATCCTCATATCTTCCCGGATTGACATTAAAGGAGGTGCTACTCATCACTGAGCTACAAAGGGTTGGTCAAGGTTTTTAATGTGTACCACTGATTGCCTTAATCCATCCTCCTAAATGTGAGCTCCTAATCTATTGGTCCTTATGTACTTGAACTGAGTCTTGTAGGGGCCTTCGTGCATCTGTAAGTAGGATAGTCTTGAGATACATGTGGGTCTTTCCATGTTAAATGACATTTCAAAACCACTCATCTCTGAGCTCAATATGGGTAATCACTAAGGTGCTGAGCCGAGGACCTAGTAGTGTGATTGACACTAGCTTCAAATGACCTGATGCTTTTTTCTATGTTTTCCTAGGTGTCTACCTGACCTAAGGTTCATATGCTTTTTTGATTATCTTGATTCTTGATTACAACTGCATTGTTGGGTCCTTTTGTAGTATTTACTTGTTCCTTTTTATTTCTATTGGATGTATTTCTTGTTTCAATAGAGGCATTAGAAGGATCACTTAAATTTTCTGCAATTGGTATTCTTATCAATCAAGTTATTTTCTTTCCCACTTGGGTTATCCTTGATTTAGCTCAAATTAGCCTTGGACTTGATAATTTAAAGGATCTTGAGTACCTTCATGCCTATCGTAGTCCTAAGTTAATCCAATTTTCTAGTCGCACTCAACCTAAGATAGAAAATTGATTGAGGGAGTTTGTAGACTTCCAACCTTAAGCGCGATGTTTTTATTGATGCTCCATGCGTGCTCCCAAACATGCCACATATGTTAGCTTTCTTTTAGCATTGCTAAGTAGTGTCAAATGTCTACAAAAGCTTCAAAATTTAGCTCAAAATAGGTCAATTTTTGCAAAACTTAAAAATTAACTAAATTGTCTATCTATCATGATGGAAAAAGTCTGTCTGTCACGATGGACAGAGGTGTCCATTGTGAGTTGTCTATCATGATGGAGAGGTTTTTGTCTCAATGGCTTTCCTGTCTTGTCCATCATGGGTTATCTATCATGATGGATAAGTGCTAGTCGTAAGAAACAGAGTCTATTATAATTTCTATCTGTCTTGAGTTCTATCTGTCCTGATAGTCTAAATTTTCATGAGTTTTTGTCTGTCGTAAAGGTTGTCTGTCACAATGGATTCGTGTTTGTTGAGATAGACTGCCTGTTTTTCATGATGGACAGATGTGACCGTCGTGGGTTGTCTGTCTTCTATCTATAATAGATGATATACACCATCTTTCCTCTACCCTATTTGTTGCATTGGACAGGAAAAATGGTTTTTCTCAAAATATATATATATATATATTATGGATGTGCATGTGGTCTACTCTACTGAGGTGACTTTATTTTACCAAATACTCCAATTTCTTGTCCATCGTGATAGATAGAGAGACTCATCCATAGGTGTGTGCAAAGAGATGTTATACCTACTGTAGCTACTATGTTGCTATTGATTCCAGTACTTGCTAGAAAACTCAAAGAAACATTGAAAACAAAATGCACACAAGCACACGCTCTCCCTCTCTGTCAGAAGAAAATGAGGGTAATGCAATGGAGGTGGGGATATAACCAAAATGGTGAAGATGAAGATGCAAGGAGATGGAGACTGGAGATGGCAATGGAGATGAAAACAATTAAAGAAAAAGAACATTTACCCAATTACCTATGATTCCAACATCAAATCTCTATGTCCTACGATCACATGCTCGTCCTTGAAGCTTGATCCTTGACAATGGCACCAAATTTGATGTCACTCTAGCACAATGGTAAGCACAACATGACGAGATCCATCTCATAATTGTCAATCCGTAGAGACATGAGGGTGGTATGACGACCATGAGCAAGTGAATACACAAGTGCGTGAGTGAGAAGCACACTAACATGTACACAGATATACACACACATATACAAGGCAAGATAAAGAGAGAGAATAATGGATTCTATTGCTTACCTGTTTTTCATATGAAATTAGATCAACATGTTGGTATTCTAAGCTTTGATACCAAATGTTGGAAGTGGTAGTGGGCCACAATAACAATAAATCACAGGTTTACAAGATCTTCCAACACATGAAACTTAACATACACACCTTAAGACTCAAAAATACATGAGTGAGGGATAGAGAGAGAATAGATGAGATTTCAAGTGTAACGGTAAGCTATGAGGCTCACCTACACTATCTATATTAAAATGTCAATTACAATGTGCGAATATGATATAAACTGACAATATTTGTATCTAGGTAGAAATAGGAACTAGATACAAGAGATTGTGTGCCTAAGAGGTATGAAGAGTATGTGCATGAGAATATGGAGAATAAGAACAGTTTAGAACTATTGTACAACAAACCCAAATTCTGATCGACCTAAATTAGAAATGAGTGACTTAGCAAGTAAGAATGGAAATAGACTTGGTACTCATAGTAAATCAACAATGGGTGTTGATTTTAAGCTGACTAAAGCTCCTGCAGATAATCATAGAGATAAAGACCACAACTCCTCCAAGTGTTGATGAACACTTTCTCAAAGATGACCTCCAATATTTACTCCAAGGTCTCTTTGAGTAACCTGGGAAGATACTCCTTGATCACCTCCAAGAGTGTACATCTCATGCTAGAGCTTCTTGAGTTGATGATGATAATGATCTATGGCACTCTTTATATAGCTTACAACTATCTACAAAAAGCACAATTAAAAGCCAAAAACATAAAACTTGTATGATCTCCAAAAAGCCATCGTTTGATAATTCGGTGTTTATTAAAAAAAACTATATCATGAGTGCTTGGCGCCATTTGTATTTGGTTTTCAAAGACTAGAATGAATAAAAGTACTTCGCTGTGCACAGGTGTTGAGAACGGGAATTGAACCGTGGTTGAGGGTTTGAGACTCAATCATCTTATCGAAGCCACCAAACATCTTTCTTGTGTGCTACATACGCTATTGCTCCCATGTGGGAATTGAAGAGAGAGAGCTTCCAATGAAGCTATTGTTGGACCATATTGACATTGACTCCAACAATCCCCCCTTCAATGTCACAATGGTACAAGGTTTAATAACCTGCAAAACTTTTGATCTCTGCAAATATCTCTTAATTGACTTCTAGTGATTCTTGAGCTTAGTGTGCATGAACCTGGATACTTGAGAAATTGCAAACTGAATGTCCTGGTGTGTATTACAAAGATATATCAAGCAACCAATGGCTTGACCATATGATGTAGCATCAAATGGTTTTGAATCTGCTTCTAACTATAATAACACATTGACATCCATAGTTGTCTGCAAAGGCTTAGAATATGTCATCTAAAACCTTTCCCATAATCTCTTAATGTATTTCTATTGTGTCATGTAGATACACTTATCTCTGTACTTGAACTCAATCCTGGGACATGTGATAATCATATCACTTTGTAGTGCATCTTGAACACTAGCTGGTTCATTCTCAACTAAAGTAAGGGCTAAAACATTATGAATCTCAAAATGTTCTGCATAATTTACATGGCCTCCTTGTTGTCTCCTAGTTTGACTTCTGGTTCTTCATGTGTATTCCTTTATACCACTATCCTTCCATGTTTGATATACCCACTTTGGTGTATTCTTGAAAAGTGGTTGTATATCTTCTAGTTCTTCAGTATCTCTTTCTTTTGGAAATATGGAACCTTCTTCAACTTCATAAGTCAAAACTTCAAGAGGTAGTGATGATCGACTAGGTACTAGTGTAAGAATTCTCTCTTCACCTATATCTCTTAGGATTTGAGAAGTTTCATCACCCCCCTTGTATGGCTGAATGTAGGTATCCAAATTCCTTCTGAAAAATACGTAGTCATCTACCTTTATGAAAGGTGGAATTTCTTCCTTCTTATCATAAATCTGACTTTTTGCAATATATGCATTGCGTGAGAGTGGGATATCACCTGTGTCTGGAACATAGAATATGTATCCTTTGCTTTCAATTGCATAACCAATAAAGACTGCTTTATTGGATTTGACATCAGGCTTACCACCATCCTTCTTCTCAATGTGAACATAATCTAGGGAACCAAAAACTTTGAAGTAACTCACATTAGGCTTCTTTCCATAATAAGCTTCATAAGGTGTAAGAACCTTTAAAGCTTTTGTGGAAGAACTATTCAAAATGTGATTAGCTATATGTACTGCATCAAACCAAAACTTGGGAGAAAGCTTTTTGGATGACATCATACTATGCATCATCTCAACAAGTATCCTATTCTTTCTCTCCAACACCATTCTGTTCGGGCGTGTAAGCAATAGTGAGTTGATGAGAGATACCTTTGTCTTCGAGATAAGACTAAAAGTCTTTAGACATGTACTCTCCTCCTTTATCACTTCTCAAAATCTAGATCTTTGACTGACTTTCATTTTTAACCATAGCTAAGAATTTATTGAAAGTAGGAAAAACCTCTGACTTCACTTTAAGACCATAAATCCATGAATATATTGAGAAATCATCTATGAACATGACAAAGTACCTATAACCTTTAATAGGCTCTGCTCTCATCTGACCATTCACATGTGAATGTATGATCTATAACTTCCTTGTAGCTTTCATAAATCCATGTTTCTTGAAAGGTAGTTTGTGAAGCTTTCCTTCAAGACATCCTTCACATGATTGTGCATCATTTGATAAAGCAAAAGTAGGCAGACTCTCCACGATACCTTGATCTTTGATACACTTGAGAGCTCTGTAACTGATATGACCAAATCTAGCATGCCATAACTTCGTGTTCTCCTTAGGTGTAGTAGACCTAGCAACATTAGCATGACTTACTTTGGATAACATAAACATGCCACTTCTATTTTCACCTCGAAGTAGACAATGCTCCCCATCAGGTGAGAGGATCTGACATAAATCTTTCTTAAATGCTACTTTATAACCATCTAACAAGAAAGTAGAGATAGAGAGTAAATTCCTCTCAATGTCTAGAACATAAAGAACATTGGAAATTGTGAAATTTCCACCTGCTCTGGATTTAAGGTTTTCTTCTCCAACACCAACAACATCCAAATCGTGACCATCTGCAATGGTCAGTCTTCTACCTGAAGAGTTTGAAAGGGAAGAAAATACCTTTCTACAACTTGTCATATGCTAAGTAGCTCCACAATAAAAAAATCCAAGGATTATCTAAGATTGCATTTAACGCTGCTTGATCAAAAGCTATCTCTTCAATAGTAAGACATGCATTTGAATCTACCTTTGAAGATTTAGGTATTGGATCATCGTCAGCACTATTATTTGATGCTTTCTTCTTCTCATAAAAAATCCTTGCTCCGCATTCTAGCATATAATGACCTGTTCTTACAGTAATGGCATACTCCTTTCTTTGAATCAGATGTATTTGAAGAATTTTCTTTGGGTGTAGAGAAAGCATTAGGAAAAGAGTTGGAAGACTTTGGATTAAAAGACTTACTTTCCTTCTTGGATTGCTAACTCTTCTTCTCCTTTTTTGTCTCCATATTCTTCTTACCCTTTGATGATGATAACATAGCTTCATCATTCTCTTCCATACCCTTTTGTTGATCTTCATCTTGAAGTAACAGAAATTGTAGCTCTTCAAATGAAATTTCTCTATCTCTTGTAGAGAGAGATAAAGAAGTAACAAAAGCATGATATGCTGATGGAAGTGAGTTTAGAAGTGTGTTTACCACCTCTTAATCTGATCCTTGCGGTGCTTCTCCGGATGTGAGACTTGAGAGGTGGTCTGCTCTCAAATGAGTCTTCCCTTTCCTCACCACAACCTCAAAGTCATATTCCATCAGTAAGAGGAACCATCTTACTAATCTGCTTGTATTGCATGGCTTGTTTACCAAGTATAATAGTGCTTGATGATCAGTAAAAAATTTAAACTTGTTTGTAAGCAAATAGTGTCTAAACTTTTTAATTGCATATACCATGCCTAATCCTTCTCGTTCAGCTGCATTCAACTGTCTACTAGCATAGGAAATTGGAAGATCCATATTACCTTCACCAGTAGGTTGTGCGAGTACACATCCAATAGAATAATTGGATGCATCTACATGAACATGAAAGGGCTTATTCCAATCTGGTGTGGTCAAGATTGGTGTTGAACACAATCTTCTTTTGAGCTTGTTGAAAGAGTTTTCACATAGTCCACTCAAAGTTAGTCAAAAGTCCGTACAGAGGCTTGGCAATGATGGCGTACATGTGTATAAAGCGTCGATAATAACCACAATGCCCCATGAAAGCTTGTACTTCCTTGACATTCTTTGGCCTAGGTAGCTCTGCTATGGCTCTCACTTTCTCATCATCTGTGGATATGACATTCTTTGACACTATGTGTCCTAGAATCTTGCCTTGCGTGACCATAAAAACACACTTTTCTGGGTTCAGGCAGACTTGATATTCTGTACATTTGTCAAAGATTTGCCTAAGTTCCGGTATATGTGTCTGTTTAATGTTGGAATGAGCACAGAGATCATCAACATAGACCTCCAAATTCTTCCTCAAGAACTCTTTAAACACGTGACACATCAATCTTTCAAAGGTTGCAGGAGCATTGGTAAGCCCAAACGGCATTACTCGAAAAGCAAATATGCCCCACTCTGTGGCAAAAGCCGTCTTATGCTGATCTTCCGGGGCAATGGCTACCTGATTGTAGCCAGAAAATCCATCAAGGAAGCTGTATACTTCCTTGCTTGCTACTCTTTCTAATAGATGTTCGGTAATTGGAAGTGGATAGTTATCCCGAATAGTGGTTGCATTAACCTTCTTCAAGTTAATGCACACACGTAGCTTTCCATTCTTCTTGGGCACCACTACAATGGGGGATACCCACTCAGTGTGCTCAATTTCATAAATGAATCCAGCTTCAACCAAGCGATCTATCTCCTCCTTGATCTTAGCACCGTAGTTATCATTATAAGTGTATGGCTTTTTCTTGGCGGGTTTGGCATCTGAGGTCATGGGGATATTGTGTGAGAATATGTCAGGGTCTACGCCTTTTAAGTCCTTGTAACTCCAAGCAAATACATCTCTGTACTCCCTTAGCAAGGCTATCAACTCCTGCTCTTCTTCTTCCGTCAGGTCATGTCCTATGTAGGTGCACCTTTCTTCTCCTTCCTCTATGGCTACAACTATTTTCTTGGTGGTTTCTTTGTTATCATAGGCTTCCCCTGATTGCGCCTCACGTTTAGGCATTCTTATCATGACTCTCCTATCATCTATTTCATACTTCTTAAAACTTTCAGGGACCTCAAACAAAGATTCTTCTTCTTCTGGTGTGACTTCTCTCTTCTTTCTTTTCTTTCCTTCAACCTTCGGGGTTACTTGTGTGGTTAACCTTACGTCGTTTGTGAGCTCTCCATGTCTCTGAGGTGAGCTTCCACTTTGTAGAAGTATTCTTCATTTGATGCAAATGATGGGTCCATAATGATTGACTCTAAATCAGAGTCACTTGCATCCTCAAATGCATCAGGGCTAGGTTCGCATTCTTTTAAAACTAAATCTCCCATGATTGGCCCTATTGAGAAAACTGAAATGTCATAGCCATCCTCGTCAGAGTGGGGTGTCCATTGTTCTTCATTGATGGCTACATCCATTGTTGCTAAAATTTCTACCTAGACGTGAGGTTCAAATTCTTTGTCAAGAGATACTACAGGTGCATAGGCTGGGTCTTGAATTGATCTATGTGTCTCTTTCGCACCTACCTCTCTGGCTTTTTCTCTCTTCTCTTCTTCTACTGCTACTTTACACATCCACAAGTGAGTGTGTTCATGCATCCATGAGGATCCTGATCCTATGGAATGCATTGACTCGGTATCATCTTTAGCTCTATGGATGGGATTCCATTGGATAGGAGGGACATCTCTATGAGAGTAATCTTTGAGATTCACTTTGGTCGTAACACCTAAGTGTTGCAAATACAAGGAATCGGTTCCCCAATCCTGTACCACCTGCAACTGTCGCATAAATGGTCTTCCTAAAATCATCTCATAGGCATGGTTCTTGCTAAAGTCACAGATAGCAAATGTATGCTCAAACTCTACACCACAAGCGGTGAGAGTTATTCCTTCAAGCAGTCCTAAGGGTCTCTCAATGTGACCATCGGCCATCTGCAATTTCATCCTCATGGGCCTGAGTGCTGGCTTGCCCCATCGCTTCCATAGGGAAGTGGTAGCAATTGCAACTTCTGCACCTGAGTCCAGAATTGCCTTGGTTGTGTATCCTTGATGGGTGATGGGAAGATAGGTGTTTCCTTCTTCTCCTTCACTCATATCTCCTATCTTGTCTAGAGGAATTTCTGGCACTGTTCTATGAGAACCTACCTGGGAACGCAGTTAAGCTACCTCTGTCATTTGTTCGGCTACATGTTTCCACAGTTCTGGCCTAACCTTGAGTAGCTCTTCTAAAGTGAGATTGCACTGCACTTCAATATTCTTTACTACCTCCGTATTCCTAGCTATGACTGAGTCTTCATTTCTTACCATGACAGTGGGTGCTCTCATACACGTAGACTTAGCCTCCCATGGGCGTGTGAAGTTGGATAATTCCTGTAAAGAATTAGACTCAAAGTCTAATCTCTCTTGAGATTGTGCACTCTCCTGCTCTCCATAAATGGAGGGAATATCTTGTGGGAATTGATCATGCGCATCATCCACAAGTTCAAAGGGAGGAGGGACTTCACTCTCTTTAGCCCATTTTTCTTCTTGAATCTCTCGTAGGAATTTGGGTGAGTATCGATTCATAGAAGAAGATGTGTCTGGCTCTGTGGAGTTGGGCGCATAAGCTTCCTGAGCGGGAAGGCTTAGCCTTTCACTTGGCTTGTCCTTACTTTGAGAGGCGGGTTCCTTTTCTGATTGTGCAATCAGCCTCTCCAATTTTTCTAGCAGTCCATCAAAGTGCAACTGCATCTTAGCTGAACTAGAGATGTTAAAGAGGCAACTGGCTTCAAACATGGTTTGAGCCAATTCCACCATCTTAGCACAAATTTTGGTTCGTTCAAGTTCTAGTTCCGCTCTAGGGTAACACTTTTCATGATCCGTTACGTTTGGCCCTTCTTGGATTCTGGCCTGATATGCCTTAAGCATCATATTTACGTCCTCGGAAGTGGGATCTGCTAGGACTAATCCTACTCTAAGGGGTGTGGGATTGTGTGAGGTGGGTTGTAAGGTGGTGGGTCGGATGGAGATGGGAATGGTGGTGGTGGAGTAGTGTGAGAGGGAGGTGGAGATGTAAGTTCAATTATCTTGGCTCTCGTTTCTCTTAGGGTTTCCTCGAGTTCACTCATCTTCTTTGCCCATTGCCTTTTCATTCTTTCGCGGCTCTCTCTCCGATCTCTAGTCCTCTTCTTGGTCATGCTCTCACTTTCACTAACCTCAGCATTTTTTTCCTGGCCTAAACTTTGGTTCTGCTACAAGGCTTGAGCTCTAGTGACCACTTGCACTGGTGTAGTGGAAGTCACACTCCCTGTGGAGTCTACTACTAACCCAATAACATTAATTGGACTGATTTTTGGCATATTATTGGGATTCTTTGGGCAATCTTGTAAGAGATGCTCCTTTCCGCAATCTTGACAAAATCCCTGTATTGGTACTGTCTGGGGTTGTGTAGGTGCAGGCATTGGGCAATCACGAATGAGGTGATCTCCTTGACATCTGTAGCATGGCCCTCTAGGGAATGGGGGTCTTACCTGCCTGGGTTGAGGTCTAGAGTTGGGGTTTGCATACATGACATTTGCATACTCTGGCTCCCAACTAGGCTCACTCGGTTCTTCACTATAGTAGGACTCACCATGTTCAAGAGACTGCATGTAATAAGCCTGGGGACTATCTATGTGAGTGGAATCAAAACTATGATCACTCGGGTCACTTTCTGAAAGCAATGGAGTCACTGGGACTATAGCTCTATTTCAAATTTTCTTCAACATCTGCATACTTTACAGGAATCACATTAGTTGGGGTAGGAGGTTGCTGAGCTAACACAGGCTGAGGCCTTTGTTGATTTTGATATTGTGGTTGGTAGGTTTGTTGAGGCCTGGCATATTGTTGTGGTGGGTACTGGTTCTGGTATCTGCCCTGTTGTGGATATGGTTGAGGGTAAGTTTGCCTAACCGCTTGCTTATTGTATGGGCAATCCTGTGCTGTGTGATTAGTGTATCTCCGTTCTATGGTGTAGTATTGGCTACTGGGATTCACTTGGGGTTGAGCCATGATGGGACATACGTTCGCCATATGGTCACCTCCACAAGTATAGCACCGTTTAACTAGGGTAAATCTTGGGATTTGTTTGCTAGAGACACCTAGTTTTTGAGCTACCTTCTCAGCGAGTTCCTCAATAGATGTAGACTGTGTGGATGAGAGGCTAGTAGAACTATCTGAATCTTTGTAGATTTTTGAAAGCTCTAGTTCCTCCCCTAAGTTATCTTCAATGTCAATGCACATGCGTACACACTCTTCTATGGTCCTCGGGTCCTTTAAGTACACGTATGATCTCAACTTTGTACTTAGCAGTCCATCTAGGAATAAAGCCACTTGTTTGGCTGGTGTGGGTAACTCAGAAACAGGACATCTCTCTAGGTATTGCCTAAACCTTCTTCCTGCAAGTCTAACCGTCTCTTGAGGGGTTTGCTTGAAGCTATGAATCAGTGAGGAAGTGGTATGTCTTATGCCACTCTTAGAGAATTCAGTAATGAATGCCTCTAGAAGTTGGTCTATGTTCTTGAAGTGTCTCTCATTTAGTGGTTGAAACCACATAAGGGCGGTGTTCCTAAGGGTTAGACCAAAGGCATTGTATTGCGTGAATAAGTCCTCCACTTGTTCAGCTCTCAAGACTTGCCTAAATTCAGCCACATGATCGTATGGATCTCCTGTGCCATCGAAGTAATTCTTCATGGACTTAACTAGTTGTGTAGGTCTCAAAGTCCTCGTGTGCTCTCTAGGTCTTGGCAACAAAAAATCATCAGCATTTCTTAGGTTTCTTGGGCCCCTAGTTCTCTGTGTTTCTTCTCTATCTGTCTCTGTTCGCGTTCGTTCTCTTCCTATTGGGTTGGCAAAGCTTACCTCAGGTCTATCTCTATTCTTGTCTCTTTGAGCTCCATTAGCTTGGGATGTTTCGGCTCCTGGGTGGCCATAAGAGACATTTGATCTCGGTTGGGAAAAAATAAATTCACCCTTCCAAGTGTAGGCATGCCTACCATGTTCTGTAACCACAAAGATCCTTTCCGAAGTATGGTCTAAATAGGTCACTTTGCCTGGGCTATCAAGATCTTTGAACTCATAGATCGTGATTGTTCCTACCTCATTTGGTTGATCGGTCTTATACCTCCAAAAGGCTTCATCGGTCTCTCGGTTGAAGAACAGGTCTATGCTCTTATTGTCTTAGGGAATCCACTCTGGTGTGAGGATTCTGGTAAGAACAGATTTGCCTCAAGGGGTTTTAGGCTCTCCACCTAAGTTTCCTTGCTCTAGGTCACCTATGTCCGTCTTTGGGATCACATTTCCGAATTCGTCTGGCCTATCTAGGTGGTTGGTGACTACATGTTGGTTCCTTCTTTTTCCAAGTATGCTCCATTTTCAAACTTGATTGCTGGATATTCAATTCCAATGGGTTGGTCAGGGTTTTTAATCTAGACCACAAATCTGCCTAGGCCATCCTCATAGATGCAAGCACCTAATCGGTTGGTCCTAAGGTATTCGAGTTGTGTCTTGTAAGGGCCTTCTACCCGTTGTAAGTATGGCACACTGGAACTTCCTGTAGGTCTCTTCATACCATGGGACATCTCAGACTCGCTAGTTTTTAAAACTAGGGTAGTGAGAATGATGGCTCAACGACTGGGCCCAAGACCTAGCAGTATGATTGACACTAGCCTCGAAAGACCTAAGACTCTGTCTATCTCTCCCTAGATGTCGTCTTGATCTAAGGTTCATATGCCTAACTGAGCAATCCCAATTTTTACCCAAGGTACAACCTCGTTGCCAATCAATGTGTATCAGTCACTTGGTTCTTTTTTAGTTGATTATCGTGTTTATGATCTTGTCTAAAATCACGTCGTCAGGAATACTTAAGTTGATTTCCGTTGTTTTCGTTGATCGTTCCACGTTAAGTTCCTTTCCTTTAAAGTTATCGATCACACAGAGATTATGTTTTAGCTTGAACTTGAGTATTTAGGTGGTCTTCAACTTGATAGATGTCTATCGTCATCTGACTTACTTCTAGCACTACTCGTACTTAGCCTAAGCTAGGAATTGACAAAGGGATTTGAGAATAATCCAACCTCACTTGCAGATCCCTTGATCTTTAGTGCTCAAGAACCTCATTCTCAAGCTTGTGGAATGCCCTTGCTTTGGATGCCTTCTAGTGTTCTCAGTGGACCTGTAAAAGTCTCAAAGTTAGCTCAAGGCTTAGATTCAAATGACACAAAAAATCACTTTCATTCATGTAATTTACA
This sequence comes from Ceratopteris richardii, assembly GCA_020310875.1. Taxonomy (NCBI): domain Eukaryota; kingdom Viridiplantae; phylum Streptophyta; class Polypodiopsida; order Polypodiales; family Pteridaceae; genus Ceratopteris; species Ceratopteris richardii. Next base: position 166,204,717 of record CM035410.1, read on the forward strand.
TGTCAATTTGCACCGTGTCTCTATAGACACAATTCTAGAGATCCCTTAGTTGTCTTCCCCCTGGATATGATTCACTTAAAAATACTATGTCTAATAATCCTGGTTGTACTCCTCACGAGCTTTCCAACGGGCCTAAGATCACCCCGAACGGATTTCGTATGAGGAAGTTATGATAGTTCAGGGTTTTGGAGTTAAAACAGGGTTCGAACAGGCTAACAGCTCACACAATTTTTCCCAAAACACACATGTAGGGACCTCACAAATCACTAATTGCTTGATATCTTGTCCACCTTCAATTGGAAGAAACTTCAATGTGCAACAGTCGAAACTTCCAATGCTCTTTACTTCACCTTGTATTGCACCTTTTGCTCTGATACCACTGTTGAGACCTCTAAATCTCTAGAGGCTTGATCTATATTGATTTAAGAACACCTCTATATCAACCATAGACCAAACTTTACACAAATATTACCTTGATTTACAAAATCATTCATAATCACTTCTTTGAGTGAAATTTCTTCTTCTTCAAGAAGTCTGCTTCAAAGATTGACTTCGTTACCTGCACATATCTTCAAATTTCTTCAATCTAATGATATAGATACCTCCATGCTACCTTTGCGCAATCATGTCATCCATTATATCTCCAAAAGAATCATTAAAACTTTGATTTGATCAATAAGATCAAAAGTATGTCAGAAATTGTCTTCTTGAACAAGCGACTTTGACATAGTCAACTTCTAAGGTTGATTTCTCAAAGCACAAGTCCCGATTTGCTAAATGCTTTTAACGATAGCTTCCTTACCTTCTAACTTAGATTTTGAATGCTGAATCTTTAAAAACTTTACACTATGCACTGAGATCCAAGCAAAATATTGACACAAAAAAGTGTGCGACTGTGAGAGTTCTATCTACAGACTTTACATATACATGTTCCTACTGATCATACACACAACCTGAAAAGAATTAGACTATGAAACTTTGAACATAGCTTGGTTAGCTTCTAGATTAGATGTATGCAAAAGATTTCCTTATCCACTGTTGGAGTTTATTGATCTCCAAAGTACAGCTAGAAGTAGGTGAAACCCAACAGGACCTAGTTGACTTTTTCACAAACTTGTATGCACAGACCAATTTTATTGCAGAGCAAATTGCTCTTTACTCACTTGGAATTTTCCAATAATATTTCACCCACATAAACTAGACTCTAAGAGCTTTCCAACAAGATATAGAACACCTCAAATGGATAAATACACAATGAGATATGACCTCTGCAATATGCAGCTTTAATGGAGACCTTGAAACAGAGATGAACCTGAGGACACACATCACTTGCAGAGACTACTGCTCTTAACTCACAACTCCAATGACTTTGAAACTTTCCAGAATACAAGTAGACTTAAAGATCTTTCTAACAAGCCAAAGAACACATGATTTGGATACATACACAAGGAGATATGACCTCTGCAAGTTTGAGGTTTAATGGAGACCTTCAGCAGGGATAAAAAACAGAGAACACACACTACTTGCAGAGAGTATTGCTCTCAGCTCACAAATCCAATGATTATGAAAATTTACAGAAACAAAGTAGACAGGAAGAGCTTTCCAATGAGCTATCAAACATGTAATTTGGATATATAATGAGGGAGATACAAGCTCTGCAATCTCTGCATACAAAACTACAGCAGTGTAGAGATACACATATGACTCTCTTGGACATCCCACAAGATCACGACTTTTCTCCTCTTTTTATAGCATGGGAAACTAATCTAAAACTTTCCTAATACATCTAAATTCGTGGTAGACACTTGGATGGAGGTATTACATGACTCAAGTGCTCAAATAAGCAAAGTATTGATGGACTTTGAGAACTAGCCACATCGACCTTCCACTAGGACACCACTGAAGCTCCCTTGTGACTCACTAATTTGACTTACCATGTTCTAGAACTCACGTGGTATTTTTGCTACATTTTATGAATAATATGAGCCTTCTTGAAGTATTTGAAGACTTCCCAAAGGTATTTACATAATTTGAAACTTGTACCCTACATAAAACAAATGTTCGCAACATTCTCCCCCTCAAGTTTCAAAGGGTATTTCCTTCATGCCAAGAATATAGTTGAATCTTTGAAGCTTTGGTCCATCCAAGGATTTGGTGAAGATATCTGCAACTTGATCCTTTGTTCCAACAAAAGAAACCTGCACTTCATTGTTCATGGCCTTCTCTCGAACATAATGATAGTGAACCTCTATATGCTTTGTTCTAGCATGAAAAATAGGATTTGAGGTCATATGAATGCTGCTCAAGTTATCCCCATATATCAGTGGTACATCAACCTGCACATTCAAGTCATGAAACAACTTTTTAAACCACATAACCTCAGTAGTAGCCAATGCTAAACCTCTATACTCAGCCTCTGTAGAAGATAAAGCAACTGTAGGCTGTTTCTTTGAACTCCATGTTAATGTCTTGTTTCCTGCTATTACCACATATCCACTTGTGGATCTTCTGTCATCTTTGCTTCCAGCCCAATCTGCATCACTAAAGACTTTAAGAGTTAGATCAGCATCATGACTATAAAATAATCCTTCGTTCATGGTACCTTTCAAATATCTAAGCACTCTTTTCGCTGCATGCATATGAGGTACTCTAGGTTCATGCATAAACTGTGACAATACTCCCACTGCATAACATATATCAGGTCTAGTTTTTGTTGCATAAATCAAAGATCCTACCATGGATCTATATACATTCATATCATGCAACTCATCACCTTCCTTTGCGCTTAGCTTTACATTACATTCCATTGGAGTAGAAACAAATTTACATTCCTGCATACCAAACCTTTTCAGCATATCACATATATACTTTCTTTGTATCAACCACATACCTTCATCGCTATACACAATTTCAATCCCAAGAAAGTATCTGAGCAAACCAAGATCTGAAATTTTAAATTCCTTTCCCAAATTACCTTTTATCTCATCAATTGCTTTTGCATCATTCCCTATAATCAACAAGTCATCCACATAAATGCATACATAGACACACATGCCATCTACATGTTTTACATAAAGTGAAGGATCAGCATGACTCGCTGTGTATCCTTGCAGCATAAGATACTTTACCAACCTTGCATTCCATGCCCTTGGTGCCTGCTTAAGACCATACAATGCCTTCTTTAACCTGCATACATGATTAGGACATTTTGCATCCACATAACCATCTGGTTGTGACATATACACTTCTTCGTTTAACTCACCATTAAGAAAGGCATTCTTTATATCGAGTTGATATATATTCCACCTTTTACTTGCAGCTAAAGCCAACAAAGTTCTCATCGTTGCCATATTTGCTACTGGACTAAATGTTTCCTCATAGTCCACACCTTGAGTTTGATTATATCCTTTTGCTACAAGTCTAGCCTTATATCTAGACACACTACCATCACTATTTCTTTTAATCTTAAAAACCCACTTGCAACCAATTACCTTTTGCTTTGGTGTACTTGGAACTAAATTCCAAGTCTTGTTATCCTGTAGTGCTTCCATTTCTTCTCTCATTGCTTTCTCCCACTTTTCATCTCCTTTGGCCTCATCATAACATGTGGGTTCATTTTCCTGCTCAACTTTTGTCATAAAAGCATAATGAGTATTCATGAAATATTCATAAATATACCTTTGAGGTTGCTTACTTACTCTTGAATTTCTTCTTACCTCCAATGTAGATGCTCTTCCTTTCTTATTAGGAACCTTTGATGATTCTCCATACTCACATACATCACTAATTTCCTCTCCTTCATCATTAACTTCAACAAGTTTGAGTTTACCTTTACTTTTAACACTTGGAGGTGACTCTTGCCTTAATCTTCCATTGAAAGGTGATCCTCTTTCTTCATCTAAACCACTCCTTTCATCATTTAAACTTCCTGATGGCTGAACTATGCATTCATCTCCTTCAACCACACCTTCTTCATTTTCATCCATGACCTGCAAACAATTCTTATCTGCATACCATGAAAGTGATTCATCAAAGTTTACATCTCTTGACACAACAACCTTATTGGTATGAGGATTATAGCATCTATATCCTCTTTGAGTATCTGCATAACCAATAAATATACATTTTTCTGATTTCGCATCAAGTTTAGATCTCACCTCACTAGGTACATGTGTTAGAGTATGATCAATGTCTACCCCTCATGATTGTATGCACATTTTGTAAGGCCCCCTTTATGAGGAGAAGCCAAGCGTGCATTACCCAATTGATGGGAATCCCAACTTGAATGTTGGATGAAGGTCATATTGGACCATGTAAGATATTATAAGGAAAGGGAGTTACTAGGGTCCCCAATTGTGGGGTCCGGGGCAGCGGTGAGCAGCCCCGGCTGGGGGGTCCAAGGGGGCCAGCGGGCCCCCTGGCTGGGGGGTCCCAGGGGGCCAGCGGGCCCCCTGGTGGGGGTCCGGGGGCAGCGCCCCCGGCGCGACGGTAAAGGGAATATTCCATGGAATATTCCCTGTCGGAGTCAGAAATCATTTATATTTGTTAGGTCGGTTCAACCAGTCTAAGCCGTGTATGGCAATTACGCGGGCGGTGGCCGCCCACGCTCTACCGCCCATGTATAGCCGTCCATGGCAGGCCACCCATGATCCTATATATACATGACTTCTGCACTACCTAAGACATTGAGTTGAGCCAGCATACCTCTACCTTGTATCTCCCTATCTAGAGTTGTCTAGATCACCATTTAAGCTCTACCTTGAGAGCGCACGGGTGGACAACGCCATCATCTTTGTACTTGCTGCTAGTAGAAAATTGTTGAGATTCTCCTATATCTGTTATCTTCTCTGCTATTGCTCCTGTGTTATATTGCGTAACTATTGTCTTACATGGTATCAGAGCTGTAAGGTTCGAATAGCTTGAGAAGTATCATTATTTTAGCCTACTAGCAGACTAGAATATCAGTAGATTATTCGAGTGATTACATGATGGCTTCATCGTCGAACACTAGTCTTGGTGCTTCACCTAATGTTAATGCTGCACCTATTCGAATTCGTCCACCTGCATTCACTGAAGGGAAGCTGGATGGAACCAACTATACACTCTGGAAGTTCAAAATTTCTGCAATTTTGGACTCCTATGAATTACTTGACACTGTCATGGGACCGATGGGATTGGATCCAGAGCCTATACCAGTTGAAGATCCAGCAAATTCAAGATTGATGATTCAGCCAGATCCAGATCTTCTACGAGCTTGGAAGAGGCGGAATGCTGATGCATTATGTGCGATTGTCACTAGTGTAAGTGATTCTGTGCTTACTTTAGTTCAACATACTACTAAAGCACATGAGGCTTGGGGCATATTGGCTCGACAATATGAGACCAAGAACCACACTAGGATACAGAATTTAGAAAATCAGTTGGCAAATGAAAAGCATTCTGATTCTGAAAAGGCTGAAGATTTTATCAAACGGATAAAGCATCTTCAAGATCAATTGGCTGCAGTTGGTGTTGTTATAACACCAGAAGAGCTAGCTCGAAGATCTGTACGTGTTCTTCCAGCAAAGTATGATGGATTAGTAACAGCCCTTAACACTCAGGTAAGGCCAACTCCTCTTACATTTGAAGAGTTTTGTGCCATGCTTTTAGAAGAAGAGATGCGGCTGAAGAATCGGCAAAGTACAACTGATGCTGCATTCTCAGCAAATGCAAAAGGTAAAGGCTCTTCAGAGGGATCAAAGAAGAAGCCAAAGAAGAAAAAGTTCACAGGAAGTTGCTTCTATTGTGAAAAGAAAGGCCATGCCATCAAGGATTGCAGAAAGAAGCAAGCTGATGAACGGAATGGGACTGTAAAATCATCATGGAAGAACAAAGAGTCTGCAAACAACACAGAGCTGGAACTTTGGGTAGCTATTGAAGAGGTATGTTCATCTGCTCAAGCTCGTGTTGATGAGCCATGGATTTTAGATAGTGGAGCTTCTCGCCATATGACTAGTAAAAAGGATTGGTATAGTTCCCTAGTGCCTCTGCGGGAATCCATCAATGTAGTGGTGGGAAACGACTCCAAGTGTCCAGCTGAAGGAACTGGAACCATCTCTTTTATCACTTCTCCAGGTGTTGAGAAAAAGTTATCCGATGTTCTCTATGTACCTACACTCAAAAGAAATTTGTTGTCAGTTTCTGCAATAACAGATCGTGGACTCGAAGTTCACTTCAATAAGAGTGGTGCGGAAATCATGGATTCATCAGGTAATGTTGTAGGTAAAGGCACACGACGGGATAACTTGTATGAGTTAAGTGCTTTAACTGCTACAGAAGATAAAGATGTAAGCAGGTTATGGCACCAACGATTTGGGCATCTCGGATTTGCAGTTTTGAAGGAGATGCAACGAACAGGGATGGTTGCTCATTTGCCTGCATTTTCAGAGTTGCAGGAACCTTGTGAAGCTTGTATGATGGGCAAGCAACAACGAAAGGCATTTCCAAGAGAGACCAGCAATCGATCTCAAGCTCCTCTAGAGTTGGTACATGCTGATCTCTGCGGTAAAATGTCTACACCTGCTTTAGGAGGATCTTTCTACTTCTTGCTGTTAGTCGACGATTATAGTAGAAAGATGTGGGTTTATTTCATTCGAGAGAAGGCTGATGCTTTTGAAAAATTTAAAGCGTGGCATAAGTATGTAGAAAGTGAATCAAGAAGGAAACTGAAGAAATTTAGAACAGATAGAGGAGGTGAATTCTTGTCAACAGAATTCAACAATTACTGTAAGGAGCATGGTGTGAAAAGGCAACTTACCACAGCTCATACACCTCAACAAAATGGCGTTGTTGAGCGCAGGAACAGGACAGTAGTTGAAATGGCTCGTTGTATGTTAAAGGCTCAAGACATGCCTGATTCATTCTGGGCAGAAGCAGTCAATACAGCAGTCTACATCCTCAATCGAAGCTACACAAAAGCTCTGAAGGGGATGACTCCTCAAGAAGCATATTCTGGTAAAAAGCCTTCAGTTTTGCATTTCAGAATTTTTGGTTGTTTCTGTTATGCACATATTCCTGATTCAACAAGATCAAAGTTGGATTCAAAAAGCAAAAAGTGTGTCTTCCTAGGATATAGTGAAGAGTCTAAAGCATACAGGTTATGGGATCCTGAGGCAAGGAAGATTTTTGTCAGCCGAGATGTGGTGTTTGATGAACGACCACACTTAGTAGAAGATAAAGGTAAATCTACTATCTCATCAAACGGAGAAATATCTCACCTTGTGCCTATCAAAAGACAGGTTAAAGTTGAGGAGGAGGAAACATCTGATGGAGAAATTTCCTCAATAAAAAGCCAACCAATTGTAGCTGCACAGCGTAAGCCACTACCGAAGTGGGCACAACAGCTCTTTGATGATCACAATCCACATGTAGATGCACCAGAATCATCATTGGATGGATTACGAAGATCAAAGAGAATAGAGGAGCAAAGAAGAGCCTCAGAACACATTGTTAACATGGCTCTAATGGCAGATATCATGGGTTCGATAAAGGAACCTACCACCATTGAAGAAGCCATTGATGATCCAGATTGGAGAGCGGCAATGCAGTCTGAGTATGATAGTATACTCAAAAATGATACATGGGATCTAGTCGACTTGCCGCCAAAGAAGAAGGTAATAGGTACTAAATGGATTTGGAAAGCTAAGTATAAAGCTGATGGAACATTAGAAAAGTATAAGGCACGATTAGTTGCACAGGGTTTTTCACAGATTGAAGGATTTGATGTTCAAGAAACTTTTGCACCAACAGCACGCATGACAACTATTCGGACGGTACTTGCAGTAGCTGCACAAAAGTCTTGGCCTATTTTCCAGATGGATGTCAAATCTGCATTTTTGAATGGTCACCTCAAGGAGGAGGTATATGTATCTCAACCACCAGGTTTTGAGGTGCCCAATTCAGAAAATAAAGTTTGCAGGTTGAAGAAAGCTTTGTATGGACTTAAGCAAGCTCCACGGGCTTGGTACCAACGAATTGATCATTTTTTCAAAAATATGGGTTTTGAAAGAAGTACTTCTGATGCTAACTTGTATGTAACGAAAAGGGATAGCAAGCTAGTTGTTGTCATTGTATATGTAGATGATTTGATCATTACAGGAGATCATCAGGAACTCATCAATCAAACTCGGATCAGCTTGGGAACTGAGTTTGAAATGACAGACTTAGGTCTACTCCATTTTTGTCTGGGAATTGAAGTATGGCAAAGGAAGGATGGCATTTTCATCTCACAACAAAAATATTCCAAAGAAATTCTCAAGGCATTTGGAATGATGGACTGCAAACCAACTAGCACACCTATGGAGGTAAATCATAAGCTATCTATGGATGATAACATGCATGATGTAGATGCTAAGAAGTATAGGAAGCTCGTTGGAAGTCTTATTTTTCTGTGCAACACTAGACCAGACATTTGCTATGCTGTTGGAGTGTTAAGCAGGTTTTCCAACAAACCTAAGGAGAGTCACTGGAATGCTGGAATGCGAATTCTAAGGTACATTGCAGGAACCTTGGATTTTGGTATTTTGTATACCACAGGTGATACACTCCAAGGATATTGTGATTCAGATTGGGCTGGAGATTGTGATTCTAGAAAATCAGTTTCTGGATATTGTTTCTCACTTGGTTCAGGAATATTTTCTTGGGTAAGTAGGAAGCAACCAACTCTCGCACTCTCCTCCACTGAAGCAGAGTACAAAGCAGCTTGTTTTGCTTCTTGTGAGGCAGTCTGGTTAAGGAGAATTCTTGCAGATATAGGCTTTCCATCAAATATGCCAATTGTACTCAAGTGTGATAATCAAAGTTGTATGGCTATTGCAAAGAACCCAGTATTTCATGCTCGCACCAAGCACATAGAAGTACAGTACCATTACATTCGTGAGCTAATTGAAGATGAAATTGTGGAGCTAGAATATTGCCCAACAGAGGCAAATTGTGCTGACATATTCACTAAAGCACTTGGAAGAGAGCAGCTCAACAAGCATCTTCAACAGATGGGCATAGGACCAAGACCTACTTGATTTATCATCGGTAAACATTGAGGGGGGGTGTTAGAGTATGATCAATGTCTACCCCTCATGATTGTATGCACATTTTGTAAGGCCCCCTTTATGAGGAGAAGCCAAGCGTGCATTACCCAATTGATGGGAATCCCAACTTGAATGTTGGATGAAGGTCATATTGGACCATGTAAGATATTATAAGGAAAGGGAGTTACTAGGGTCCCCAATTGTGGGGTCCGGGGCAGCGGTGAGCAGCCCCGGCTGGGGGGTCCAAGGGGGCCAGCGGGCCCCCTGGCTGGGGGGTCCCAGGGGGCCAGCGGGCCCCCTGGTGGGGGTCCGGGGGCAGCGCCCCCGGCGCGACGGTAAAGGGAATATTCCATGGAATATTCCCTGTCGGAGTCAGAAATCATTTATATTTGTTAGGTCGGTTCAACCAGTCTAAGCCGTGTATGGCAATTACGCGGGCGGTGGCCGCCCACGCTCTACCGCCCATGTATAGCCGTCCATGGCAGGCCACCCATGATCCTATATATACATGACTTCTGCACTACCTAAGACATTGAGTTGAGCCAGCATACCTCTACCTTGTATCTCCCTATCTAGAGTTGTCTAGATCACCATTTAAGCTCTACCTTGAGAGCGCACGGGTGGACAACGCCATCATCTTTGTACTTGCTGCTAGTAGAAAATTGTTGAGATTCTCCTATATCTGTTATCTTCTCTGCTATTGCTCCTGTGTTATATTGCGTAACTATTGTCTTACAACATGTACATAACATACACAGCCAAATACTTTCAAATGACTTACACTTGGTTTCCTTCCATGCCATACCTCATATGGTGTCAAATGATGAACTCCAGCAGTCGGAACTCTATTCATAATGTAAACACTTGTGCTAACAGCTTCAGCCCAAAAATAATTAGGCAAACACATATCATTAAGCATGCTTCTAGATGCTTCTGCTATGATTCTGTTTCTTCTTTCTGCGACTCCATTTTGTTGTGGAGTATACCTGCATGTAACTTCTCTTTTGATACCTTCATCATACAAAAAATCAGTAAAAGCTTGAGAGAAATACTCTCCTCCTCCATCGGATCTTAGCTTCTTAATATACCTTCCTGTTTGCTTTTCGACATATGATTTGAACTTCTTGAAACAATCAAAGACCTCACTCTTATGTTTAATAAAATACACAAATGTCATTCTACTATGATCATCAATGAATGATACATAGTACTTATTACCAACCAAGGATGCCTCTTTAGTAGGTCCCCACACATCTGTGTGTATGAGATCTAGCAAACCATCACTTACATAGCTTGAATGCTTGAAAGGTTGTCTACTCTGCTTACCCATTTGACATGCTTCACAAAGATGCACCATATGTTGCTTAGTAAGATCAGGTAATCCTTCAACAATCCTCTTTTTTGATAGCTCCTTTAACCTGTGTACATTCATGTGTCCAATCCTTTTGTGCCATAGATCAAGCTCTGCTATTCGATGCATACCATAAGAGAAATAGTTTGTATGATTTGGGTTTACCTTGAATGTAAACAATCTACCTTGTTTTTGACCTCTAGCAATTAACCTCCTTTGCTTTGGATCCTCAATGAAGCAACCTGCATGATTAAATCTCACTTGTAGACCTTTTTCTACCATTTGACCAACCAACATCAAATTCTTAGTGATCGTTGGCACATAAAGTACATCCTTCAAGCAATTTGTCTTGCTCTTATCCTGCATAACAACATCTCCAACCTGCATAATCTTATGTGTTGTATCATCTCCTGTTTCAACATGACCTTTACATGACGGATTATGCATATTAGAAAACCATGAAGCATCATGAGACATGTGATTAGAACAACCACTATCTACATACCATACATCGCTATTGCAATTCATCTTAGTTTCTACATTCATCATAAGAAGAGAATCATAATCATCACTTTTACCTTCAACCGCATAATTTCCTTGTTGTTTACCTCTTCTTGAATAGCCTCCTCTTCGATTACCACCTTGATTATTTTCATTTTGATAACAATCTTTGGCATAGTGTCCATACCTTCCACATATATAGCAATTGTTCTTATTATCTTCACTCCTTTGTCTTTGGTTGTAGTTGTAGTAGCCTCTCGTACCTCTAGCGCTTGATCTTCCTCTTCCTCTTGTGTTGAAGAAGCCACTTGAAGTCCTTTGATCATCGCTCCTTCTTCCTCGACCTCTATTTGAACCTCTTCCACCTCTGTTTCCACCTCTTGATGATCCTACATAAAGAGCTTGTCCTTGAGATCCTTTTTTATTTGAAGTAGAACCATTTAGATTCATCTCCTCCGTGACCATAAGGGCAATAAGTTGATCAAAATCTGGTAATTCTCCTCTGACATAAACTGAAGTAATGAAGGGTTTCCATCTCTCATCATCTTTGAGTCCGTTGAGAGTATGTGCAACCAAGTCGTCGTCCTCCACATGAGCTTGAATTGATCCTAGTTGATCTGCAATCTCTTTAACTTTCAATATGTAATCATTGACCGATGTCCTTGTATCTTTCTTTATGTTATTCAACTCATTTTTGAGTTGAATCTTCCTTGCTCTTGTACCTGTAGCATACAACCTTTCCAATGCAAGCCAAACATCTCTACTTGTGTCTAGATCTTGTATGTGTCCTACCATTGAATCTTGAATATTTTGTGATAAAATGAATATAACCCTTTTGTCTCTCTCATTGCAAAGTCTAAACTCCCTCAATTGTTGCTGATTTGGGTCCTCTGGTAATGTGGGTTTGATATCTGTGCCGTCAATCAAACCATACAAGCCTCTACCTTGCAAGTATGCTGTGATTCTAAACTTCCATGCTTGATAATTGGTCTTATCAAGCTTCTCTATTTGTGCATGTTGGTCTCCCATAATACAAATGCTAAGCTTCCTCCTTTAAGCCTCCTTTCCAATGTGTGTGATGAGAAGAAATATAATATTTACCTTGTAAATGAGGTATGTGCACCTTTCTTTGCTTGGATGTTGCTTCAGATGCCTCCTTGCAATCTTCTTCTACCTTTGTGTAGTGTTGATGATGAACTGCTTCCTTGATAGCTTCAAATTCTTCGTCAAGGTATGATAACCTTCTCCAAGCCTCCAAGTACTTGCTCTGATACCAATGTTGGAGTTTATTGATCTCCAAAGTACAGCTAGAAGTAGGTGAAACCCAACAGGACCTAGTTGACTTTTTCACAAACTTGTATGCACAGACCAATTTTCTTGCAGAGCAAATTGCTCTTTACTCACTTGGAATTTTCCAATACTGTTTCACCCACATAAACTAGACTCTAAGAGCTTTCCAACAAGATATAGAACACCTCATATGGATAAATACACAATGAGCTATGACCTCTGCAATATGCAGCTTTAATGGAGACCTTGAAACAGAGATGAACCTGAGGACACACATCACTTGCAGAGACTACTGCTCTTAACTCACAACTCCAATGACTTTGAAACTTTCCAGAATACAAGTAGACTTAAAGATCTTTCTAACAAGCCAAAGAACACATGATTTGGATACATACACAAGGAGATATGACCTCTGCAAGTTTGAGGTTTAATGGAGACCTTCAGCAGGGATAAAAAACAGAGAACACACACTACTTGCAGAGAGTATTGCTCTCAGCTCACAAATCCAATGATTATGAAAATTTACAGAAACAAAGTAGACAGGAAGAGCTTTCCAATGAGCTATCAAACATGTAATTTGGATATATAATGAGGGAGATACAAGCTCTGCAATCTCTGCATACAAAACTACAGCAGTGTAGAGATACACATATGACTCTCTTGGACATCCCACAAGATCACGACTTTTCTCCTCTTTTTATAGCATGGGAAACTAATCTAAAACTTTCCTAATACATCTAAATTCGTGGTAGACACTTGGATGGAGGTATTACATGACTCAAGTGCTCAAATAAGCAAAGTATTGATGGACTTTGAGAACTAGCCACATCGACCTTCCACTAGGACACCACTGAAGCTCCCTTGTGACTCACTAATTTGACTTACCATGTTCTAGAACTCACGTGGTATTTTTGCTACATTTTATGAATAATATGAGCCTTCTTGAAGTATTTGAAGACTTCCCAAAGGTATTTACATAATTTGAAACTTGTACCCTACATAAAACAAATGTTCGCAACATCCACTTGATCAGGCTGAGAGAAATCAGAGAAAGTCTCAATGCGAACTCAGAAAGATAACCCTCTACACATCTATCTCATGGACACTTGGATTCTAATGACTCTCTCATGTATTTCTTTGAATTATTGAGTTATATACATATGATTCTAGACTCATCCCACGTCTATTACATTACTCCTTATCATTCTAATGATCAACTATATCCATTGTATGAGAATTTTCATCTATAATGTACATATGTATACAAACTTCATTACTGAGATTTCTTTTCTTCCTTCAATGACTTCTTTTGCTTCATTTTGATTCCTGACTTGCTTCAAGTTCTTCATAATCATCAATTTGGGATTGCTTTGTTCCAACACTATCCTCAACAACAAGCATACATAATACATCATTGCACTTAGCCATGGCTAGTGACTTAATACTTTGATGTAGTGAAATGATTGTATCTCGAAAAGTTGAACATAACAACCTTGCTGAGCTCTGCTAAACTTGTAGCAAACTTCGAAGCACTTGTACTAGCAAACCAAAACCTATATATATGTATGGCATAAAAGGACAAAATTTCCTACACAAGCACTAAGATAGTGCACTCGGAGGCCAAAAATGAGCTCATATCAAAATTTCAACACCACACAACAAAGCTATTTTGTACTTATAATCGCCCTGAGGACGCTCATCATATCTTGTGTGACTCTAAGACTATGATCGGAGGGGTGCCAACAATGCCCTTCATGAATCGACAACCTCCTCTGATACCAATTGTTAGAGTTTGAGGTATGCAAAAGCACATGAACAGCACAAGGAAGACGAAGAAACTTGGATCAAAACACAACATTGAATTAATTACCAAGTGAATGTACAAAAGGTAAGTAATATGTTAGGGTTATAGGCATATATACAAGCCCGGAGAAAAAACCTCCTAGAGAGGGAAAAAGTGCCTCTACAATCCTAAGTGTATTCACACACATCACTACTCAAATATATTAACACTATTCTACTGTAATACAATGTTTTCGTTTTTTTTCCATTACAAAAAGGTACTTTCCAACATTCTACCTCTCCTTGCCTTTTGTCATCCTTGACAAAAGTGTTTGATGGATTTGATTATTGTTTCTTCTTTCTTTGACATACTTGAGCCACCAGATCATGAATCTTTTTCTCTATAATATTCAAATAATTGACCATCTCAAAAAAGAGCTTTTATCCATTGTATAACTAGCACCGGTTTGTCTATTATATCTTTCATTATATATTTTGTATATGACTACCTATAGGCTTTTAGCCTAGCTTTCAATACTAGAGATAGTCTTCCCAAAATGTTTGATTCTCTTTCAATGAATCCATAATCAAAGGCATCCTCAAAAATCTACATGTAATGGCTTCCCATGAATATAGTTGTGCTATAATAAGTCATTAAGCATATTCTATCAGGTGTCTCATTGAGATAAAAAAGTGCATCTGAAGGTGAATTAAATCCTTTGTAATTTAGGGTTCTAATCTTGATATCTGTCAAGGTTCCTATACAAGCTATGATCAACTTCAAAACCCTAACTACTAATATATAGGAAGGATCATTGACAAGTATGGCTGTATTTTTTCTTATCTACCAGAATTTCAGCTAGTCTCTCCTTCTTGCGATTGGATAGAAAGCAGGATTGATTTTCAATCAAATCAGTGCTTCCATCCAAATCTTTTTGAATTCTCTACTTTTATCTAACCACATGTTTCTCTATGATGGGTTGGCTTTTTCAAATAAACCTTTTGTACTTTCCATGACTTCATCATATTCCAAGAACTCATTGGCCTGAGTTCAAACTCTGGTAGTTTGATAGTTTCTAATGCTTTCGAGAACCATGCATAATGGAATCGCTAATCCTTCTACTACCCATGTTGATATATTTAGGTAGTGATGTGTGTGAACAAACTAGGACTACGAGTGCTTTTTTCCCTCTTTTGAAGGTTTTTTCTCCCGGCTTGTATATACACCTATATCCTTAATGGGTTACTCATCTTTGTACATTATCTTGGTAATACATTGAGTATTGTGTGTTGTGCTTCAAGCTTCATCTTCTTCCTTATGCTGTTCACATGCTTCGACAAACCTCAAACTCCAACAATTGGTATTAGATTAGGCCATCGCTTCATCTAGGGCATCCTCGACACCCCTCCGGCCACAGTCTCAGAATCCCATGAAATTGGTAAGCATCCTCAAGGTGATTAGAAGTTCAAAAAAACTTTGCTATGTGGCGATCTGAACTCGTTTTGGCCTCCCAAGTGCATCATCACAGTGCATGTGTAGGCACTTTTGTCTTTTTGTCCCAAAGATAAATACAAGTTTTGGTTCCCTAGTATAAGTGCCACAAAGTGTGCTACAGGTTTAGCAAAACTTGACATAGTAGTTTTGATCAACTTTTTGAGATACAATCATTTTTTTGCATCAGGGTATTTTAGTTAGTGGCCATGGCTAAAAGTAGTGATGTATTTCATATGTTGGCTAGTATTGAGGATAAGTTGGATGGTACCAGTTACCCATAATGGGCTTATTCATGTGTCATGTATTGGCTTCAAAAGGACTATGGAATATTGTGTGGGGTGTTGAAAAACATGATATTACACCTCCAAATACAGTTACTGAGGTTAGTGCAGATAGCATTGAAGATGGTGATATTCTTCAGGTTCTGGTTCATGTTGTTGTCCCTATTGCACCTACTATAGAGTGACTTCATTAGGATGACAAAGATCTTCAGGCACATGCATTGATAGCCTTCTCTGTCAAACGTGCCATTATTCCTCACATTCGCTCTTGCAGAACAACAAAGGATGCTTGGGATAGACTTACTACCTATACCAGGCAAGGAATGAGGCTTGTGTTGCTTACCTCCAAAAACAACTAAAGAGTGAGCACATGAATGAAGGAGATTCCATAGATAGTTTTTTGACAAAGATCAAAGATTTGAAGGAGCATTTCATTTTTGTTGGTAAAATCTTGCTTGCCAATTCACTTGTGGAGATTGTTCTAAATGGTCTTCTAGATTCATATCAAAGTTTTGCTTCTACACTTTGATTGATGATGAAAGGCAATCCAAATGCCTTAACATTGGAGGATCAGAGTAGGCTTTTGAAGGTCCAAATTAACTACAAAATTGCACGATACATGATAGCTATCTCTTCTTGTGATACACGATACTTCAAAGCAAATGATACATGATACCTAGGCTATACAATATAGGATACCTTGATATGGCATGATACACAATATTCGATATTCCATGATACGATACTTGAGGTTGGCGGTACTTGGAATTTTGCAATATGATGCTTGAGGTTCGCGATACTTGGAATTTCACGATATGATACTTGAGGTTTGTGATACTTGGAATTTCACGATATGATACTTGTTATCACCATGATACATGATACAAGCTTATGTAGTGACACACGATACATGATACTTATCCTCACGATATGATACCTTTCTTTAGCATGATACACGATACATGATACTTGGACTTACACGATATGATACGAGAATTGATGATGATATGATACCGACATATGATACTTGTAAAGTATTAGTAATACACAATACTAGACGATCGCAATACTCAACCTGGCGATACTTGTGAAGTATCGATGATACAGGATACTAGACGATCATGATACTTAACCCACCGATACATGATACTTGTGAAGAATCGACGATACATGATACTTAGGTATCGCGATACATGAGGAGTATAAGGTATCGACAATACACAATCCTACTAAGTATCATGACAGATGGGAATTCTATTCTTTATGAAGTCCAAATTTAAAACCTTTTGTGGATATATAAACCTTGTGCCCTCATTGTCACCGTATATGCCTGTAGGTGTAAAATTCCTATGCAATCTCACTATACCCCTCTCACGATACCTAGTGGCTATCGTTTCACTCTGTGTGACTATCAATAAGATTTTTTGGTATATTGAGAGCACAAAACAGACCTTCAAGGGTATTTCTTCCAAGTTTCAACTCTAAACTCTCTCTAGGCTCCTCACACACAGTCGTAAATGAAAAAGAAAGTACAAATAATGAATATATAGTCAAAACAAAGAAAATTTGCAAAGATCAAGATGGGAGAAGATGGTGATGATGATGATGATGATGATGGAGGGGAGAAAAAAATCAAAAACCTTACTAAAAATGACTATTTTTTACCTTCTAACATCGCAAATATGTCTTACCATCAGAGGCTCATCCTCGAAGCTTGCTCCCGAGCAACGGTGCCAAATTTCATGTCACTCTAGCACAATGGTGAGTACCAACGCGAGGAGATCCACCTCATAAATGTCAATCCACGGAGACGTGAGAACTGGTATGACAACCATGAGCAAGTGAAATGCACAAGTGAGTGAGTGAGAAGCATACTAGCATGCACACACCTACACATACACGTGCACACAAGGTAATAACAAAGAGAGGAACAATGGAATGCTTTCAGTTACAAAAGAACTCTTTTACAAAAGCTTTAATCTCTACTAAGACAACCTCAAAAATGTGCTCTCTAGCTCTTTTTATAGTTTTTCATGAGCTTTGGCCCTATCCAGACCTAGTGTCTGGCCTAGTTAAAAATTAGGTTCTAGGGCTTATTTGAGGGCTCAAACAGAGTCTAAAAATTATGAAAATTGGTGTGTAGATACTTCTAAAACTCCTCAAGCTCAAGGACTCCTCATCTTGAACAAAATGTAGTTGAATGTGAAATGCTATTTACAATGGTTTTTAGTGATCAAAATCACTGTTCTTATAGGGATTTCTTCTAAAAATTTGACATAAACTTCTTGGAGATCCCTTCATGCTCCCTCTTCTTGTGTGTCCACTTCTTTGACATGTTCCCACACCTTGTGCTTGACCTTGAGTGCCAACAGCCTATAACCCTAATGGGTCACTTATCTTTGTACATTCTCTTGGTAATACATTCAGTATTGTGTGTTGTGCTCCAAGCTTCTTCTTCCTCCTTGTGTTGTTCACGTGCTTCTGCAAACCTCAAACTCCAAACCCTCTGGTCATAGTCTCAGAATTGCACAAAAATCATATTGTTTTGGCCTTCCAATGCACTATCACAATGCCTATATAGGCCATTTCATCTTTTTGTGACAAGCATATATGTAGGTTTCAGTTTGCTAGTATAAGCACCTCAAAGTCTGCTACATGTATAACAAATTTGTTGGGATGGAAAAGATGCTCAAGCACATGTAATGATAGCCTTCTTTGTCAAACGTGCCATTATTCGTCTTTTTTGCTCCTGCAAGACAACAAAGGATGCTTAGGATACACTTACCACTTTATACCACTTTAGCACAAAACAACATGAATGAAGGAGATTCCATGGACAATTTTATGACAAAGATCAAAGATTTGAAGGAGCAACTGATTTCTACTATTGAAGTTTTTTCAGACAATTCATTTGTGTAGACTGTTCTGAATAGTCTTCCAGATTCATATCAAAGTTTTCCTTCTACTCTTTGATTGATGATGAAAGACAATCCAAATGCCTTAAACTTTGAGGAGCTGGTCTCTATTCTATTGCAAGAAGATCAGTCTAGCAGAACAGGTCCATTATGCATGTTGTAGATCAAGCTTTCTTGGCTAGTCAGAAGGGCAAAGGTAAATGGAGCTCATCTACTAGCAAGTAGAAATTTGCTACTTTTGCACAATAAAAGAAGGATGACAAAGATGAGAACAAAACAAAAAAGTGAAAATTGTTTTGCAAATATTGTAAAGGAAGTGATCATGTCATAAAGAGTTGTCAAAACTGGCTATTAAAGAGGCAAAGAAAAAGAGGCTAGAATGGTTGTTGTAGAGGCATCTACATCCAAATCAGAGTCTACAAAAGAATGGGAATTTACTACTCTTTGCAGTTATGACCCATCTTCTCATGAACAATGTATGTATGCAGTAGGCTCAAGTGTTTGGTACTTTAATAATGGCATAATCAAACATTTTCTTCACTTCACTTGAGCCTGCCTATAAGGAATATTGTCACATGCACCAATAAGACCTCTTATCTTGTCATGGTATTTGGTAAGATCATTCTGACTACTACTGATGGTAGTTCTTTTACATTGTCAGATGCTTTATTTATGCCAAGGATCAACAAAAATCAAATATCATTTTCAGCATTAGCTAAGATTAGCTTGGTTGCAAAATTTGTTGACAATAGATGTACAGTTCATGATCTATCAAATAGTGATGTCATAATTGCTTCTCGAATTTAATGTCATGGGCTATATAAGCTCATAGATTATGCAAAATCTATGAATGATTGAACATGTGCAGTTCAAGATTATGAGGCTATGTGAGATGCAAAGCTTTGCCATGCATGCTTTGGTCATCTGAATTTTGCTAGTTTGCTATGCCTGTAGAAATCTGAAGTGGTGTTCTCTCTGTGCAAACTTCAAGCACCTGGTAAACATGTCTATGAAGGCTTTATTTTGGGAAAAATGCAGCATTCCTCCTTCCCAAAAGATGGTTCAGTTTGAGCTACTCAAAAGCTTGTTCATAGTAATGTTTGTGGTCCTATGCAAACAACTTTATTTGGGAACTACCTTTACTTTGTGACTTTCATTGATGATTTTTCTAGGCGTGCATGGGTGTATCCATTGAAAGAAAATTCCAAAGTGTTTATGTGCTTCAAACAGTTTTTGGTTATGGCTGAAAATTTATCAACATGTAAAATGGGCACCCTCCATTCTAATCGAGGGGGGGATTGTATGCCTTTTGACTTTAATGCATTTTTGTTTGAACATGGGATAACACATCAGTGTATAGTGTCATATACACCTCAACAAAATGGAGTTTCTAAATGGAAAAACAGGTCACTCATGGAGATGGCGAGGTGTATGGTCTGTTGGAGGAGATGGAGGATAACTTTCAGAGATGAATAGGTGTTGCTTAAACCTGCTTCACACCAGCCAAGAACAACTACTAGAGAGTGTATTGGGCCTCTTCAGCATGCTAATGATCATAAATAATCACATATGTTGCTTGTAACATGATCCACTAATCAATGGATCAAAAGAGATAGGTAGGAATTGATCCAAGTCGAAGAAAAACTTGCTATTCTTGTTTCTACACCTATTCAATGTTTTGAATAGTTCTCTGAGCATGGCAGCAATTAGCTTGATTCCTTTTGGGAAACTCTAATTAGCTTAGATATCTACCAATCATGAGTGATTTAATAAAAAATGATGGACTACACATTTATAATGGTGTTTAGCAAATCAAAGAACCTTCTCGATAAATACGAGGTGCATCAGTCAACAGACCAGATAGTAAAGATGTGTTAATATCTCA
Organism: Ceratopteris richardii; assembly: GCA_020310875.1. Lineage (NCBI taxonomy): Eukaryota > Viridiplantae > Streptophyta > Polypodiopsida > Polypodiales > Pteridaceae > Ceratopteris > Ceratopteris richardii. Next base: position 166,225,282 of record CM035410.1, read on the forward strand.
GGATCCAGAGAGGCAATGATAATGAGACTTTGCAATCATATACTATACAGTATGTTGAATCTACCATGCTTTAAATCATGAAAAATGATCAATCATACACTAAGAACAAGCTCTTAGAAGATCACTATTCTGATGTAGTCATAGTAAACAAGTGAAATGAGAATGTAATCATAATATGTATATTAAATCATATACAAATACAATGTCATTGCAAATCATATATTGCTCAATGTGTGAGAGGTGAATGAGCATTGAGATGAGCTCTAAGTTCACAATATATCCCCTTCACAATGATCTCATAGAGTCGAGATAACACGTGGGTCATTTGATCCTCTTTTTATATATGTATTTGGAGCCCATGTTTGAATTCAAATCCAAAAGGTTCACCTAAAAGTGAATCCTAAAGTATAGGATATATTCTCTCATTACTCAACAACCAAAAACTTTGAGATTTGATGCTTCCTAACTTCCTCGTGGTTGTAGGATACTTTTATCAAGATAAATTTAAATGGTTTTTACAAGAGGTTGATCATATATGGTTCTATAAGAGATGTGCCAATTAACCAAGTATGTGGGCTTGGTTGTAATTGCACCAATAGCTCCCCCTCAACCCTAATATGCGTGTTCTTCATTCCTCCTTGATTTCCTGCAAACCAATCATCAATTTGAATATGTTAAACTTGGTTCCATCTAAAGACTTTGTGAGTATATCTACACATTGTAAATGAGTTGATACATAGGATAGTTGAATATCCTTGCTAAGCAATTTTTCCCTTACATAATGATAGTGCACTTCAATGTGCTTAGTCCTTGCATGATATACAAGATTAGCGGCCAAATGAAGTGAACTAGTGTTTTCTCCAAAGATTTTTGGAGTGTAAGAATGTAACCCCAAATTTGCATATAGTTCCTTAAGGCACATAGCTGCTTGAGTTGCATTTGCCAAACTTTTGTATTTTGCTTCTGTAGATGATAAGTCCACAATTGGTTGCTTCTTAGATGACCATGATATAAGCTTCAAACTTGCAAAAGATAGATACCCTGAAGTGCTCCTTCTATCATCTTTGGATCCAACCCAATCTGCATCAGAATACATCTTTATATCTAAGTCAAAAGTGAAGGCATAAAACAACCCTTCATTTATGGTACCCTTTAGATACTTAAGTACCCTTTTGGCAGCTTCCATGTGAGGTTTCCTTGGTGCATGCATAAAATGAATCAATGTACTTACTACATAAGCAATGTCTACTCTTGCTAGGGTAGCATAGTTCAGGCTCCCTACAAGGTTTGGGTAACCTGTAACATCCTCAAGAAGTTCTCCTTCATGAGAACTAAGCTTATGGTTGAATTCCATTGGTGTACCTGCAATTTTGGTATTCTCCATCTTGAACTTTACCAACATATCATGTATATACTTTCTTTGAGTAATAAATGTGCTAGAATCTGTGTACACAAGCTCTAAGCCAAGAAAGTATGTTAACAACCCAAGATCACTTATTTTAAATTCTTCCATTAGTTGAGCCTTAACATGCTTGATGGCATTAGCATCATTCCCTGTAATGATAATGTCATCCACATAGACTCATAAGTAGATGAGCTCTAAGTTGGTCTTCTTTATAGATAAAGAAGAATCTGCTTTGCTAGTCACAAAACCTTGGTCCTGCAAATAAGTAACAAGCCTATGGTTCCAAGCTCTAGGAGCTTACTTTAGGCCATAGAGTGCCTTCCTTAGCTTGCATACAAAACTTGATTTACTTTTATCTTCAAATATTGGTGGTTGTGCCATATACACTTCTTCTAATATCCATCCATTTAAGAATGCATTCTTGACATCTAACTGATATAGATTTTAGTTCTTAGAGGTAGCAATACTTACCAAAGCCCTTATTGTTGGCATTGTTATAGTTGGCACATACAAAACTTTACTCATGGGGTTCATGCTTGTTGGAACATCAAGCTTACACTATGCTTGAGGTGGATTTGATCTACATCAAAGGCTATCGCATCGAAAGAATATCCGTTGGAGAGTTTTTTTTTGTATGCTCATTTATTGTCTTTTTTTTCAAAAATTTTTGATGGTTCATTTACCATTGTAAAAGCCTTGAGCTTTACACATGTAAAGGTAGAAAGATAGAGCCCAAATCCCACGAATTTATGGTGGTTTAAGTTGCATTCAATCAAGCAATCAATCACCTAAAAGTAGATCAAAGTAGGTCTTCACTTTTCCTAGATTGTAGGAAAGTGAATTGATTCCCTCCAACAACCATTCCCACCTTCATTTGAATTCAAATTCAACTTGTAAAAGCCGTGGAACACTCTTAGAGGCTATATAAGGACTTGAAATCACTTGTACATTACATGGAAGCAATATACATACACTTGTGACCATCATTGTCTTGCTCCTTCAATTTTCTGCATCATCTTCTTCGCCATCAGTAATCTTGTAGAGGCTGCTGCTCTCTTGTTGGAAAACAATATCCTATTGCTCAGGATTGCTCACAAGTATATACATGAGTAGCTATGCTTATAGCACTCTCCACCAGTATTGAAACCCGATAGCGATAAAGCATCTGTAGATCGTCGTCTATATGCTTCTACAAGCAAAACGGGTTGGCACAGTGGCTACACTATTCGCCTCTCAAATTGCCCACGTGAGTTCGATTCCCCTTGGCCGCAGCGCGCAAAGATTTATTTTACTATCATGCTTTTGGACACAAGCAAAGGGCGCAATAAACAGCGAACGGTTTTTGAGTTTTTTCGTGAGGTTTTCGTAGCGATCGTATTACGATTAGCTTTATTGTGCTTTATTCAAGAGCTTTTCAAGGATCATCAAATCCTATATAAGACAAGCTTGGCTTATTGTCTTGCATCCTTCACCTAGGATCAACACAAGCTTTCTAGAGCTTGGACCTCAGTAGAGGTGGTGTTTCTTCTAGCACATGGGGCAGCCATGGTGCTAACTTGAAGCATGTTGAGGAGCAGCTATGGAGTTCTTCTTGGTGATTCTTCTTAGAGAAGATGAAGGGTGTGCTCACACTCTAGCTCATGGAGAGGAGGTCATCTCTTGTTCATGGCAAGAAGACTTGATTATTAGCAGCTTGATGGTGAGGATCGCCCATCTACATGATGTATTTGAAGATCATCTTCTACAAGAAGATGTTAGGTTGAAGATTATCTTCTACAAGAAGATATCTGGCTACTTCAAAGACATTGGATGGGACCATCTAAATGATTTTGAAGATTATCTTCTACACGAAGATATTAGGTTGAAGATTGTCTTCTACAAGAAGATGTCGGGCTACTTCAAAGACATTAGATGGAGATTAACATAAGATTCACATCTTATGTTAAGTATTCAGGTACATATTCTCTTTATGCACACAGGTACTACTTGAAGTTTATGGAGGCTGTGGCGTTCATATCAGAAGGAGTCCTATTCGGCATAGGTACAAGAGAAACAGTACGTATATGCTTTATGCATATTTTATGAGGTGTTTGAGAAGGTGTGTTCACATGAGTTTGAGGATTTCCGGCAACAATCTTGTTAGCATTCTATGCTACTTTATAAGTATGTGATCTTTTCACACACGTATCTGACTTAGGGTCTTCCATAGCCTAAGTTTAGATGAAGGTTTGATGACAGCAGATTCTACACAAGAGAGATCATTGATCTCGTATGATCTTATATGATCTTGAGTATTTATGATTCAGTTGTCTATCCTTTGTTTGTGAAGATTCTTAACATTGGAAGAAATAAGTCAAAGATTCAGATTCTATCAAATTTGTGTTGCAGAGAGATAGAAGAAGATACTTGTTATGTTACAGAAGGTTATGAATCCTATAAAGCTTTCAACAAGGTTTTGTTATGTTAGGTTCAGCTAACCTTATTCTAGATTTTGGAAAGCTGAGGAATGACATGGAAAGCTATTGGCATCTGATCAATGCTAATAAAAAGGATTCAGAGATTTTGTTTCAGATACAGGTATTGATCACTGAACATCAGATTTATGAAGGAAGACGTTCCACATTTCATAAAGTCTGATATATTTGAAGAATACTGGATACTAGTGTTAAGTCATCCACGGGGGTGATGAAACATGAAGACTTATTTTCAACCATATGTAAAAGAATGCAGAGTCATACCTACAGGTATTCCTATATTTCCTTTGTCAGGTTCTCTTTATGTTCCAGCTTTGAAAGAAGAAGGAAGAAGGAGAATGTTTGGAGAAAGTTCCTATTCAGGAGAAGGTTCCAGATTTCTATTGAAGAGAAGCTTGATATTTCAGAAAGGTATATTTCAGAAGTGCGCACATATATGTTTATACCAAGTTCTGAAGGAAAGAGGTATGAAGGATTTAAAGGATGAAGACATGATGACATCATAGATTTTTTGACTCATATTGAGTTGAGTACAGTCAGAGATGAATCAGCAATGTTCATAATACACTAAGTTCTGAGTTGACAGTCACAGGTTCCAGGATTCAGTTCTTGATTTTGTTTAGTGTATTTACATGACGCAGCAGAAGTACGTTGAGAAACCTTTTTTGGAAGGTAAATGCAAATATATGGATCCTAGTGTATGTTTTCAGGTTTTTGAAGACAAGAGATAGCAAGTGCAGAGACAGTTCATGCTATATTTGTTGTTAAGCAGTGATTGCTTGATGAGTACACTATTGGATATCTAGTTTGCATATTTTCTCAAGTATTATGGTTCATATTCAGCAAGATCAAGTTTTTGAAGGAAAGTCAATTTCAGTTTTGAAGAAGACTTTTTCTGAAGTATCGGAAGTACAGGCTATATGAAGCTTGTGGTAGTTTGCAGTTTGTGACAGATTGAAGATCCAGTCCAGATTGTACCAATATGATATTGCAGGGGGGATTGTTGGAAAACAATATCCTATTGCTCAGGATTGCTCACAAGTATATACATGAGTAGCTATGCTTATAGCACTCTCCACCAGTATTGAAACCCGATAGCGATAAAGCATCTGTAGATCGTCGTCTATATGCTTCTACAAGCAAAACGGGTTGGCACAGTGGCTACACTATTCGCCTCTCAAATTGCCCACGTGAGTTCGATTCCCCTTGGCCGCAGCGCGCAAAGATTTATTTTACTATCATGCTTTTGGACACAAGCAAAGGGCGCAATAAACAGCGAACGGTTTTTGAGTTTTTTCGTGAGGTTTTCGTAGCGATCGTATTACGATTAGCTTTATTGTGCTTTATTCAAGAGCTTTTCAAGGATCATCAAATCCTATATAAGACAAGCTTGGCTTATTGTCTTGCATCCTTCACCTAGGATCAACACAAGCTTTCTAGAGCTTGGACCTCAGTAGAGGTGGTGTTTCTTCTAGCACATGGGGCAGCCATGGTGCTAACTTGAAGCATGTTGAGGAGCAGCTATGGAGTTCTTCTTGGTGATTCTTCTTAGAGAAGATGAAGGGTGTGCTCACACTCTAGCTCATGGAGAGGAGGTCATCTCTTGTTCATGGCAAGAAGACTTGATTATTAGCAGCTTGATGGTGAGGATCGCCCATCTACATGATGTATTTGAAGATCATCTTCTACAAGAAGATGTTAGGTTGAAGATTATCTTCTACAAGAAGATATCTGGCTACTTCAAAGACATTGGATGGGACCATCTAAATGATTTTGAAGATTATCTTCTACACGAAGATATTAGGTTGAAGATTGTCTTCTACAAGAAGATGTCGGGCTACTTCAAAGACATTAGATGGAGATTAACATAAGATTCACATCTTATGTTAAGTATTCAGGTACATATTCTCTTTATGCACACAGGTACTACTTGAAGTTTATGGAGGCTGTGGCGTTCATATCAGAAGGAGTCCTATTCGGCATAGGTACAAGAGAAACAGTACGTATATGCTTTATGCATATTTTATGAGGTGTTTGAGAAGGTGTGTTCACATGAGTTTGAGGATTTCCGGCAACAATCTTGTTAGCATTCTATGCTACTTTATAAGTATGTGATCTTTTCACACACGTATCTGACTTAGGGTCTTCCATAGCCTAAGTTTAGATGAAGGTTTGATGACAGCAGATTCTACACAAGAGAGATCATTGATCTCGTATGATCTTATATGTAACCAAAACCTTAGTGCTCTGATACCAAATGTTGGAAGTGAGGTAGGCCCTTGGCTCATGTCACAGGTCCATGGTTCCATAGTTCCATTCATGTACAACATTAATTCTAGCAATCTTCCATATTGACAAAACATGAACATACCACAACTTAATCATAAAAATGATGAGACAAAGATAGAGAAAGAATAGACAACATGTGTAAGGTGTTACGTAAGCCATCGCTTACTCATAGTATCATATATACCAATGTTCAATGTACAATGTGGGAGCAAAACTCTCAACCACTCTATGTGATGAGAAATAGATGCATGAGTGAATGTACAATGTAACAAACATATTCAGATGTGTGGGCAGTAATCTGAATATACATGAGATGTGTGACCTTATAGGTTATAGAAGAGTGAATATGAGTGACTGAAAGAGGAAGGATCAGTGTGAACGGAAATCCTCAAACTCATGTGAGCACACCTTCTCAAACACCTCATAAAAATATGCATAAAGCATATACGTACTGTTTCTCTTGTACCTATGCCGAATAGGACTCCTCCTGATATGAACGCCATAGCCTCCATAAACTTCAAGTAGTACCTGTGTGCATAAAGAGAATATGTACCTGAATACTTTAACATAAGATGTGAATCTTATGTTAAACTCCATCCAATGTCTTTGAAGTAGCTAGACATCTTCTTGTAGAAGACAATCTTCAACCTAATATCTTCTTGTAGAAGATAATCTTCAAAATCATGTAGATGGTCCCATCCAATGTCTTTGAAGTAGCTAGACATCTACATGATGTATTTGAAGATCATCTTCTACAGGAAGATGTTAGGTTGAAGATTATCTTCTACAAGAAGATGTCTAGCTACTTCAAAGACATTGGATGGGACCATCTACATGATTTTGAAGATTATCTTCTACAAGAAGATATTAGGTTGAAGATTGTCTTCTACAAGAAGATGTCTAGCTACTTCAAAGACATTGGATGGAGTTTAACATAAGATTCACATCTTATGTTAAAGTATTCAGGTACATATTCTCTTTATGCACACAGGTACTACTTGAAGTTTATGGAGGCTATGGCGTTCATATCAGGAGGAGTCCTATTCGGCATAGGTACAAGAGAAACAGTACGTATATGCTTTATGCATATTTTTATGAGGTGTTTGAGAAGGTGTGCTCACATGAGTTTGAGGATTTCCGTTCACACTGATCCTTCCTCTTTCAGTCACTCATATTCACTCTTCTATAACCTATAAGGTCACACATCTCATGTATATTCAGATTACTGCCCACACATCTGAATATGTTTGTTACATTGTACATTCACTCATGCATCTATTTCTCATCACATAGAGTGGTTGAGAGTTTTGCTCCCACATTGTACATTGAACATTGGTATATATGATACTATGAGTAAGCGATGGCTTACGTAACACCTTACACATGTTGTCTATTCTTTCTCTATCTTTGTCTCATCATTTTTATGATTAAGTTGTGGTATGTTCATGTTTTGTCAATATGGAAGATTGCTAGAATTAATGTTGTACATGAATGGAACTATGGAACCATGGACCTGTGACATGAGCCAAGGGCCTACCTCACTTCCAACATCTCTCTCTAGAGCTTCAAATTGAGTGCAAGATGACTCATTGGAAAGGTAGATGTGTCTAATTTAGGGCTATAATTTTTCAAAGCATTTGGTTCAGTAGATTGGGAGAAATCTCAACTTTTCTGTCTCGGGGTCAATCTCTACGTATTCCTGAAAAATAGGAGGTACCACCGGTGAATGTCGCATTAATTCCTATAGCATATTTTGCTTATTCCTTATAATTTTGTGCATTCCATACACTCAATCCTATGTGTATCACTCCCATAAAAGGAAGTTTTCTAATTGTAATCACGCTGGTCGCTATGGGCATTTGAAGTTCATTGTCTCTTCCATAGATAGTAAGTTTTTTGAGCTAGTCGACTTGTGAACCTATCTGTTTTGTATCGACTCATTCTCCTTGATGCTCCAAAGTACATAGTGCATTTCTTTGCACTTATCACATGCTTATAAGGTCTATTTGAGTCTCCATAAGTTCAAGGGCTGGTCTTATGCCGGTTGGTTTGACCAAACTTCGTCGCTTCGAAACGCACTTTTCTACCTTCTACAAGCTTCTCCAAGTTCTTTCAGTGGTATCAGAGCTAGATCAAGATGGGTGACGGCTTTCCCTCAATGATCGAGAAGCTTGATCGACACAACTATGCAGCTTGGCAAATCAGGATGGAGGCCTATTTGCAAGGTAGAAATATTTATGGAATTGTAGCAGGTGATGAAGTTATGCCTATTCCAAGATCCAAAGGAGAACCTACACAAGAGGAGACAGATAAGCTCACACTTTGGTGCGCAAGGGATGCTCAAGCAAGGTCGTACATACTAAACTCTATCTTTGACTTTCTATTACCACATATTAGAGGATGCAAGACATCTCAAGAGACTTGGGATGCCCTCGAGACTTTCTTTTCTGCTAGTACCAAAGCAAGAAAGAATCATCTTTGGAACGAGTTCAACCAAATGAAGAAGACGCCTAAGCAAACCATCACAGAGTTTGTTACCAAGGTCAAAGAGGTTGCGGATCAGTTCCCATCCATTCGAGAGCTGATTGAAGAAGAGGTCATCATGAGGCAAATTCGCAACGGCATTCAAAGTGATAAGCAATGGCAATCCTTCACGACGGCTTACGATCTCATCATGGATGTGCAGACTCTAGACTTCAACATCTTTCTTGGACAACTCTTCAATCAAGAAGCCAACAATAGCATAAAGGAAGGTAACTCTTATCATGGTAATTCAACTAGTGCTCTATATGGAGATAAGAAGGATAAGAAGCAGAAAGGCAAGAAGAAGGAAGAAGGTGAAGAAGAGACTTCTCAAGCCAACTTCGCAAGCAAGAGCAAGTGGGAAGGGAAGAAGAAAGGACCAAAACAAGACAAAGCCAAAGGTTAGAATGTTCAACCTTGTGCCATATGCGATAAGACAAACCTCACCACTGAGAATTACTGGTTCAATGGGAAGACCCAGAAAGGAAGTGGAAGAGTGGGATATGGCAACAATAGAGGCAGAGGTGGACACAACTTCAACAATAACAATAGAAGCTATAATAAAAGGGACTATAACAATTTTTCAGAAGATCAACCACATGAAGACTCTTTGCTTCTTATGAATCTAAGCCACAAAGAAGGTAAAGAAGATGATCATTTGTTCTACATAGATTCAGGATGTTCGAATCATGTTGCAGGCAACATTGCTCTTCTATCTGATTTGGAAAGTCCAAAGCATAGACATGAAGTGCAAATAGGGGAGGACACAAAGCACAATGTGGAGAAGATTGGTAATGTCAAAGCTTCCAATGGCAGGACAAACATTTTGAGTAAGGTTCTCTATGTACCCACTATCACTAAAAACCTAATAGGTGTAGGCCAAATAGTTGAAAAAGGCTTGCAAGTTAGGTTCACCCAACATGGAGCTTTTGTGGAAGATCCATGTCAAGGCTTCAAGAAGATAGCCCAAGGTGAGAAGCATGGTAGGCTCTTTAATTTTGAAGTAGGAGAAACCAGGAACATAGCTCTATTCAACTTTGGGTCTCAAACCCTAAGTGAGCTTGAAGTGTGGCATAAGAGACTTGCTCATGTGAATGAAAGAACCTTGAAGGATATATGCAGGGATCAAAGTGTTCTAGGACTGCCAAACATATCAAAGCAACACATGATCAACAGGTGTGATGCATATCAAATTGGGAAGGCACAAAGACAATCATTCAACCACAAAGGCTACATCCACAACAACTTATTGGACTTAGTACACACAGATGTATGGGGACCAAGTCAAGAACCTTCATTGGCAAGATCAAGGTATTATGTCTCATTTATTGACGACCATAGTAGATGGACTGTTCTATACTTTATCAAGAGTAAGAATGAAGTGTTTGATTGCTTCAAGAAGTATCTTGCACATGTGGAGAATCATACAGGTAGATCACTAAAGAAGCTCATATCTGATGGAGGGGGAGAATACTTCTCCAAAGAGTTTGATGAGTTCTTGCAGGACAAAGGTATCAAAAGGGAAGTGACTACTAGGTACTCTCCTCAACTAAATGGAATTGTAGAGAGGAGAAACAAGACATTGGTTGGATCAGCGCGAACAATGTTTGAAGAGAAGAAGTTGCCACATTATCTATGGGCAGAAGCTATTTCAACTACAGTGTACCTCGTCAATAGACTACCATCCAAATCACTTCAAGGTATGACTCCTTATGAAGCATGGCATGGAAGAAAACCTAGTCTTGGACATTGCAAGATTTTTGGTTGTTTAGCTTATGTTCATGTACCATCACAAATAAGAGGTAAGCTAGATGAAAGGGCAACAAAGGAAATGTTTATTGGATATGATTCAACTCAGATGGGTTACAGGTTCTTCAATCCTTCAACCAAGCAATTCCCTACAAGTAGAGATGTTGTGTTTGAAGAACACAGGTCTTGGTATGATGAAGACAAACAAAAGGTAACACTACCATATGATCTTGATTCTGATTCTCATCAATTAGGAAGCAAGCATGATACACAGGTCCAGGATCCAAGAAGTGATACAGACGATGACCAAGATGAAAGAGAAAAGGATTACAAGCTATGGAAGTCAAGAGGCAAAGCAAAGATGCAAGAGGTTGGAGAATGCTCCAAACAAGCACCTAGAAGATCAGTAAGAGAGAAGAAACAACCAGAAAGGTATGGATATGATTCCACATTTGTTATGAAGCATTCAATCTACTTGGCAAAAGACCTTATTTCAGAGGAACCCTCAACCTATGAAGAGGCAAAGGGAAACCCTAATTGGGAAAAGGCCATGAACGAAGAGATAGATGCATTGAAGGAGATGGACACTTGGGATTTGGTTCCAACGTCACCGAATCAAAAGGTAATTGGTTGCAGATAGGTATAGCAAGTTAAAAGAAATTCAGATGGATCAGTTTGCAGGTACAAGGCAAGATTAGTTGCCAAAGGATGCTCACAAACTCATGGTATAGACTATGAGGAAACATTCTCACCAGTTGCAAAGATGACTACAATCAGGACATTGATAAGTGTAGCTGCTGCAAGGAATTGGAGACTCCTCCAACTTGATGTGAAAAATGCATTCTTAAATGGTTGGATAAGTGAAGAGGTATACATGTCACAACCACCAGGTTTTGAAAACCCTAATCATCCATCTTATGTTTGCATACTTAAGAAAGCGTTGTATGGATTGAAACAAGCTCCTAGAGCTTGGAATTACAGGTTGGTTACATATCTTCAAGATCAAGGGTTCAAAGCTAGCAGCTCAGATCCTTCTATCCTATCATGGGGGTTGGTATGATCATTTTGACCACTACTGATGGTAGTTCTTTTACATTTTTGGATGCTTTATTTGTATCAAGGATCAAGAAGAATCTATTATTAGTTTCAGCTTTAGCCAAGATTGGCTTGGTTGTGAAATTTATTGATGACACATGTACAGTTCATGATCTATCAAATGGCGACATGATTATTGCTTCTTGCATTTTATGTCATGGGCTGTATAAGCCCATAGACTATGAAAAGTGTGTGAATGATTCGACATGTGTAGTACATGATTCTCAAGCTATGTCAGATGCAAAGCTTTGGCATGCATGTTTTGGTCATCTGAATTCTACTAGTTTGGTATGCCTAAAGAAATCTGAAATGGTGTCCTCTTTGCTGAAACCTGAGGCATCTAGCAAACATGTATGTGAAGGCTTAATTTTGGGCAAAATGCAGCATTTCTTCTTTCCAAAATATTGTTCAATTTGAGCTACTAAAAAATTGCACCTTGCTCATAGTGATGTATGTGGTCCTATGCAAACACCCTCTTCTGGAAACTATCTTTACTTCGTGACTTTCATTGATGATTTTTCCAGGCATGCATGGGTATATCCATTGAAAGAAAAGTCCAAAGTGTTTATGTGCTTCAAACAATTTTTGGTTTTTGCTGAAAATGTGTCAGCATGTAAAATGGGCACCCTCCCTTTTGATCGAGGGGGGGAATATATGTCTTCTAGCTTTAATGCATTTCTGGCTGAACGTAGGATAAAACATCATTGTACAGTGCCATATACACCTCAACAGTTTGGAGTTGCTCAACGAAAGAACAAGTCACTCATGGGATGGCGATGTGTATGGTCAAGACTCCAGCTTTACCATATAGTTTCTAGCTTGAGGTTGTTATGTGTGCAACATATGCACTTAACAGGTGTCCCACTAAAGTGTTGTAGTCTATCACTCCATATGAGGCTTGGCATGATCGCAAGCCATCTGTTGCTCATCTGCATGTTTTTGGTTGTGTGGCATATGCATTAGTGCCTAAACAACAATGCAGGAAATTGGATGGTAAAGCAGTGAAATGTATTTTTGTTGGGTACAGTTCTAAAAGAAAAGGCTATCCTCTATATCCTCCATAGACAAAATGCATTTTGGTTAGCCATGATGTTTTTGTGGAAGATGCTATTCAGCCACTACTTTCATGTACTAAGGAGACATCAGTTAGATCCAAAGACATGTGTGATACTTTGCTGCCTCTTTTTACATGTGGACAGTCTAGTGCTGGTCCTAATGAGGCAATTTCTCTAGACCATTCTATTTCTGATGCAAATTTACATGATGCACTTGTTGATGAGAGAGCTGATATTGCGGAGGCAAAAACTATGCCAAAATGGCTTGTGCAGACTTAGTATGACAACAAACTAGATGCACCTTTGTCATATCATACTCGTTTAGGATCTCATAGTGCCTCTTTTGCATCAGATTGCTATGCTATGGCTGCCTCTCATCTTTGTGATGAGAATGAGCCTGTTTTTTTTTTTGAAGCGCAAAATTATGAAAATTGGATAGATGCTATGCAATCAAAATGTGATGCTATCATGAAAAATGGTACATGATCTTTATGTGAATTTCCTCCTGGCAAGAAGGCCATTGGCACCAAGTGGTTATACAAGTTGAATTATAAGCATGATGGAACAGTTGATAGGTATAAGGCTAGGCTCATTGCAAAGGGTTATGCATAGGAAAGAGGCATTGATTTTGATGAGACATTTGCACCTACTTGCCGAATGACTATTGTTCATAGCATATGTGCACTTGCTGCTCATCATTGTTGGAATGTACATCAATTGGACATTAAAACTCCATTTTTGAATGGTGATTTGCATGAAGAAGTGTATATTTTTCAGCCTCGTGGCTTTGTGCAGAAAGGGCATGAAAACCAGCTGTGCAGGTTAAAGAAGGCATTATATGGTAGCACGACGTGCTTGGTATGAAAAGATACATGCCTATGTGATTGCACATGGTTTTGAGAAGAGTCTAACTGAAAGCACCTTATATGTTAAGCGTGCTAATTATGTGCTTGTGATCATTATTGTGTATGTTAATGACGTGTTTCTCACTGGTCCTCATGAGAAGCATGTTGCTGATTTTAAGTCTGATTTTCATGCCTCATTTGAGCTGTCAGATTTGGGGAATTTGTATCATTATTTGGGCATTCAATTTATGCAAATTGATGGCGGAATAACTTTGTGTCAAACGAAATATATTGAAACATTATTGCAGTTTTTTGGCCTTGAAGACGGCAAACCTATTGCCACTCCTATGGAGACTGGTTTATGATTGAGCCTTCATGATGTTGGAGATGCATTTGATGGTGTTATCTATCAGCACACTGTTGGATGCTTGATTTACTTATGCATTAATTGGCCAGATATTTAGTTTTCTATCTCACAAATGAGCGTGCATTGAGCTAGAGTCGAGCATTGGCACACAATTAAGTGCATCTTTCACTACTTGAGTGGTACTCAACTACTTGGACTGTTTTATCCCTGGGGGCATCACTACTGCCATATCTACATGGTTTTTCTGACTCTAAATGGGTTGGTTGCTATGACACTCATGTGTCCACTCGTGGCTTTTGCTTCATGCTTGGTAGCTCATGTATATCTTGGTTGAGAAAGAAGTAGCCTAGTGTGGCCACTTCTAGTTGTGAGGCTGAGTATAGGACAACTTTCACAGCGATTATTGAGTGTGTGTGGCATAGATGTCTTATGGCTGATTTGGGTGTTGGTCAGTCTTCTGGCACCACCATCTTCACTAACAATCAGAGCACATTGGCAGTAGTGAGGAACCCTGTGTTCCATGCTTGCACTAAGCACATTGAGGTGCATTATCATTATGTTAGGGAGAGGTTGTCCATTGGATAGATATACTTGGCATATGCGCCCACATAGGAGAACATTGTAGACCTTTTCACAAAGGCTCTGCGTAGGGAGAAGTTGAAGCTTTTCGCAAAGCTTTGGGCTTACTTACTTTTGTGGATTGATTCCACATAGCTTGGCACTTCCTTATACATGAGTGCTAGCTCCTTGTTCACCGCATTACTCACAGGGAGGATTTGTTGATATATTTAGGTAGGGATGTGTGTGAACACACTAGGACCGCAGGGGCACTTTTTCCCCTCTTTAGGAGATTTCTTTCCACTAGCTTGTATATATGCCTATTGCCCTAACGAGTACATATATTTTTAGATTCTAGTGATAATACATTCACTATTGTGTGTTGTACTCCAAGATTCTTCTTCTTCCTTCTGATGTTCACATGCTTCCCCACAGACCTCAAACTCCAACAGCTTCAACAAGAGTAGGTGGGGCACAGAAAGGAGAAGCAATGATATCGATCATCCGAACATTGTAGATAGGACCACTAACCTTCATGGAAGGTAAACTCGATGGTATGAACTACATCCTGTGGAAGTTTAAAATCACTTCTATCCTTGATTCATATGATCTTTTGAAGGTTGTTCTTGGGACTGATCGTGAGCCCTAAGAAACACCTGATCCAAATAATCCTGGTCAAATGATTCCTCCTGATGCTGATATTCTATGTGCTTGGCAACATAGAAAGGCAGATGCACTCTATGTTCTAGTGTTTACACTTAGGGGGTCAATCCACGAGCTCCCAAATTCCGTTTTTTTCATGATATTTTTGTATTCAATTTGCATGGCAACCCTCAATTTTGGATCATGGAGTGCCTCTTCCACATTGGTTGGTTCCTTTGCTTGTTCTTGAATGAGATCAGCCATCAAGGTTGTGTTTACAATATGGGTGCTTGCCCATCTCTCTTCCTCTATTCTTTTTTATCAGTTTGGTCCATCTGCAACCTATTGTAGTGATTGTGGGATGGGGTTTGAAAAATTATAGAGCTACCTCACCCAACTAGGCAATGGTTTTTCCACTTGGGTGATGACAGGTTGGGGACTTTGAGACTCATCATATGAAGATGATGCTTCCTTTGCTTGTGTAAAAAGGATAGCTCTTGGGCCTGGTTCATAGTGGATTGACCCTTCGCTTGATGATAAAGTGGAAGCTCTCTTTTCCTTCTCCATTGCATGTGGTTGCTCCTTCTTAAACACCACATCGCGACTCACCATGATATTCTCAGCCTCAAGGTCATAAAGCTTATAAGCCTTCTTATCTTTGTGTTAAACGCGCTTTTGCCATCAGAACACGTTTAAATTCTATTCGGGTTCTTGGGAGTGGAAGGGGTCTGTTAAATAGAGGCCCTATACTTGATTTTCCCAAATCAACTCACTCACATGACCGTAATCTAACATTAAAAATCTCTGTCAATACAACTTACTTATCAAGACTCTAGTTACACTCTCACAATCTTACTGTCTGTTAATCAGACTTTTCCACAATCTTACCGAATACACTCCAGTTAATGCGCTCTCAACATACAGCGCAGAAACTATTCAGTATCGTAATACAAAATTACTTTGTCTAACTTAAAGAGCTGAATCCAAACACAACTACTGTAAACAATAGAGACAATAACAGTAACTCAATCTATACCGTACAGGTGCAGATAATCAAACAGAACAGAAAGACACAGAATAACTCAGAGTTCTCAAACACACCACGGAAACTACACAGACATCATCAACCAAAAAAACAGTCTGGTGACTCCTCTGGTCGTCACTGAAGCATCTTTTTTCATTGATTTATAAAAAGGTTACAATGTCTTTGCAACGACCTTTCGGTTCGTGCGGAATATGAAAAAGAGACAGACTTTACAATTGCCAATCCGGCGGCTTACACTGGCACGCACGGTGGACTTGAACCCGCAGGTATACAAAAATTATGGTTCATCTACTATACCTTCTAAATACATAGTTGTGGCTAACTTAAATGTCCGGGCAATTTTCTTTTTCAATGACTCTAACATCTGCTTCAAAATTTCTGGTTCTACGAGTTGAGCATCTGTTCGTACTAAACTTAAAGAAATAACTTGGCTTATTAAACTCTCTGCCTGTGTCTGCAAAAAAGCTTCGTGTAAATAAAATTCATTTGATAAAACTGCATCACGACTGACTTTCATGTCTGCAATCTGTTTATCTATTCTCGATAGTCTTTCTGCTTGAGCTCCAAGTTGATTTTCTCGTCTTTCCAATTCTTGATTTTGAAACTTGATGGTCTTGTAATATGCATCACGCTCTCTTCTTATCCCTGGTATCTCCTTCTGTAGTTGAGCGACTAACATCATCTGGCTTTTGAGAGCAGCATTAGATTCAATCAAGTTGGCATTTGCGAATTCTAGCTCTGTATTAGTTTGTTTTAGTAAAATGGACATTTCCTGTCCCTTCTGTACTGCTGCATCCAATTGTGTTCTGGTTTCTTTTAACAAATCACCCAGTGCAATGCGGGCATCTTCTTTATCTTGGGCTAATTGTTTCAAATGCATAATTTCAGCATCAGCAGCACACAATAATTCATCCTTTGCTCTGACTTCGGCCAAGGCAGCATCTTTTGATTTATGACTGTCTCTTGTTCGGCAAGTCGGGCCTGTAACTCCTTAATCTGTTCGTTTAAAGCTTGATTTTTTGCTTTGACTGCATCTAGTTCTTCCTGAAGTGGGCTAATGTCTGCTTCCAGAACATCAACCTTGTGTTGAAATTCTTCTCTGATGTAATCAGTCACTTCCTTCATTTGTGCTGGTAATTGCTGTGATAGCTGGATCAACATTTGACCCATGGATGCGAGATCAGAAAACATGGGAATTGATGGAAACAGAAGAGAAGGACATGGTTGAGATGAAGAGGCTGTCAGAAGTTGATGTGAAGAGGGGGGAGAGTAATTGGGTGAAGAGGATGAAGCGGTAGGTTCCTCAGGGATAATGGGTGGAACAGGGATAATAGGTTTAATTGGAGGTTCAGGTGGAGGAGTGAGAAGAACAGTGGTTGTTTCTAATACCTTTTCGGTGGTTTGTTGCGTAGTGTCATCAAGGTTGGCAACTGCAGACTCCACTGCCTTAATCACTTCTTCAAAAATTTCCTTAATAATAGGTTGCCCATCTTCTTGCTTTTCGTGTTCCAATTTTTGCTGAGATTCTTCTTTAGAGGATCTAGTTGCAGAATCGACGATATCATCATGCTCTTGTTGCTGGTTTGGAGATGATGGAGCTGATGAATCCTGGTGCATTGATGTTGCGGTGTCGTGGAAAGTCTCTTCTTCATTGTTGTCGGCTTCTTTTCCTGCGGTCGAACCCTGTACTTCACTGTCAGATGAGCTTATTCTGATGCGTTTTTGGCGGAGTAGCTAATAGATTTCTTTGTCATCGTCTTCATCATCTTCCAGGATTTGTGCTGATTCTTCATGATAGAGAGCTGGACCTCTGGAAGGCGGTTGTGCTGCTTGTATGGCCGGAAATAGGAAACTTAATATGTGGGGGAGACGGGAACGCGGCATATCACCCTTGTTGACTTGTTTAATTACCGAAACACATTCTCTGTGAATGCTGCGGAAATAGTAAGAGGCAAAGTTAACAGGCTCTCTAGCAGCCATATCTATTGCTGAGTAGAATGGGCGAGATATGCCATATGTACGTTTTTGTAGGTTTAAGATAGCTACTAAGAACTGTAAGGTTGTTCTTTCAAGTTCAGGGCGACAAAGGATAGCATATTCATTAGAAGAATATCGGGGAAACAATTGAATCATGGTAGCTATCAGCAAATTAGGGCCATTCTCTCGACCTCTCAGAGAGAGTCGGAATGCTTCAGCAAAGGTCTGTAGAGTGATTACGGTACGAGATGGTAAAGAGGTGATTGGCCAACTCTGCTCCGTAGCAAGTGTGGCAGCGATGGCAGCAATGATTTGGGCGTAGAACGGGTGACAACCCACTGAATGCCAAGGCAATTCAACAAAATTGGCCAACCCAAAGACACGCAGGAACTCACCTACATCAGCAGGGAGTCCGTCACGGAAGGTAGCAAAGTTTGCCAATGCTTCCATGATGCGCACACGAATAGCAAGCAAACACAAGGATTACAGGGAACACTAAGTACACAAGCATGCAGACACAATAGCGATTAACAGCGAATCGAAAAAGGTTAAGTAGATACTTGGCAGCGGGAGGCAATTGAAATTGTTAATCATCGCGCGATATTGAGATGATAACCTCATAACTACGGTGTGCATGCATGAGCGGAATCGATAAGAAAAGGCAGCAATTATTCATGGTTATGTATCCAAACGAGGAGCTTATGATTATGTAGCAAAACGAGGCTTTTAAGGATTTTATTCAATCAACATGCAAAACTAAAAGGAAAAGAAAAAAAAAGAGAAAAAAGAAAAATATGCGGGCAACCGCATAATATTCAGGATGGATCAGGTGCTTGTTGATACGGCTGCAACTTTGAACCATTTATCACCTTTGGAAGAGGAACTCCGGTCAAAGTAGTCAACCGAAAAGTAGCTGGGCCCACTTATTCAGTAATCCAGTAGGGACCAAACCATCGTAATTTGAAATTTCCAGCAGAACGATTTGATTTTGCATTATAAAATAGTACAAGTTGTCCTACCGTAAAAATTGTAGTTTTTAGATACCGATCATGTGTACGAGCTTGCTGCAACTGCACTTCTTGAAGAGTCAGAAAACTTTCCCAGCGATGCTCATCTAGTTCTCTGAGTGTGTCCAACCAAAATGGCAAAGAATCTTCAGGTAACAATTTCTGACAGATGGCCACACGTAAGCTTGGTACTACAAGCTCCATTGGTGCAATTGCCTCCATTCCATATGCAAGTTTGAAAGGAGTCAGTCCGGTGGCAACTTTGTAAGTCGTCCGGTATGCCCATAATATTGCAGGTAGTAATTGATCCCATCTTTCTGGTGATTCGATAATCAATTTACGAAGCATACTCAGCAAGGTCTTGTTTGTACTTTCAGCCAAGCCATTAGCACGAGGATAGTACGGTGAACTGAATTTGTGCAGAATCTGAAAAGAGTGTGTGAGAACTTTCATTAAATTGTTAACAAAATGTGTGCCTTGATCTGTCACAAGTTCCAAAGGTAATCCAAATCGTAGGAATACGTCTTTCATTAAACATTTTGCTACCGAAATAGCTGTAGCGGACCATAAAGCCCAAGCTTCTGCCCACCTGGTAGCATAATCTTTACATGTCAGAATGTATCGATTATTACTGAGTATTGTTGGAGGTGTGATTGGTCCAATAAAATCAAGACCCCATTTCTAAAAAGGTTCTAAAGGTAAGACAGGCTGTAGAGGAAAGAAATGGCGTTGTAAAGGTTGTCCAGATCGCTGAAAATTATCACATTGCTGCACAAATTGAGATACATCTCTATACATAGTAGGCCACCAAAGTCCACTTTGCAGAATTTTCTGGTGTGTTAAATCTGCTGCAAAATGTCCACCGGAAGGTATTGAATGTGCCAGAGCAATAATTGAGTTTACTTCATGTGGAGGAATACAACGAAGTAAAACCCCAGAGTGATCTATAAAATACAATTCTCCAGCGATCAATCGGAATCTGCGACTGTAAACTGCAATTTTCCTATGCATTGCAGGAGAAGTCTGAGCAGGAAGACATCCATCAGTAGAAAGGCTAATAACTGATCATAGTAAGTAGATGTCACAGGCGGTTCTACAGATTCATCCTTAGTTGGGTCAGTAACATAAATTGCAGGTGTGGTGTCATCAACACTGTCCGGAGCTTCACCGGAATCCAATCGAGAAAGGAAATCTGCTAATGCATGTGCAGTTCCAAGTCGATGAATCACTTCGTAATCAAACTCTTGTAATAGTAGAACCCAACACGCTAAACGACCACCTAAATGCTACTGCCAAACCAGATATACTAGCGCAGCATGATCTACATGAAAGACAAATTTTCATCCTAACAAATAATGCCGAAATTTCTTTACAGAATATACCAAACCAAGACATTCTCTTTCAGTTACAGAATAATTCTTTTCAGTAGGAGCAAGCCGTCGAATTGCATAATAAACAGGCCGAAACCACTTATCAGTTTGTTGCATTAAGACACTTCCAATGGCTATATCTGATGCATCTATAAAAACATGAAATGGGTGTTCCCAATCAGGAGGTTGTAGAATTGGAGCCTGCGTTAATAAAGCTTTTAGACAATCAAATGCAATTTGACATTCCGGTGTCCAATCAAACTGTCGAGGAGTACTAGTGATGAGCCGATTTAGGGGTATTGCCAAATGAGCAAGCCACCGTAAATGTCGACCATGCCACCTGACTTGACCCATGAATCGCATGACTTCTTTTGGCGTAGTAGGCATAGGTGCTTCTAACACAGCTGCCAAATAGTTGAAAAAGGCTTGCAAGTTAGGTTCACCCAACATGGAGCTTTTGTGGAAGATCCATGTCAAGGCTTCAAAAAGATAGCCCGAGGTGAGAAGCATGGTAGGCTCTTTACTTTTGAAGTAGGAGAAACCAGGAACATAGCTCTATTCAACTTAGGGTCTCAAACCCTAAGGGAGCTTGAAGTGTGGCATAAGAGACTTGCTCATGTGAATGAAAGAACCTTGAAGGATATATGCAAGGATCAAAGTGTTCTAGGACTGCCGAACATATCAAAGCAACACATGATCAACAGGTGTGATGCATGTCAGATTGGGAAGGCACAAAGACAACCATTCAACCACAAAGGCTACATCCACAACAACTTATTGGACTTAGTACATACAGATGTATGGGGACCAAGTCAAGAACCTTCATTGGCAGGATCAAGGTATTATGTCTCATTTATTTACGACCATAGTAGATGGAATGTTCTATACTTTATCAAGAGTAATAATGAAGTGTTTGATTACTTCAAGAAGTATCTTGCACATGTGGAGAATCATACAGGTAGATCACTAAAGAAGCTCAGATCTGATGGAGGGGGAGAATACTTCTCCAAAGATTTTGATGAGTTCTTGCAGGACAAAGGTATCAAAAGGGAAGTGACTACCAGGTACTCTCCTCAACTAAATGGAATTGCAAAGAGAAGAAATAAGACATTGGTTGGATCAGCCCAAACAATGCTTGAAGAGAAGAAGTTGCCACATTATCTATGGGCAGAAGCTATTTCAACTGCAGTGTACCTTGACAAAAGACTACCATCCAAATAACTTCAAGGTATGACTCCTTATGAAGCATGGCATGGAAGAAAACCTAGTCTTGGACATTGCAAGGTTTTTGGTTGTTTAGCTTATGTTCATGTACCATCACAAGTAAGAGGTAAGCTAGATGAAAGGGCAACAAAGGCAGTGTTTATTGGATATGATTCAACTCAAATGGGCTACAAGTTCTTCAGTCCTTCAACCAAGCAATTCACTACAAGTAGAGATGTTGTGTTTGAAGAACACAGGTCTTGATATGATGAAGACAAACAAAAGGTAACACTACCATATGATCTTTATTTTGACTCTCATCAATTATGAAGCAAGCATGATACACATGTCCAGGATCCAAGAAGTGATACAGACGATGACCAAGATGAAAGGGAAAAGGATTACAAGCTATGGAAGTCAAGAGGCAAAGCAAAGATGCAAGAGGTTGGAGAATGCTCCAAACAAGTACCTAGAAGATCAACAAGAGAGAAAAACAACCAGAAAGGTATGGATATGATTCCACATTTGTTATGAAGCATTCAATATACTTGGCAAAAGACTCTATTTCAGAGGAACCCTCAACCTATGAAGAGGCAAATGGAAACCCTAATTGGGAAAAGGCCATGAAAGAAGAGATAGATGCATTGCAAGAAATGAACACTTGGGATTCGGTTCCAATGTCATCGAATCAAAAGGTAATTGGTTGCAGATGGGTATATAATGTTAAAAGAAACTCAGATGGATCAGTTTGTAGGTACAAGGAAAGATTAGTTGCCAAAGGATGCTCACAAACGCATGGTATAGACTATGAGGAAACATTCTCACCAGTTGTAAAGATGACTACAATCAGGACATTGATGAGTGTAGTTGCTGCAAGGAATTGGAGACTCCTCCAACTTGATGTGAAAAATGCATTCTTAAATGGTTGGATAAGTGAAGAGGTATACATGTCACAACCACCAGGTTTTGAAAACCCCATCCATCGTATGTTTGCAGACTTAAGAAAGCATTGTATGGATTGAAACAGGCTCCTAGAGCTTGGAATTACAGATTGGTTACATATCTTCAAGATCAAGGGTTCAAAGCTAGCAGCTCAGATCCTTCTCTATTCATCAAAAGGGATCACAATGAGGTTATCTATCTATGTGTATATGTAGATGATATTATTGTGACAGGTGATGATCTAAATGGCATTCAAAGGATCAAGAGACACATGCATGAGGAGTTCAAAATCAGTGACCTAGGTGAGCTCACATATTTCCTAGGTATGCAGGTGATATATACAGATGAAGGAATGTATTTGACTCAAAGAAGATACATTCAGGATCTTCTTCTCAAGTTCAAAATGGAGAACACTAAACCAACAGGTACACCTTTGGAGATGAATCATAAACTAAGTGTTTATGAAGGTGAGAAATTTGAAGACATTAAAGAGTATCAAAGCTTGGTAGGTAGCTTGATATATGCTACTCATACAAGGGCAGACATCTCATATAGTGTCAGAGTGCTTAGTCATTTCATGCACTCACCAAGAAGACCACACATGGATGCGGCTAAGAGAGTACTTAAGTATCTCAAAGGTACAATCAATGAAGGTATATTCTATCCTTACTCTTTAGATTTGGATATCAAAATCTACTCAGATGCAGATTGGGCAGGAGCTAAGGATGATAGAAAAAGTACATCTGGTTACTTAGCATTTGCAAGTTCGAAGCTAGTGTCATGGAGTTCCAAGAAGCAACCAACAGTTGCTTTATCTTCAACTGAGAAAGTGAATTGATTCCCTCCAACAACCATTCCCACCTTCATTCGAATTCAAATTTCACTTGTAGAAGTCTTGGAACACTCCTAGAGTCTATATAAAGACTTGAAATCACTTGCACATTACATGGAAGCAATATACATACACTTGTGACCATCATTGTCTTGCTCCTTCAATTCTCTGCATCATCTTCTTCACCAATAGTAATCTTGTAGAGGTTGTTGCTCTCTCTCCAGAGCTCCAAATTGAGTGCAAGATGGCTCTTTGGAAAGGTATTAGTGTCTAGTAGATTTTTGGAACATACAACACATTTGAAAAATTTCTAACAGTCCCATTAGAGTTAATGAAAGAAATTGTACCTTCACCCTCTACAAGACATCTTGCATTGTTGCCTACCTTTACTGTGATGGGTTCCTTTAGAGGTTTTAAGGAACTGTAAAGGTCTTTTTTGCTCATCATGTGATGAGATGCACCATTGTCCAACACCCATGAATCATTTGTTTTCCTGAATCTTCAATCAAGGAGCATATCTCCTCTATCATAACAAATAACTCAAGATTTTTTTCTGTTCTGTTGGCAGACTCCTTGCCCTTGCCACTTTTTGAAGAACCATTCTTCTCTTCTGCCTTCTTGATGCAACAATCTTGGATTTTGTGTCCTTTCTTCTTATACGAGAAACACTCTCTCTTGAACTTCTTTTTGTCAGTCTTATGCTGAGCTAGCTCCTCACTTGACTTTTGTACACCTGCTCCTGCCATTTGATCTCGTAGATTCTTAGTGATAAATACCTTTGCAGTCTCCACATCAGCAAACCTTTTTGCTGCTAGCTGATTCTCAAAGTTTTGAATCTGTGTCTGATTATGATTTTCATATTGATTTCTCAATATGTTCCATGCTTCACATGCGTTGGAAGTATGCTAAATGAGAGTCAGAACACTATCAATAGTACTTGTGCACCAAGTGGGTCTAGAAGTTAAAGTACAAGGATGATGGTACTTTGGAAAAGCACAAAGAAAGAATTGTTCCACAAGGCTACTCACAAGTTGAAGGCATTGAGGTTTTGAATCATTTGCCCCGACTGCAAGGATGAATACTATCTAAGTAGGACTAGCTTTGGCTACACATGCGTAGGCCAATCTATCACATGGATGTCAAATCAGCATTCCTAAATGGAGACCTCAAGGAGGATGTATATGTGTCTCAACCGCCAAGGTTTGAGGCTCTCCATTCAAGAATAAGGTATGTAAGTTGAGGAGGGCATTATATGGATTGAAAAAAACCCCTAGAGCATGGTACCAATGGATAGATAAATATCTCTTGGATCTAGGTTTCAAAAGATGTGCTTCTGATGCTAACTTCTATGTTCTAAAGAGAGGAGGGAAGACAATTGTGCTTGTACCCTATGTAGATGACCTTGTGATTACAAGAAATGATGATGCTCTTCTTCAACAAATGAAAGATGCCCTAAGTTTAGAATTTGAAATCAAAGACTTGGGCTTAATGCATTATTTCTTAGGCCTCAAAGTTTGGCAAGAACGAGGTAATATTTTCATCTCTCAACAAAAGTATACAAGATAGATATTAAAGGCATTTGACATGGAGGATTGCAAGGAAATTTCTACACCTATGGAGTTCAATGCAAAATTATCTATTGAAGATACTTCACCTCTAGTGGACATTGGAAGATACAAGAAACTAGTCGGAAGTCTCATCTTCTTGTGCAATAGTAGGCCAAATATCTCTTATGTTGTTGGAGTAGTAAGCAGGTTCTCTAATAAGCCTTGCAAACGCATCGGAAGGCAAGCATACAGATACTTAGGTATGTGAAAGGAACCACTGATTCTGGTATTATTTATAAAGAAGGATCGTCTTTGGTCGGATATTGTGACTCAAATTGGACAGGAGATATTGATACCATAAAACCAGTCTCCCAATATTGCTTTTCTTTAGGATTTTCTATTGGATCATTAAGAAGCAATCAACTATATCATTAAGGCTTCTATTGAAGCTGAGTACAAAGCTTCATGTGTTGCAATATGTGAAGCACTATGGCTGACGAGGATCCTATGGCACATAGGAATACAAGTACAGGAGGCTACAAAGTTGAAGTGTGACAACCAAAGTTGCATGGCCATCGCCAAGAATCCTATTTTCCATGCATGTATAACCAAGCACAAAGAAATTCAGTATCACTATGTGTGTGAGTTGATTGAGGACTGGTTCATGGGGATAAGATATTGTCCAACTAAAGAAAATGGAGGAGACATCTTCACCAAGGCTCTTGGGAGAGAGCAACTTCTTCGACACTTTCCAAAGCTTGGTATTGGATCAAGGAGGTAGTTCACCACAAGGTGGACAATGTGGGGGTGTTAGATATGCTCAATACTCCACCCTCAAGAGACCTCAAATGATCCATGGTGCTCTAATTGTAAGGCCCCCATTATGAGGAGAAGCCATTGTGAGAGCACGTACATTTGTGGAACCCTAACGTCTAAGTTAAATGAGGTCTATGTGTGACTATTAATTGTTATAGATGATCTTTGTGAGCCTAAACATTAGGTTAGGTAAAGCATAAACTTCCAGGCCATTGGGTTGCCATTCAAGGAAAAAATAAAGGCCCTATGGTGTCGCACGATTTCCCCATAAGTCCTTAATGGGGGGAGTGCAGAGGGGGGCTTGTCCCCTTCTACGAGGTCCGAGCGGCCTATCCCCTTGGCCCATAGGGCCAAGACGGTAGGGCTTTTGGTCGTGGAGATATTGTCAAATTGTATATTTTGTTGACTATTTTGTATCTCTCGACTACGTTTATCTACACCGACTCCCCTTGTAAAAGTTATATAAGCATGGCCTAGGTTGAGCTTTACATAGCATTTTGCACTAGCAAGCCCTTCATCTAGAGTCTATCTAGATTGACATCTAAAATCCACATTAGGAGTGCATGGGTGGACAACACCATTGTTGTAACTACATTATGCTTGGTAATATGAGAATTTGAGTTCTCTATCTTTCAGTCTACATTCTTTTTCTATGTTTTTCTCTCAACTCTATCTACTGGTGTATTCCATTGTGTTGTTATTTTCTTACACGTCACAATTGGTTACAACTAGTTTAGACTTGCCAAAGCCATTACATGTCCAATCCAAAGGTTGAACACAAGACCTTCACCTCAAGAGGCTAGTGCTTAACCAACCCTCCTATGGGCATGGATTGGGTGCTTTTAGTTGCAAAAATAGGATGGATTGGTAAAAATATGAGAGGTATATCAAGATCCCAAACACACATAGCTTTGACACCTTTGTTAAGCTTAACTTTTTAGATTCTTTTCTTGTTAACTTGGGTTGAACCAAAACACCTTACCATCGATATGTATATTATTCTAGCAATGATCAATGTTAGATATGTTCACCAAGAGTGATATTTAAAACGATATTTGTTGTTGCAAAAGCCCAAAAACATTATGCCAATGGGTATCGATGTGGTGTGTTACATATGTGATAGAGAGTGCAATGCTCATAACAAAGACACATAGTTGTATATGTGATTCCCAAAGCAAGGGATTTTTTTATTTTACCATTGCATAAAAGATGGATAGTGCCATAAACAACAACTCATCATTTAAGCTACGACATGTGCGGATGTCGTCTATGTAGTCATCAAGTTAAAAAAAAGCATCACTTATGCAACTTCCTTTTATAACAAAACATACTATCTCATATCTGATAGCAATAATATAAAACGAATTGCATTGCTTAGTTAGGTGATGACCTAGTAAGAGATGCAAAAATGCTATCTCTTGAGTTTCGCTTTCTCTATTGACTCTCTTTCTCTCTCAAGTATCTATAAATTGTCTTTCTTTCTCTATTGAATCTTCCTCTCTCTCTCTCTCTCTCTCTCTCTCTCTCTCTCTCTCTCTCTCTCTCTCTCTCTCTCTCTCTCTCTCTCTCTCTCTCTCTCTCTCTCTCTCTCTCTCTCTCTATGTATCTCTCTCTTTCAATGCTTCGTCTCTCAAATTCTCTCTTTGTGTTTCTCTCTCTTTCAATGCTTTGTCTCTCAACTTCTCTCTTTGTGTTGCTCTCCCTTTTAATGCTTTCTCTCTCAACTTTTCTCTCTTCATCTCTCTCTCTCTCTCTCTCTCTCTCTCTCTCTCTCTCTCTCTCTCTCTCTCTCTCTCTCTCTCTCTCTCTCTCTCTCTCTCTCTCTCTCTCTCTCTCTCTCTCTCTCTCTCTCTCTCTCTCTCTCTCTCTCTCTCTCTCTCTCTCTCTCTCTCTCTCTCTCTCTCTCTCTCTCTCTCTCTCTCTCTCTCTCTCTCTCTCTCTCTCTCTCTCTCTCTCTCTCTCTGTGTATATATATATATATATATATATATATATATATATATATATATATATATATATATATATATATATATATATATATATCTATATATATATATATGTGTGTGTTGTGTATGTGTTGTGTATCTATATGTGCATATGCATGTGTTGTGTGTGTGTATATATGCATGTGTATATGCATATATGCATGTAAATATGATTATATGAGTCTATGTGTGTGTACGTATGAGTATGCATGTGTATGTGTATGTGAGTATGTGTACGTGTATGTGAGTATGTGTATGTGTCTATGTGTATTCATTATATGTATGTAACTGCATGCATGTGTATGTGTGTGTAAAAATGTGCATGTATGTGTGTGTATGTATAAATGTGCATGTATGTGTATATGTGTGTAAATGTGCATGTATGATGTATATGTGTGTGTATGCGTGTATTTGTACCTCTAGTCTCACTCTTCTCTCTCTCTCTGTCTCTCTCTCTCTCTCTCTCTCTCTCTCTCTCTCTCTCTCTCTCTCTCTCTCTCTCTCTCTCTCTCTATCTCTCTCTCCCTCTCTCTCTCTCTCTCAATTTCAATGCTTGTTAATTGATGTTTTTCAAAAATTTCTATACTTTGAATGTGATTGGTCCCTACATACATGGAATGCTGATATTCATCATGAATTATGGTTAATAATTCCTTTATGTTAAGTCTTTTCATATACACACACAAACATAAACACATTGTAGCACATATATATCACACTATTTGCACATATATAAAAAATCACCATCTCACAATATAAACAAAGACATACACACACATGCACACATACATCCCCTATGCAACATGAATCATGAATAGCCTCATAAGTACACTAGCTCACACCTTTGCAAGCTAAAAGTTTTCTTTCTCAGTGTTCAAATGGAATGAATATGAGAGCTTTGGTACACTTACACTTAGCCCAATGAGGAACCCAACGCAAGCCTTATCTCAGTTAACTCACTTACATTCAAAGAACCAATGCCAGCAAGGTTGGAAACCTGATTGTCTACCCTTTGTATGCACATAATGGACACACTTCATTTAATGAAAAAAATACTCCCATAAAAATTTTCAGTTTGAAAAGCCACACGATATAAGACATGGATAGGATATGATGTAGAAGCTCTAGTCATAATTGCGAGCTAACCAGCTAGATGACCTTAGGTCCATAGGTGAGAATAGGCATTATACTTTTACGCATTGAGGCACTACCTCTAGATTGAACAAGTAAGCATCAAGAAGGTCATCTAGTACTCCTTGAGGATACTCTTGCAAAGTTGGTCGAGAAAGGTGATCCACCCGAAGGTGAGTCCTACCTTTCCTAACCAAGACTTCAAAGTCATACTCCATTAGTAAGAGGAACCATCTTACTAATCTACCAGTATTGCAAGGTTGTTTTTGCTAAATATAATAGTGCTTGATGATTTGTAAAAAAATTTAAACT
Organism: Ceratopteris richardii; assembly: GCA_020310875.1. Lineage (NCBI taxonomy): Eukaryota > Viridiplantae > Streptophyta > Polypodiopsida > Polypodiales > Pteridaceae > Ceratopteris > Ceratopteris richardii. The sequence goes on from CM035410.1 coordinate 166,254,451, forward strand.
TATTTGCAAGCAAATAATGTCTAAAATTATTAACAGCATACACCATGCTTAATCCTTCTCTTTCGATCATGGTATAGTTTCATTCAGCTACGTTCAACTATCTACTAGCATAAGCAATTGGAAAATCCATATTGCCTTCACCAATGGATTGTGCCATTACACATCCAATAGCGTAAATGGATGCATCCACATGCACATGGAATGGCTTGTTCCAATCTAGCATAGTCAAGATTGGTGCTGAACATACTCGTTGCTTAAGCTCATTAAGGATTTTTCACATTCGTCCATCCACTCGAAGTTAGTTAAGAGGGAGTACACAGGCTTTGCAATGATAGCATACATATGAATAAAACGTCGATAATATCCACAATGTTTCATGAAATCTTGTACTTCCTTGATGTTCTTTGGCCTAGGTAGCTATGCAATAGCTCTAACTTTATCTTCATCTGTGGATATGCCATTCTTTGATACTATGTGTCCTAGAATCTGTCCTTGTGTGACCATGAAAACACTCTTTTCAGGGTTCAGGTAGACCTTATATTCTCTACATTGTCAAAGATTCCTCTGAGCTCAGGTATATGTGTTTGTCTAGTGTTGGAATGAGCACCAACATTGTCAACATAGACTTCCAAGTTTTTACACAAAAACTCTTTAAACACATGGCACATCAGCCTTTGGAAGGTAGTTGGCGAATTGGTGAGCCCAAATGGCATTACCTTGAAAGCAAACATGCGCCATTCTATGGCAAAAGCCATCTTATGCTGAGCTTCTGGAGCAATGGCCACTTGATTGTAGCCAGAGAATCCATCAAGGAAGCTGTATACTTCCTTGCTTGCTACCCTTTCTAATAGATGTTGAGTGATAGGAAGTAGATAACTATCTCTAATAGTGGTTGCGTTAACTTTCTTCAAGTTAATGCAAACTCGTAATTTGCCATTCTTTTTGGGCACCCTACAATGGGGGATACCCATTCAGTGTGCTCTATTTCATAAATGAATCCGGCTTCTACCAATCGATCTATTTCTTCCTTTATCTTGGCAACATAATTGTTCTTATATGTGTAGGGCTTTTGCTTAGAGGGTTTGGCTTTTGAGTTCATCGGTATCATATGTGAGCATATGTTGGGATCTACTCCTTTTAAGTCCTTATAACTCCATGCAAACACATCTGTGTATTCTCTTAACAAGGCTATCAACTCTTGTTCCTCGTCGTCAATTAGGTCGTGTCCTATGTACGTGCATCGTTCTTCAACTTCCTCTATGGTCACAATGATTTTCTTGGTTTTTACTTTGTTATCATAAGCCTCTCTTGCTAGTGCTTCACGTTTAGGCATCATTATCATGATTCTCCTATCTTCTATCTCATACTTCTTAAAGTTTTCAGGGACCTCAAACAAAGATTCTTCCTCATCCGGTGAGACTTCTCTCTTTCTTTTCTTTCCCTCACTCTTAGTGGTCACCTGTGTGGTTAACCTCACATCATTCATAAGCTCCCCTTGTCCTTGAGGGTGAGCTTCTACTTCATAGAGGAATTCCTCCTTTGATGCACAAAAAGGGTCCATAATGATTGACTCTAGATCTGAGTCACTTGCTTATTCAAGAACATCAGATCTAGGCTCGCATTCCTCAATAACCGAATCACGCATGATTGCTTCTATGGAAAAAATGAAATGTCATAGCCATCTTCATCATAGTGTGGTGTCCATTGTTCTTCATTGATGGCCACATCCATTGTCGTTAGGATCTCTGCCTAACCATGAGGTTCAAACTCTTCATCACGAAATACTACAAGTGCATAGGTTGGGTCTCGAATAGATCTATGAGTTTGCTTCGCACCTACCTATCTGGTATTTTCTCTTCTCTCTTGTTCCACTACCACTTTGCACATCCATAAGTGAGTGCCTTCATGCATCCATGAGGATCCAGATCCTATGGAGTACATTGATTATGTATCATATATGGCTCTATGGATGGGATTCCACTGAATGGGGGGGCATGTCTCTATGAGAGTAATCCTTGAGATTAACTTTGGTTGTCACACCTAAGTGTTGCAAATACAACGAATTGGTTCTCCAATTCTGTACTACTTGCAACCATCTCAAGAAGCATCTTCCCAAAATCATCTCATAAGCTTAGTTTTTGTTGAAATCGCATATGCTCAAACTCTACACCACAAGTAGTGAGAGTTATCCCTTTTAGCAATCCTAAGCATCTTTTAATGTGACCATCAGCCATTTCTAATTTCATTCTCACTGGCCTCAGTGCTGGTTCGCCCCAACGCTTCCATAGGGAAGTGGTAGCAATTGCAACTCCTACGAGTGAGTCCAAAATTGCCTTGGTTGTGTAACCATGATGAGTGATTGGAAGATATATATTTCCTTCTTCACCTTCGCTCATGTCTCCTATCTTGTCCAAAGGTATTTCAAGAACGGTTCTATGTGATCCTACCTGGGAATGGGATTTGGCTACAAGAAGATTCCATAGACAGTGTTCTGACAAAGAACAAAGATTTGAAGGAACAATAGATTTCTATTAATGGTCTTACGTGATAGTTTACTTGTGCAAACAGTTTTGAATGGTCTTCCCGATGCACATCATAGTTTTTATTCTACTCTTCATTTGATGATGAAAGGCAATCCAAATGCCTTAACATTTGACGAAGTAGCCTCTGTTCTATTGCAAGAAGATCAATCTAAGAAGAACAGGTCCATTATGCATGTTTCAAATCAATTTCTTGGCTAGTTAGAAGGGCAAAGGTAAATGGAGCTCTTCTAGTAGTAAGCAAAAATCTACTAATTCTGCACAATCAAAGAAGTATGACAGGGATGAGAAGAAAACAAAAAAGCAGAAATGTTTTTGCAAATATTGTAAAGGAAATAATCATGTCATAAAGAGTTGTCCAAAACTAGTTGCTAAAGAGGAAAGGAAGAAAGAGTCTAGAATGGTTGTTGCAGAGGTCTCTACACCCAAAATAGAGTCTGCTAATCTTGTGCAGAATAACGAACGGGCATTTACGAGTGTTTGCAGTTATGACCCATCTTCTCATGATCAGTGTATGTCTGTAGTAGACTCAAATGTTTGGTACTTTGCTAGTGGGGTAACCAAACATATTACCTCCCATCCTAATTTCTTCACTTCATTTGAGCCTACACCTACAAGGAATACTATCATATGGTCCAACAACTCCTCTGATCCTATCATGGGAGTTAGTAAGATCATTCTGACTATTGTTGATGGTAGTACTTTTACATTGTCGGATGCTTTATTTGTGCCAAGGATCCAACATAATCTCTTATCAGTTTCAGCTTTACCAAGATTGGCTTAATTATGAAATTTGTTGATGACAGATGTACAGTTCATGATCTTTCAAATGGAGATGTGATTATTCCTTCTCGCATTTTATGTTGTGGGCTATATAAGCTCATAGACTATAAAAAATATGTGAATGATTCAACATGTGCACTACATGATTCTGAGGCTTTGTTAGATGTAAAGCTTTGGCATGCATGCTTGGTCATTTATATTTTCCTAGTTCGCTATGCCTATAAAATCTGAAATGATGTCCTCTCTGCCAAAACTTGAGGCACCTGGTAAACATGCCTATGAAGGTTGTATTTTGGGCAAAATGCACCATTCCTCATTCGCAAAAGATAGTTCAATTCAAGCTACTCAAAAATTACAGCTTGTTCACAATGATGTCTGTGGTCCTATGCAAGCACTCTCTTTTGGAAACTATCTTTACTTCGTGACTTTCATTGATGAAAGTTCCAAGCATTCATGGGTATATCCATTGTAAGCAAAGTCTAAGTGTTTATGTGCTTCAAAAAGTTTCTCATTTTGGTTAAAAATTTGTCAGCGTGTAAAATGGACACCCTCCCTTTTGATTGAGGAGAATATACGTCTTCTTATTTTAATGCATTTTTGGCTGAAGGTGGGATAAAACATCAGTGTACAGTGCCATATACACCTCAACAAAATATAGTTGCTGAACAGAAGAACAAGTCACTTATGAAGATGGTGAAGTGTATGGTCAAGAGTCAGACTTACCACATAATTTCTGGCTTGAGGCTATTATATGTGCAACATATATGCTTAACAGGCATCCCACTAAAGCATTGCAGTCTATCACTCCATATGAGGCTTGGCATGGTACACTGCCATATACACCTCAACAAAATAAAGTTGCTGAATAGAAGAACAAGTCACTTATGAAGATGGTGAAGTGTATGGTCAAGAGTAAGACTTACCACATAATTTCTGGCTTGAGGCTATTATATGTGCAACATATATGCTTAACACGCATCCCACTAAAGCATTGCAGTCTATCACTCCATATGAGGCTTGGCATGGTTGCAAGCCATTTGTTGCTCACCTTCGTGTTTTTGGTTGTCTAGCATATGCATTAGTGCCTGAAAAACATATGAAATTAGATGATAAAGAAGTGAAATGTATTTTTGTTAGATACACTTCTAAAAGCAAAGCTTGTCGCTTGTATAATCTACAGACTCAATGCATTTTGGTTAGCCATGATGTTTTTGTGGAAGATGCTATTCAACCATTACTTTCATGTACTAAGGAGACATCAGTAGCTCCAAAGAAATGTATGACACTTTGCTTCCTCTTTTCACAATCAGTCTAGTGTTGGTCCTAATGAAGCAACTTCTCAACCTTTACAAATTTCATATGATGATGCAAATCATTCCATTTTTTATGAAAATTTACATGATGCACTTGATGAGAGATCTGATATAGACAAGGCAAAAACCATGCCAAAATGACTGGTGCAAACTTTGCGCGATAGCAAATTAGATGCACCTCTGTCATACCATATTTGTTCAAGCCCTCATAGTGCTTCTTTTGCATCAGATTTCTATGCTATAGCTACATCTAGTCTCTATGATGAGAATGAGCCTGTTTCATTTGATGAAGCACAAAATTTTGAAAATTGGATGGCTGCTATGCAATTAGAATGTGACTTTATCATGAAAAATGGTACCTGGACTTTATGTGACTTGCCACCATGCAAGAACGCCGTTGGCACTAAGTGGGTATACAAGCTAAAGCATAAGCCTTATGGAACAGTTGACATGTATAAGGCTAGGCTTATTACAAAGGGTTATGCTCAACAAAAAGGCATTGATTTTGATAAGATCTTTGCACCTACATGCCAAATGGCTATTGTTCATAGCATTTGTGCACTTGCAACACATCATGGTTGAAATTTACATCAGTTGGACATTAAAATTGCATTTGTAAATGGTGACTTGCATGAAGAAGTGTATTTTTTCAGCCCCATGGCTTTGTGGAGAAAGGGCATGAAAACCAACTGTGCAAGTTGAAAAAGGCATTATATGGTTTGAAGCAAGCACCACATGCTTCATATAAAAAGATACATGACTACCTCATTGCACATGGTTTTAAGAATAGTCCAACCGAGAGCACCTTATATGTTAAGCATGCAAATGATGTGCTTCTGATCATTGTTGTGTATGTTAATAACATGCTGCTCACTAGTCCTCGTTCGAAGCATATTGTGTATTTTAAGGTTGATCTATATGCCCCATTTGAGATATCAGATTTGAGACATTTGCATCATTATTTGGGCATTCAGTTTATGCAAGTTGATGGTGGAATAGCTTTGTGTCAAACGAAATATATTGACACATTATTGCGGCATTTTGGCTTTGAAGACTGCAAACATTTTGCCACTCCTATGGAGACAGGTTTGCAATTGACTCTTCATGATGTTGGAGATGCATTTGTTGTTGTTCTCTATCACCAAGTTCTTGGATGCTTGATTTACTTATGCATTACTTAGCGAGATATTCAATTAGTTGTTTCGTAGATGAGCATGTTTATGCATTGCTTGGGTGTCAAGCATTGGCAGGCAATTAAGCATATCTTTCGCTACTTGAGTGGTACCCAGCTACTTGGATTGTTTTATCCCAAGGGGGATCACTACCACCAGATTTACATGCTTCTTTTGACTCTGTTTAGGTTGGTTGATATGACACTCCTGTGTCCACTAGTGGCTTTTGCTTCATGCTTCGTAGCTCATGTATCTCTTGGTTGACGAAGAAGCAGCCTTTTGTGGCCACTTCCAGTTGTGAGGTTGAGTATAGGGTAGCTTTCATAGCAACTATTGAGTATGTGTGGGTCATATGCCTTATGGTTGATTTGAGTGTTGGTCAATCTTTTGCCACCATCATCTTCACTGATAGTCAGAGCACATTGGCAGTTGCAAGGAAACCTGTGTTCCAGGCTTGCACTAAGCACATTGAGGTACACTATCATTTTGTCAAGGAGAGGTTCTCTACTAGAGAGATCAGTTTAGCATATATGCCCACACAGAACATTGCAGACCTTTTCACAAAGGCTTTGCCTAAAGAGAAGTTCGAAGCTTTCCACAAAGCTTTGGCCTTGCTTCCTTTTGTGGATTGATTCCCCATAGCTTGGCACTTTCTTATACTTGAGTGCCAACTCCTTGTTCACTGCATCACTCCTAGAGGGGATTTGCTATTATATTTAGGTAGTGATGTGTGTGAACACATTAGGACTATTGGGGCACTTTTTTCCCTCTTTAGGAGGTTCCCCCCCCCTATATATATGACTATGGGTCACTTATCTTTGTACATCCTAGTGGTAATACAATCAGTATTGTGTGTTGTGCTGCAAGCTTCTTCTTCCTCCTTGTGCTATTTGTGTGCTTCCGCACACCTCATTTGCTAGCAGTAAAGTTAGAATGGGTGGATGCTTAACTTGTGTCACTTTGAAAAACATGGCAAAGGGGACCACAACACCACAAGACAAAGATAATTTTAAAAGTATTCTAGCAAGCCATTGTGAAAGTCAAGCTTTAGAAAGAAAGAAGATGATTCATGATCGAAGTAAAGAGCTCAAAAGTCTAGAGCTTTATATGTGTTTGTTGATTGATGGTATGGATCTAAAGAAAACACATTTGCCCCATTTTTTTCGCATTCCTAAGAACATTGGAGATGAAGTCTTTGTGCAAATGCATTTGGTTGGTGCTTTGTTAAACAATGGAACCGTAAAGTCTAAGGTTTTCTTCACATATCCCAACATGCATAATGATCCAAACCTTAAAATGATTGTGATTCATAAATTTTTGCAATCATGGGAGGGTCTTTTGCCACCAAGTCTGTATTTGCAACTTGATAATAATGCAAGATAATAAAACTTCTATAGTCTTTTCTTTGGATACTTATGCATGCTTGTCTTTGGTTGGTGCTTTGTTATACAATGGAACCATAAAGTCTAAGGTTTTCTTCACATATCCCAACGTGCACAATGATCCAAACCTTAAAATTATTGTGATTCATAAATTTTTGCAATCATGGGAGGGTCTTTTGCCACCAACTCTATATTTGCAACTTGATAATGATGCAAGTTAATAAAAATTCTATAATCTTTGGATACTTTGATAGACAAGTGTTTCAAAAGGTTAAGGTAAATTTCCTTTTGGTTGGGCACACTCATGATCACATTGATCAAATATTTAGTCCCTTCTCTAAGAGGTTGGCATGCCATAATGCTTTTACTCTTCCATTATTATTTGTGTTGATTTTTGAAGCATATACACCAAAACCTGTAAGATTTATGACCTTGAGCAATTTTCCTCACTAGGACTTGATAACAATGCTAAGGTTTTGGCTCCATTGCACAGTAATAGTTTCAACCATGTATTCTTGATGAGGAGGCTTCATGACATAACTCTTTTATTTGCAAAGCAGTATTCATGATCTCTTGGGTGGAATCCTAAAAATGGATGCAGATTTTTATTGCATGTGCTTACTTTGCCTATGTATGGTATATAGCAAACACCATGTGAAGATAAAAGCAAAGTGGATGCATGTACTTATTGGAAAGAAGAGACAAGTTGGGCATGCAAAAACTATGTTAGGGATCAAGATGTGTCTTGGTGGGATGAGTTTTTTAACCATCTAGAAGAGATTATAAAGAATACCATTGCAGGCCATTGGTCAATTGATATTCCATCCACATGGGATTTTAGCACACAAAGATGAATGAATGTGGACCAAGCATGTATGCAAATACACTTCAAAGATTTATACATCCACTAGAAAGGATTGTTTATGTAGACCCAAGGATGATAAACAAGTTGAAGCATGATGGCATGGAAATATTAAAGAAATAAATGTTGGAACACTTCTTGTGGTCCTTGTTGATTGTGATGAGGCTACCATACCATTTTGGAAAGCCAAAGTTTAAGAGGTCATTACAGATATTGATCAAAGAAGAATAGAGGCTTTCATAGTCCATTGGTATTATACTAAAAGTAGTAATGCATTCACATCTAAGTATAACTTAGAAATGGTATATGATACCAAATGAACAAGCTCAAAAAAAAAAATATTGGAAGTACATCCACTCTTAAAATGGATGATGTCGATATTCTTGTTCATGATTTTGCCTTGACAAAAATAGGTCACTTGAGGAAACCAACCATCAATATGATAAAGCAAAAGCTTCCAAATCTATGTGAGATAGCTAATCATAGGAAAACAAGAATGATCCTATAGAATTTGGTTTGTACTTGGATGAGGATAGAACTCTTTTTGATATAGAAGAAGAAGAGAGCTCGCAATAGTCTTAGACTGAATCAAATGCATCTGATGAGTGGGGTATAGACATAGATCAAGAAAGCTATCACTTGATCTTAAAATATACAAAATTTTTGGTGCTTATATATATGCAACAAAGCAATTTGCATAATGAAACCATGTTCTATAGCATTTAGCAAGCACATCTTGGTATAAAAGGATACATGCCTACTTGCTAGCACATGGTTTTGAGAAGAGTCCAACTAAGAGCACCTGATATGTTAAGCATGCAAATGATGTACTTCTAATCATGCTTATATGGTAATTTAATTTGATCTCTCAAATGAGAACATTTATGCATTGTCCATGTGCCAAGCATTGGCAAGCAGTTAAGCACATCTTTTGCTCTTTAAGTGGTACTTCGCCACATGGATTGTTTTACCCCAAGGGGGATCATTAGTGCTAGATTTACATGCTTTTCTTGACTTGGACTCAACTGGTTGCTATGACACACGTTTGTAAACTAGTGATTTTTTCTTCATGCTTTGTAGTTCATGCATATCTTGGTTGAGCAGAACCAACCACTATGGCCAATTCTAGTTTTGAGGCTGAGTATAGGGATCTTTCATAGCGATTGTTGAGTGTGTGTGGCTTAGATGCCTTTTGGTTGATTTTGTTGTTGATCAATCTTTTGCCACTGCCATCCTTATTTACCATCAACATGCATTCATAGTTGCAAGGAACTCTCTATTCCATGTTCGCACAAAGGACATTGAGGTACATTATCATTATGTCATAGAAAGACTCTTCGTTGGAGACACTAGTTCGACTTATGTGCTCACATAAGATAATGTTGCACAGCTTTTCACAAAGGCTCTACCAAGGAGGAAGTTTTAAGCTTTTCATAGGGCTTTGGGCTTACATCCTTTTGTGGTTTGATTTCATTCCACAGGCTTGACACTTCCTTATACATGAGTGCCATCTCCTTGTTCACCACATCATTTTGAGGGGCAATTGGTTGATATATGTCAATAGTGATGTGTGAACACACTTAGGATCACTGGGGCACTTTTTTTCCTCTTTTAGAGGTTTTTCCTTTGGATTGTATATACCTATAGCCCTAATGGGTCACCTCTCTTTGTACATACATGGTAATACATTCAAATTTTGTTGTTTCCAAGTCTCTTCTTCTTCCTGGTATTCTTTATGTGCTTCTATAGACCTTGAATTCCAACATCTACATAGAGTACAGTCACAATTTTCTTCCCTTCTTTCTTCAAAACATACAAGTTATCATTAGAAGCACATCTTTTGGAACCTAGATCCAGGAGATACTTACCCATCCATTCGCATAATAAAATGCCTTCTTTAGCTTACATACCATGTTCTTTGAATAGGGAGCCTCAAAATTAGCGCATCTTTTGTTTGTTGAACAAGAGAATCATCATTTCTTGTATCATAATAATCTACATAGAGTAAAATCACAATTCTCTTCCCTTCTCTCTTCATAACATAAAATTTAAAAGCACACCTTTTAAAACTAGATCCAAGAGATAGTTAACCATCCATTGGTACCATGGTCTCGAGACCTTTAGCCCATATAATTCCTTCCTCAGCTTACATACCTTATCCTTTGAATGGGAAGCCTCAAACCCATGTGATTGAGTTTTTCAATAGATTATGAGGGGCAACTATAACTAGTAAGATTAATCTTAAATCTCATTATCAACAAATTTATATGCAAAAGAGTGACAGACATATAAAATTTCTTTTAGAAATCAAGTGGGTCATTATAAATTCATGGATATGTGTTGTGGACTAAAAAATTCCCCTCACACATTTGCAAGAACGATATATATCATACCCTTAAAGTAACAAGATTTTGTTCTCGTTTTACTTGGTGATATTTTTAAGTTTGAAGTAAAAGTGATACTAGTCATAAAAAGCACTTGGATATCATTTTTAATTCCTTATACAAAACATGTTGTATGCTAACCTTGAAAAGAGTTTCATGTTGTTCCAAAGAAAGTAAAATTTATTCAAGATTAATATATTCCTAAATATATTAGTGAATTACGATGTTTTCTTGAATTAACTATCTTTTAGCATAAAATTTTTAATACTTTTTCATATTTAACTCTTCCATTGACTTTGTTGTCGAAGAAAAAGGTATTTTAGCATGGGGACAACTCCACCAAAAGAATCGTTTAAAACACTTAAAGATGTTCTTTCACATGCATCTATTTTGCAATTACCTAGCTTCGAGCAACCGTTACTTATAGTGATAGCTTATGCTAATGGTTCAAGGACAATTAGAACTTTAAAGCAAAATAATTATCCATTTTTTTGAAAGAAAAAAAGGAATTATGATACATATGATAAAGAACTTTTTCTTCTTGTACATGCATTGACAATTTGGAAGCATTACCTTATGGGTTCAAAAGTTCTAGTAAAAACATATCAAGTGAAGGGGAGTTTCCCAACTCCTTGTAGTGCATCTTATCTTTTTGGACGATGTCACAACTTGTCTCTATACTTGTTTGTGCACACCTACAAAAAAAAATGTAGAAACCAAAGAAACAAAGAGCATGAGTTAATGTATGCAAGCTTCAAAAATTTGCAATCTCAATAGAGTTCTAGTTTGCAAATCCACTATGTTTTATTAGAATATAAATAAAGAAGAGTTTCCAGTGTCCATTTGTCCTTTCACATAGATACTAATGGTAATGATTGGTAAAAGTCTTTCATTGAAGGGAAAAATGGTCGATATGGACAAGGGAAGTAAACTAATGAATGACAAAGAATATTTGAGTATCATTCTTTGAATCATAATTCCCACATGACGTGCATCTTACATGCTGTACAAGGCACTTTGCAGTAGTTTGTAAAACTATCTTGAGGTAGAGCTTTTCTCAAAGCCTATACTACATTTTTTTGTTTATAAAACTTATAAAGAAAAATATTGTTAGTGGCTAACAAATCACGAATAAATGATACTGCACTTCAATATGTTGTCTTTCCATGATATACTTGATTCTTAGCCAATGCAATAGCACTCTCATTATCATCTATTAAACAAGCTACACACAAAGGTATGCCCATGTCACATGCCAATCTAGAAAGCCACAATGCTTCCATACATGCCTCACTAATGCAACATACCCTACTTATGTAGTGCAAATGATTCCACATTCTTGAAGATGATACCTCCAAGAAATAGCACCGCATGTGAAGTGAAAAGATTACCATGAAGTATACTTCTTATTTTTCACACAACCAACATATTTAAAGTTTATGTATCAAACAATGGATGCATCACCTCTATCCATATATAGACACATATCATTATGCCACTTAGATATCTAAATATCATTATGATCACTTCCCAATGCTTCTTGGAAAGATTCAACATATATGTTTGGTTACATCTCTACCAAAGTACCAAACATCTTAGTGTACTACAGACATACACTACTCATGAGAAGATGGGACATAGCACCATACAATATTAAATTCCCATTCTTCATTCTGAACAACATTGGCAAACTTTGCTTTAGGCGTAAAGGTTTTTACAACCACCATTCCAGTCTTTTTCTCGTCTCTTTTGCAACCAATTTTGGACAACTTATGACATGATGATTTCCTTTGCAATATTTGTGAAATTGCTTTTGCTTTTCTATTTTCTTCTCATCTTTGTCCTTTTTCAACTATGCAACATTAGCAGATTTTTGCTTACTAGTTTCTATGTTTACATTTTCCCTTCTAACTAGCTAGGAAAGGTTTGATTTGCAACATGCATAATGGAATTGTTCTATTTGGATTGATCTTCGTGTAACAAACTAGAGAGCAACTCCTCAAATATTAATGGATTTGGAGTGCCTTTCATCATCAATCAAATAGTAGAAGCAAAACTTTGATATGAATCTAGAAGATTGTTAACAATCTACACAAATGAACTATCTGATAAGAGTTCATCACTAGAAATCAAGTGCTCCTTCAAATTTTTTATCTTTGCCAAACAACTATTCATAAAATCCCCTTCATTCTATGCTCATTCTCCACCTATTTTAGAAGGTAAGCAATACGAGCCTCATTTCCTGCCTAACCAAATGTGACGAATAATAGTATGTGTAATAGAGGGACTTCAGCACGAACAAGAATTTGAAGATCATCTCCAACATCTGCATCACCTTCAATAATTGTATTTGTAGATGTGGTAGGAAGTTCTTCCACACCCTGCACAATGTTCCATAGCACTTTTGCTACATATACAAGATGCATTATATATGCCCAAAATCAGTAATTAGTATCATCCAACATGTCCTCGACGGCCAACATACAAAATACGTAATTGTGTTCTACATTGGCCATAGACTAAATATCCTGATGCAAAAAAATGATTGTATCTCAAAAAGTTAAATAAAAGCACCCTATGGAGCTTTGTTAGACTTGTTGCAAACTTCTATGTGCTTGTACTAGCGAACCGAAACTTGTATATATGTTTGGCACAAAAGGACGATTGTCTACATAGGCGATGTGATAATATGTTCAGACATCGACACGAGCTCAAATCAAAATTTGGATGCCACAGACCGAAGCGGTTTTGAACTCCTAATCGCCTCGAGTAAGCTCACCAATTTTCGTATGATTATGAGACTAACAAGAGGGGTGTTGATAACGCCCTAGATGAAGCTACGACCTTCTTTGATACCAATTATTGGTTGAGATTTATGGTAGAACATGAACATCACAAGGAAGAGGAAGAAGCTTGGAGCACAAGAACACATTATGAATTACCAAGCGAATGCACAAAGATAAGTAACCCATACGAGTTATAGGTGCATATACAAACGGGGAGTCCTAAAGAGGCGAGAGGGGGGATGCCTGTTGATATATTGAAGTGGTGATATGTTTCAACACTCTAGGAATACCGGGATACTTTTTCCCTCTTTTAGAGGGTTTTTCCCCCGGTTTGTATATACACCTATTGCTCTAACAGGTTACCTATCTTTGTACATTCTAGTGGTAATACATTCAGTATTGTGTGTTGTGCTCTAAGCTTCTTCTTCCTTGTATTGTTCATGTGCTTCCACAGACGTCGAACTCCACAAATTGGTATCAGAGCAGGTTGCCACTTCCTCTAGGGCATCATCAACACTCCCCCGATCACAGTCTCAAAATCACACGAAATTTGGTACGCATACTCAAAATCACAGAAATCGCAATCTAAGCTCGTTTCAACCTCCGAACATACTATCACGTGTGCAAGCTATTTTGTCTTTTTGTGCCAAAGATATATACCAGTTTTGATTCGCCAATATAAGCGTCTCGAAGTTTGCTATAGGTCTTACAAAACTCGTTTGGACGGTTCCGTTCAACTTTTTGACATACAGTCATTTTTCTATGCATTTTAGACAGTGGCTATGGTTGAAAGAAGCGAGGTATTCTATATGTTGGTTGTTGAGGATAACTTGGATGATATCAATTATCCATTGTGGGCTTATATGATGCGTCATGTATTGGTCGCAAAAGGACTGTGGAATATTATGCAGGGTATTGAAAAACATCCCATTACACCTTCGAACAGAAGTACTGCAAACACAAGTATTGAAGCTAATGCAAACGGTGTCGAAGATCGCGATATTCTACAGATTCGTGTTCGTGCTATTGTTTCTATTGAACCTATTGCAGAGCAAATTTGTTGGGATAGTAGAGATGCTCCGGCACATGCATTGATAGTTGTCTCTCACTCATGCCATTATTCCTCGCATTCGCTCTTGCAGAACGGCTAAAGATGCTTGGGATACACTTATCGAATTATACAAAGCTAGGAATGAGGCTAGTGTTGCCTGCCTCTGAAAACAATTTTAGAGTGAGCACATAAATGAAAGTGATTCTATGGATAGTTTTCTGACAAAGATCAAGAATTTGAAGGAATATTTGATTTCTGTTGATGAAGTCCTACCTGATTGTTCACTTGTGCAGACTCTTCAGAATACTCTTCGTGAATCATATCAGAGTTTTGCTTCTACTCCTTGTTTGATGATGAAAGGCAATCCAAATGCCGTGACAATTGAAGAGTTAGTTTCTTTTTTATGCATGAAGATCAATCTAGGTAGAACTGGTCTATTATGTGTTTTGCACATCAAGCTTTGCTGGCTAGTCAGAAGGGCAAAGATAAATGAAGCTCTTCTACTAGTACGCAAAAATCTGTAAATGCTGCACATTTGAAGAAGGAAGACAAAGATGAGAAAAAATCGAAAAAGCAAAAATTGTTTTGCAAATACTGCAAAACAAATGATCATGTTATTAAGAGTTGTCCAAAACTGGCAGCTTAAGAGACAAAGAGGAAGGCTAAAATGATTATTGCAGATTCCTCCTCACCGAAAAGAGAGTATGCTAATCTAGTGCAAAATGAAAAATGAACATTTACTACTGTTTGCAGTTTTGACCCATCTTCTCATGAGTAGTGTATGTCTAAAATAGACTCATATATTTCATACTTAGTGGAACAACCAAACATATTACTTCTCAGCACAGTTTCTTCACTCCACTCGAGCATGCCCTAGAAGGAATAGTGTCACATGCACCAACTCCTCTTATCTTGCCAGGGGAGTTGGTAAGATCATTCTGACTACTGCTAATGGTAGTTCTTTCACATTGTCAAATGCTTTATTTGTGCTAGGGATCAAGAAGAATCTGTTTCAACTTTGGCTTTCGCCAAGATTGGCTTGGTTGTGAAATTTTTTGATAACAAGTGTACAGTTCATGACTTGTCAAATGGCGACGTGATTATTACTTCTCGCATTTTATGTCGTAGGTTGTATACGCTCAAAATGTGCACTACATGATTTTCAAGCTATATCAGATGCAAAGCTTTGGCATGCACGCTTTGATCATCTGAATTTTGCTAGTTTGCTATGCCTACAAAAATTTGAAAATGGTATCCTCTTTGCCCAAACTTGAGGCACCCAATAAACACGTGTGTGAAGACTATATTTTGGACAAAATGCAACATTCTACTTTCCAAAAGATGGTTCAGTTCAAGCTACTCAAAAAAATAGAGTTTGTTCGTAGTGATATCTGGTCCTATGCAGGCACCCTCTTTTGTAAATTACCTTTACTTCATGATTTCATTGATGATTTTTCAAGCATGCATAGGTATATCCATTGAAAGCAAAGTTCGAAGTGTTTGTGCTTCAAACAATTTTTTCTTTTGGCTGAAAATCTACCAACATGTAAAATAGGCGCCCTCTATTTTGATCAAGGGGAGCAAAATATGTCTTTTGACTTTCATGCATTTATGCTAAATGTGAGATAAAACATGTGTAGAGTATCGTATACACCTCAACATAATGGAGTTATTGAACGAAAGAGCAAGTCACCCATGGAGATGCCGAGGTGTATGATCAAGGGTCAAGCTTTACCACATAGTTTCTGGCTTGAGCCTCTTATGTGTGCAATATATATAATTAACAAGTGTCCCACTAAAGCGTTGCAGTCTCACTCCATATGAGGCTTGGCGTGGTCGCACGTCATATGTTGCTCATCTATATGTTTTTGGTTGTCTGGCATATGCATTAGTGTCTGAACAACATCGCAGAAGTATGGATGACAAAGCAATAACATGTATTTTTGTTGGGTACAGTTCTTGAAGCGAAGGCTATTGTCAGTATCATCCAAAGACTAAAAGCATTCTGGTTAGCCATTATGTTTTTGTGGATGATGCTATTCAGCCCTTACTTTCATGTACGAAGGAGACATCTGTTAGCTCCAAAGACATATATGATACTTTGCTGCCTCTACCTCTTTTTACAAGTGGATCGTCTAGTGTTGGGATGCATTTGTTAAAGAGAGCTGATATTGAGCAGGCAAAAAGTATGCCAACATGGATGGTGCAGACTTTGCATGACAACAAATTAGATGTTCCTCTGTCATACCGTACTTGTTCCGGCTCTCATAGTGCCTCTTTTGCATCAGATTGCTATGATATGGTTGTATCTAGTCTCTGTGATGAGACTAAGCCTATTTCATTTGATGAAGCACAAAATTATGAACATTGGATGGCTTCAATGCAATCTAAATATTATGCTATCATGAAGAATTATACCTGGTCTTTATGTGACTTACTTGCTGTCAAGAAGGCCATTGACACTAAGTGGGTACACAAGCTAAAGCGTAAACCTGATGGAACAGTTGACAAGTATAAGGCTAGGCTTGTTGCAAAGGGTTAAGCACAGGAAAGAAGCATTGATTTTGATGAGACCTTTGCACCTAGATGTCGAATGACTATTGTTCGTAGCATATGTGCACTTGAAGCTCATCATGGTTGGAATGTACATCAATCGGACATTAAAACAACATTTTTGAATGGTAACTTGCATGAAGAAGTGTGTTTTTCAGCCGCCTTCCTTTGTGCAAAAGGGGCATGAAAGTGTGCATGTTAAACAAGGCATTATATGGTTTAAAGCAAGCATCACGTGCTTGGTATGAAAAGATACATGCCTATCTCATAGCACATGGTTTTGAGAACAATCCAACTAAAAGCACCTTATATATTCAACGTGCTAATGATGTGCTTTTGATCATTGTTGTGTATGTTGATGACATGCTACTCACTGGTCCTCATGACACACATATTGATGATTTTAAGGTTGATTTGCATGCCTCATTTGAGATGTTTGGTTTGGGGCATTTGCACCACTATTTGGGCATTGAGCTTATGCAAGTTGGTGGAATGGTCGTGTCAAATGAAATATACTGACACATTATTGCAATGTTTTGACCTTGAAGACTATAAACCGATTGCCACTCTTATGGAGATAGGTTTACGATAGAGTCTTCATGATGCTGGAGATGCATTTGATGTTGTTCGCTCTCAACACGCTTTTCGATGCTTGATTTGCTTATGCATTACTCGACCAAATATTCAGTTTGTTGTCTCAGAGATGGGCAAGTTTATGCATTGCCAAGGTGTAAAGCATTTGCAAGCGGTTAAACGCATCTTTCGCTACTTGAGTGGTACCCTGCTACTTGGATTGTTTTATCCCAAGGGGAAATCACTACCGCCAAATTCGCATTCCTTTTCTGACAGTGATTGGGCTCGTTCCTATGACACTCGTATGTCCACTAGTGGCTTTTGCTTCATGCTTGGTAGCTCATGTATATCTTGGTTGAGCAAGAAGCAACCTAATGTGGCCACTTCCAGTTATGAGGTTGAGTATAGGCAAGCTTTCACAGCGAGTGTTGAGTGTGTGTGGCTCAGACACCTTATGGCTGATTTAGATGTTGATCAATCTTCTGCCACCATCTTCAGTGTTGATCAATCTTTTGCCACCATCTTCACTGACAGTCACAACGCATTGGTAGTTGCAAGGAACCATGTGTTCCATGCTCGCATTAAGCACATCAAGGTGCATTATCATTATGTCAAGGAGAGGTTCTCTACTGGAAAGATCAGCTTGGCATATGTGCCCACACAGGAGAACATTGCAAACCTCTTTACAAAGGCTGTGCCTACGAAGAAGTTTGAAGCACTCCGCAAAGCTTTGAGCTGACTTCCTTTTGTGGATTGATTCCACATAACTTGGCACTTCCTTATACATCAGTGCAAACTCCTTGTTCACCGCATCACTCCCAAGGGGGATTTGTTGATATATTTATGTAATGATGTGTGAACACTCTAGGACTATCGAGGCACCTTTTTTTCCTCTTTAGGAGGTTTTTTCCCCCCGGCTTGTATATAGGCTTCTTCTTCCTCCTTGTGTTGTTTGTGTGCTCCTGTAGACGCCTAACTCCAACAATGTCGTGACAGCCGTAAGTCTCTTCAAACATCACTGCCGAAATATATCAACAAACACTTTTCATGGACAAGGTTCTAGACACTCCAAAAAGATTTTTTTATTCAGTAGAAAAAGATATCAACCAATTTAACATTACTTTGATATCCAACCACGACAATAATCAACCATACAAGATTGACTTACAAGTTTTCTTGTCTTTCAGTATGTAAGAAATATGATTCTTGAACCACCATAGACAATGATAGTTCCTCTTGAAACACAAACATCTGAACCTCCATATTAGTGCCCGAAAACATACATATCATCACCTACTCATACATGCTTTCTTCACATGAACTGAAGCATGGCAATACACAAGAACTGTGTTTTCATCTTCTAAATTCTTTATTGCAGAAATCTTCCCTTTTTCTAACCTATAATCTAGTAACATCTACTTTTTCAAGCTCAAAGATGCATATGCAACATGCAAATGTTTATTTAATGGTGGGAATCTATATCGAGAAACTCGGCTCAATCATTAAAATTATTAACCTAAAACTGAAACTTTTGCAAGAATATCACAAAAAACTTTGGCATCAGCATGAGAAATCATTCTCTGAACAGTACTTTTCATGCCTAATTTACAAAATCCGATACTGGCGAGATCTCAAATCACTCCATGAAGCTATATTAATTATGCTAGGTCCTGAACGTTTTCTATAAACTTTTCAGAATGTGAATGAATGTGATTTCACTAATCACAATAATCAATTTATTTCATTTATATCCAATTCATTGCATCAATTTCCCAACTTTAAATGTTTCCCTACATATTTCTGTATATACCGAGATATATACAGAACCATATCCCCTTCATTGACTTCCAAAATGCCTATCCCTTGAATTTGAACTTGATGAAAAGGGCCACCTGCTAGAAATGAACCACCCTCATTGTTTTGAGTGCAGGGATAAAAACAGCACAAAGCAGCGAATAGTACTTTGATCATGTACCATTCCACTTAAATAACTAGCTTCATAAGGGTAATGAAAAGCATCCATGAAATTGAAATGTGTATCAAGAGCTGCCCATTCAAAGGAATGTAACTAGAAAGACTAACAAATATCGTATTAACCAGGATACAAGGAAATAGCATCTACATGTTAATTTGGGAAATTGTCACTTCACTATAGACAGAAATAAGCATTTGGCCACTAAAAACTTATTGAACATTGTTACATACTGAGGCTTACAAATAACCAAAAGATGTGAAAGAAAAAAAAAAATAAGATTCTATATTCAGTAGATATATCACAATGATAAAAACTCGCTTGTGCTCAAACTAAATGGTAAGCTTTTATATACAAAGTACAAGGAAATTATTCTCATAATGATTATGACTGCTTTACAAACAATTGCGAACCTGCAAGCCAAAGAGATTCTTTTGTGCTGTGCAGCAGTTCCAAATTTCCGAAGCTCTTTCCTTTCTGCATGGAGAGAGATCCTATAACTTACGTGGCATATGATAAGATCCACAAGAAATGTTTGTCATTCTCTCTGAGGACGTACAATCTCAACCATCATTAAAATCTGATAGGCCACTAAATTTTACCATGATCTTCGAAACCTAGAGCTGCAATTCAAGTGCTAATGCGACAGATGGACCTACCTTCAATATCACTATAGAGAAAGAGAGATTATATCTACATCCATGAATTTATTATCCGGCTTTAAAACATTGAGTTCTGAACATGTCAGATGAGACCCCATGCACCAATGGATGATCATTATTAGCCATACACAATAGACCTCACCCTCCATATCAATGAACTCCCAGCAGTTAGAAATCTCTGCTCGAAACAGGTAAAAGCAGTGTAATGCTAGGAGTATTCCTTCCTGCACAACAATCAGATTATGACAAAAGCTAACCAGATTATCAATTAGGCCTGCTGATCTCACTACCTATAAGCAGAATAGCACCATATGCACATTGGTGAAGCAGCAACTTCATTTTTCTTTAATGAGAAGATATATTCAAAGAAACAAAACAGAAAATACCCCAAAAATAAAGGTAAACAAGCGGCTTTCAGTTTAACCCCTCAATGCTCTTTGCTGTGATTCATGGCATTCATGAGATAATGCTTTCACCAAGAATTCTTCTATGCTGCCCCTATCTGTCTTTGTCCTCCTGAAAATCTTGGTGATGCACGTCTCCCCAGAAACTTTGTTACTTGTGCCAATCGAGGGTCACCTTCAGGGACTTGGCGCCGCTAAGTACAAAGTAAAAACAGCTTGAGCAACAAGCAAAATATTGGAAGCACCATGACTAAAAATGACATACCTGTAGACCTCTGTAATACAACTCCACAATTCGCTTTGGCAGAGATACTTGCCGCTTTTGCATCAAGTCAAATAAAAGATTTGCTACTGAATAATCGCCACGCTGTGAAGAGAATTATTTTAAAATGACACATGTAACATTCAACAAGTGTGCAAAAACACAACCACCTGATTGATTAAGTAATAGTGATGTCCAAAAAATATGAAAACCAGTAAACCCCATACTAAAGAAACACCATATGGAGAAGTAGATCATTAGTTAAGCATGCAATGGATAGTAAAGGCTGTTGACAAGAAAAAGGAGAATAACAAAGACTGGCTAGTCCTCAAATAACTACATTCGTGCTCAAAAAATACACCCAACTGTCACTCTCCTTGACGAAATAGAAAACTCATTGTGCACGCAATAGCATTCAGTAAGGTTAATACTGAAAAGCACCACACATAAATACTCGAGATTATGTTCTATACCATGCATGATAGCAGCTGTCAAACAAATGTGCAGGTCCACTATATTAAAGACGTCTTCTTGAAGAAATTGAAAACTCATAATGTATGTGATAGCATTCGTACAGGCACACAGATAGATAGATAGATAGATAGATAGATAGATAGATAGATAGAGAGAGAGAGAGTGTGTGTGTGTATGTGTGTGTGAGAGAGAGAGAGAGAGTTGGAGAGGAACTCGCAGACAGAGGAAAGGGAGAGAATAGATGCTAAGGACCCTTGCCCCCTCGCACTATTTTGGGCGTTTTGGCAGGGCGGGGCCGCCGGGGGGGGGGGGGGGGGGGGGGGGGGGGGGGGGGGGGGGGGGTAGAGCATGACTGATAGATCCATAAAAAAGATTAGCTAATCAATTAGTGAAACAATCAACTTCCCCAGCAGACACTAGCTTGGTTTGTCCGCTATCTTTGACATACACAAATATTTTCTACAGCACCATGGTTTTTTAAAACGCCTTTCACAAAAACATAGGGATAAAATGGCACAAATGATCCAATATAGAATAAGACAGGAGTGCAATGACAGAAAATTCGGTACACCTTTTAACTTGACAGACACTAGAACTCACAGAAAGCTAAGAAAATACTACACATTCATCACACACATACTTCCAAACCTAACTATGGAAGCTATCTTTTTTTCATCACTCTTCAGTTACTCTTCATTAAAGCCCGAGCAGATAAAGACCACAAGTAGCAATAAAATCTATTTCTTAATGATAACTCCAACTCAGCAAGTTCAGTGCGTACAGTATGTGTTCCAATCTAAAACAAAACAAACATTGACGTTCAGTCCACTGTTGGGTAAAGTATGTATGTATGCATCTACACATCAATAAATCAGTCATGGCTTCTGTTGTGCTCGATCAATATTCCATCCAATTCTAGACAAACTCTGTAAACTCGATTGGAAGGTCACAGGAATGCAAAAATGGTTTAATGCATTAACTCCTTCGTATTACAAACCGTTCCTACCGTCTTATGAATGGACTTTGATATGTGACCGCCATTGATGCAAGAATACAAAAGATGCTTGTAGAGTGGCAGTTGACACACTGTGTACCTTCATCCAGAGACATCCAACCTTCCCACCCTCTCTTTCCCATGTCCATGATGCAGTACACAAAGAGAAAGTATTCGACATATGTTCTACATGTCTACCGCTCTGGTCAAGTAAAACAATGGTAGAGGTACATTCTAAACCAGCTCCATACTTACGCACACACATCAACTCTTTGTTTTATGGTCCTGGAATGTACAGACACTATAATGCTCACTGGATTTGGCTTCTCAACCATGACGCAAATCCTCTTCTCTGAGTGCATGCTTATATATGTATGTATGTATGTATGCAGGCATATATGAATATATGTTATGGCAACAAAGAAACACGATATTGTGTTTTGGAGATCATCACATAATTCACATCTCATGAATCTCAAACATATATTGAAGCTGGAAGAGTAAAAAAAAAGGGAGGAGAGGGGGGGGGGGGGGGGGGGGGGGGGGGGGGTGCTTAGAGCATGACTGATAGATCCATAAAAAAGTTCAGCTAATCAATTAGTGAAACAATCAACTTCCCCTGCAGACACTAGCTTGGTTTGCCCAAAACAACCATATCTATATAGTATGTATGTGTGTATGTATGCATGCATGTATGTATGTATGTATGTATATATGTATTTATGTATGTATGTATGTATATATGTATGTATGTATGTATGTATATATGCATGTATGTATGCATGTATGCATGTATGTATGTATGTATGCATGCACGTATGTATGCATGCATGCATGCATGCACGTATGTATGCATACATGCACGCATGTATGCATGCGTACATGCATGCATGCATCTATGCATGCATGCATGTATCTACGTATGTATGCATGTATCTACATATGTATGTATGCATGTAGGTAGGCATGTGCGTACACAATAGGTACGTGCATAAGTAGGTAGGCATGTGCGTATGTAGGTAGGTATGTAGGTAGGTATGTAGGTAGGTAGGTACGTATGTATGTACGTAGGTAAGAAGGTATGTATGTAGGCAGGTAGGTAGGTAGGTACGTAGGCAGGTAGGTAGGTACGTAGGCAAGTAGGTACGTATGTGCCTAGGCAGGTAGGCAGGTACGTACGTACGTAGGTAGGTATGTACGTAGGTAGGTACCCATGTAGGTACGTAGGTAGGTACGTACGTAGATACTTCGGTACATAAGTAGGTACATACATAGGTAGGTACGTACGTAACTAGGTACGTACATAGGTAGGTAGGTAAGTACGTAGGTAGGTGTGCACGTAGGTAGGTGCGTATGTAGGTAGGTGCGAGCGCATGTATGTATCTATGTATCCATCCATGTATCTATGTTTATCTCTATCTCTATCTCTATCTCTATCTCTATCTCTATCTCTATCTCTATGTAATAATAAGCTTGAGTTAATTATAAATGTGCCCAACGGCTCCTCTTTTTGTAGCCCAAGGATCTTCCCACAATAAAACTAAGCTAAAACCACAAAGCAAAAACTCAAAATAGAGCTCACGAATGATTTTTACCACAAATTTTGGAAAAGACCATAAATTGCTTTTTACTTCTCTGAGAACGCTTCAAACTTGGAATTGGTCAAGTCAATCAAAGCCACTAATATAGGATGCCTTTTAATCCTTTTATCATAGCTATTCATCTTAAATTAATAAAAACGAATTGCATAGCAGAAATAATGGTTTGGATTTTGAAGGGTTGTTAGATCGCCAATAGCTAAGTGTTATATATCAATTGAAAGCACTTGATGAGTACTTTGTGAATGTGCAATAAATATTTCCACTCAACTTTGACCATTTTCACCTCTCCATCCCTCCCACCCTCTCTCCCTCCCTCCCTCTACTATCAGCAGATATGGGTCAGCACTAGTAGAGTATCAGCAGATATGGGTTAGAACACCACCGGGTATGGCAGATATCTGCTTGAGCTAGGCAGCCAACACCATCTTGTTATATACAACGGGATGAACCATTGGCCAAGCTCGGGCAGAATTACTCGCTTCCCTCACGGAGGGCGTGAGAGCACCGTCGACTACATTCTGGGTACCACCTCTAGAGCTTCACTTATTCCCTCACTTAGTATTGGACGACGCCCATTTGGTGCTGACCATACGCTTATCACAATCACACTTTCATCTCCTATCCCATTAGACCCTCCCTCACCCATTGAGCCACACACCACAATACACTTCACACACAAGCTCTCACACGTGTACGCACACCACTTAGACACTAGCCTACTCTCCCTGAATCCATTCTCACCTTTGGACACACTCACATCACAAATCACCACCATCCTTCATGACTCAGCTATCCACAACTTCCCACATGGCACACACACACATCCTTCACGCACAAAATCCATGCTGCAAAACTATTGGTACGATGCTTATTGTCGCGAACTCAGGAAACATCTACGGATTCTAGAGCATAGAGGGGATATTACACACGGACAGGCACATCGCCGCATGAAGAGCCTTACTCGCCACAAGCGATGGGAATGGGAGGAGAGAGAGTACTGGGGTATCTACCATTTGCTCATGAGTTGGGATGGTGAAGTGGCATGGCAACATTTCAGGGAGAGGAGACAGCAGACTCCTATTCAAGACCCGAGCATTTGGCATAGTTACGCACTCAGCCTATACCAGATCTCTGACCAGCCCCCCATTCCCAGACCGCAAAGCTCACGCCCCACTACCTCTTACTTCTTCACACTAACCATGGTGAGCCGCGCTATTTCACATTTGCAGCATGGCAGAGCCCATGACCAGTTCAGTTTACAGGCAAAGCACCTCATATACGGATGCACAACTCTGGCACCGCTCATTGCCCACCTATTCAACCATGCACTGGTTGAAGGGTTCCCTAACTCATGGACTGAGCACACCATAGTGCCCATTCATAAGTAAGGAGACTGCATCGATCCAGCTACATATCAGACGATCATGATTGGCCCCATATTGGCCATATTATATGGGACAATGCTAGAGATAGAGTTGAGCACTCTCACAGAGAGGAAGGGTATGAGGGCCCCAAGACTGGAAGATTTTAGACGAGATTACTCTACCATATTGACCACATCTTCACTCTGAGATGCTTAATCGACCAGGCAAGAGCGAGGAAGAGGAGATTATACAGCTGCTTTGTGGACTTCCGCAAAGCCTTCAACATGAATGCCATGTGGGATGTCCATTTCCATTAACCACTCATTGGCTAATGCTCAAAGTACTTCGGGCTCATGCACCCGTAAGTGGACGTGCAAATATTGCACAAAGACCCTCTCTACCACGACTACACGACTTATATGTCATGTGTCTGGGAATGGGCATTTCTGCATGTGATAAAGTTCCTCCGAAGATTGCCCAAATCGTAATACGTGATCATGTCTTGGCACAAGAGGTTCGTGTTGCACATCGTCGTGATTTGGCCTCGGCCGACATCGAGACAATGGAGGACATAGTTCCTTCTTCAGAGATGACGCAACCTGCAACTAGTGCTACTCGGAGTCGAACTTCATCACAAAGAGTCGGCACTATGGAAGAGGACTCCTCGACCCCTCCTACACAACGTCCTAGGCAAGGACTTAGTGCCTCATTTATATCCTTGGCCACACAAAAACAAAGACAAAAGGCCGCAGAGATACGAATTACGAGGTGTGTTATTGAATGCAATCTTGCATTTAATGTGGTACATACCGAGGCATGGAGACGCATGGTGAAAGCCATTGCTCAGGTGGGTCCATGCCATGATTGGTATGGAATCGACTACAAGCGATTGCATAATACCATATTAGATGAGGAAAGGGATCGCATTGAGGTTGGATGATGTATGGATGTTCCATCATTTCTGATGGATGGAGTGACACACGTCGACGCCACTTTATAAACATCTTGGTGTCATCTTGCCTAGGTACCTATTTCCTCCATGCTGAGGATGCTAGTAAAGCGGGAGTTCGCATTATGGGTGAGTTTATCTTTCAGCATATCAAATCTGTCATTCTTGAGGTTGGAGCTGAAAATGTGGTACAAGTTATCACAGATAATGCATCCAACTGTAAGAGAATGGGGTAAATGATTCCCCAAAATAGTTTGGACACCTTGTGTTGCACACTGTGTAGATCTCCTATTAGAGGATATCAAGAAACTACCATGGATAGAGCCCATTGTGAATGATGCCAAACGCATTGTGAATTTTATACGTAAAAATCATTTGGCATTATCCGTATTCCATTCTCATAGCACCATGGAGATGACTCGGCTTGGAGATGACTCGGCTTGCAGATACTAGATTCGGTTACATATATTTGGTGTTATGTAGACTTCCAAAAGTCATAGATGCATTGCGTGTGACCATAATAGATCGCAGATGGACAAACGTACTACACTCACAGACAGAGCTTGCACGTTATGTGCAAAGGAAAG
This sequence comes from Ceratopteris richardii, assembly GCA_020310875.1. Lineage (NCBI taxonomy): Eukaryota > Viridiplantae > Streptophyta > Polypodiopsida > Polypodiales > Pteridaceae > Ceratopteris > Ceratopteris richardii. The sequence goes on from CM035410.1 coordinate 166,281,119, forward strand.
TATTGGATGAGAGCTTTTAGAAGGAAATTGATTCTATTGTTCCTTCTTTGAAGCCCATTTATATCTTTTGCTTCATATAGTGGACAAAGAGGGTTCTACACCTGGACTTGTCTACCATTCATAGTGGAAAGCAACGTTTTCGCAACGGCAACGGCAACTGGTTAGCAACGGGTTAGCAACGAGGGCAACGTCTGGACCTAGGAGTTGCGATAAAGTTATTTATTTTTCAAAATTTTTATTTTTTTTTTCACATATTTTGGGTCCTATGATATATAATAAGGTGGGATTATGACTATATATACCATAAAATACTTATTACAATATAAAATATATCATAAATAATAGAGATTATCAATCTAACTTGAAAGTTGGAACTTGGTCGTGACTCGTGATTATATCATAACCCTCCACACAACCTTAAGATTATATCAAATACAATTATCTCAAATACATCATCATTATATCAAAATTCAAATACAATCATAACATCAATAATCATAACATCATCATCTAGATTCTAGATTCTAATTTCTAACAACATAATGATCATAACACTTAACTTTCAAGTTTCTAGTTTCTAAGTAGTAAGTTCTAACTTCTAACTTTTACCAAATTACAATAAACATCATGATTTAAAATATAAATGATAACACCTGGCATCATAGTACATACATGTCACATGATCATATCATCGTTCATACATCAAAATAAAACAATAGAGATCACTATGACAAATGATAAATCATAAATCATATGAATCATGACGCATGGCATAAATCATAAGTGGCAAATGATAAATATAAAGTCACGACTCACAAGTGAGTCATGATAAGTGTCCACTCAGCACTGTCATCACAATAGTAAATACATATCATGAAATACCAAATGTCAAACATGAAATGTCAAAGCCTCAAATGTCAATAATCAAACTCTGTCACTCTGACATGGTGTCAGATGACAAATCATCACTCTCATCATCATCATCATCATCCCTAGTAGTAGTGGTATGTGGTCGGCTACTAGTGGATGCATCACCACTACCACTAGGTCCTCTGCGGCTCCGAGATGATCTGGTATCATGCTGAGGTAAGGTCAACTCATGGTACAGCATAGTATATAAGTCAAGATCCTCTGGAGGAATATCAGGAATATATCTGACTTTCTCTATATCTACTGTGTCCACGTTGACCTCCCTCACATCTCCTGTATGTCGGCCGCTCTCCAAGAGACGCAAGTTGCAGTGGCAATAAACTAGCCGCTCCAACTGCGCTGTAGATAATCTGTTCCTCTTCTTTGTATGGAAGAGGGCCCATGTGCTCCAATTCCTTTCACAAGGACTTACGCTGCAGTCCTGTGAAAGGATACGAATAGCTAACTCTCTCTGCATTACAACATAATTCAAAAAATAATTAGTACATAAATCATGATACATATTTATCACATGTCACACAATACACTAAAGACTTTTGACTTAGTACTTACCAACTGAGGAGCACTAGCACCATACATCTCCCACCATGATACTGGCAGCAACTGAGCAGATCTCAAACAAGCCGTATCCTTTCCAAAATGGCAACCACCATTTTGGAATACCAAGAGCTGTCTCTCGAATTGAATTCGCAACTCTACATCAGCTTGATAAAGCCTATATACATATGTGTTCCATGCACTCAAGAGCTCCTCATCCACGATGGCCTGCTGAGATCTCCATAAGGGATGCAATAAGTGTGCCATCCCATGGATCGGGAGATGAAACCGATCCCATCGATCCCTCCACACAGCCTTAAGCTTCTCAATCCTATAAACAAAGAAATTATAAATTTTAGAGACTAATTTTTAAGATAATAAGAATTTTAAGTGTCAAAAATTCAAAGTAATAAGTAATAACTTAATAAATACCTGTCCAATGTCAAATGTGGGCAACGTGAAAGGGACTCGCCAACTCGATCCATGAACTCATAGACAAGTCCCAATGTACTCCCCTCCATATCAACGATGCGAAGGACAGAATATAATGGATGTATGGCACGCACAAGTGCCTCTACATCCCTCCAAAATGAATCCGACAAGCATGTAATCCGTACAAAATCTGCTCTCGGGGTAGTGTGTCCATCCCAGGCAGTCCACTCTGTAGACACAACTGTCTGCATCAAAGCCTGCCGCACCCGAAGTAGTCTCTCCATCACTATGCACATGTAAGCAAATCTGGTCTTCGCAGGCTTTAGGATATCCAACTCACTGTATGATCTGAAAATAGCTAATAGTTTTGGTCTCTTTGTGAACAAAGAGACCACCTTATGGAAGGTGGAAAAAATAGAATGAATCCAAGGGATCTTTCCAAGATCCTCTATCAAAAGATCAATGCTATGTGCGGCACATGGGGTCCACACAATGGAGGGAAACTCTGCCTCTAACAATCTACCCATGGCCACACAATTACTTCCATTGTCGGTAATGACTTGCACAACATTCTTTTGACCGACATCCATAATAGCCTGGCGGATATGACCATATATAAACTGACCTGTGACACAAAAATTACACCAAATCAGCCATGTACATAGTACATACTACATACTACAAACATAATACATATATATAACATATGCAAAATTCAAATGCGTATCTTAAAATTAAAACTTGAAATTTCACCTATACATACATGTCACTGTAAGTCCAGCCTCTGATGCATCGATGGCGCGAAGGAACATAGTGCCTTTGCAACAATGCACTAGTATGTTATATACATTCCTTTTCTTGATGTCTGTCCATCCATCGCACATAATAGTTCATCCATACTTCTCCCATGTGCCCATCATCGGCTCTAACTGCTTCTCCACTATATCTTTTGTTTTGCGTAGCTCACTAGTCCTCAACTCCTCATATGAAGGACCGCTCCATCGATATCCTAATGTGCTCACTAACTCCATGGCTTCCTTCCATGCGGGTGTGCGTGCAACATTAAAAGAGAGGCCACACTGTATGAAAAGCTTCATTATACCTTGTTTGGCCTCAAGCTCCCGCTGCCTCTGAAAACCCGCACGTACGGATGCCGAAGAAAGTGATCCTCTAGGTGCCTTCACCGGTGGCTGAGTGTCACCCTCAAGATCGACGGTATCATGTCCATGCTCATCATTCCCTCCACTAGAGGATCCCATATGAGTCTGATGTGCTGGAGCATCGTGTGGAGGAGGATCACTGGAGCTAATAGAGGTGGAGGTGGGCCGAGAGCTCTGTGGATACTTTCTAGCTTCCCTTTGAGCTACCCACTCAAGGAGCTCATCCTTGATATCAGTTGGCATAGGCTGCTTGCATGCTGAAATGCCCAAGCCACTAAATTTGGCAAGGTGGGCTTTGATACGATCTACCCACCACCCCCTTTGTAACCACATAGGTTACATG